>OY294044.1:78894392-79149939 GCA_958510825.1 Brachypterus glaber
ATTTGGCAATTTAGTTGTTTATTAATTCTAGCCAGTGGCGTTCTAATTTTAGGAGTGTTCTCTTTCTAAACGACTGCTTATATTTAACGTTTTAGTATGGGAAAATTAAACTCTAACATGGGCCTATATGTGTTTTTTTTAATTACCGTCTTTCTGACTAAGCGGGTATAAGCTACGACTCAGTTAAGCAGTGAAAAAATATAATTTTATTTATAATTATTTATTTCATAAACTTAAAAATAAAACACTTAACTTATTTACATTCTTTCCGATATCCTAGAGGCCACATTTCTTAATTGTCCATAAACTTTAGATGGAGGAGATCCCAAAATTAGATTACAAACAGCCCTTCTAGCCATTTGTATGTTTTGAAAACTTCCTAAAATGTGTATTTTGCTATCAGCTAAGACTATTCTTGTTTTTGTTACATTTTCAATGGTAAATTTTGTTCTCCCCCCTTTTCCAGCTAATCTGCCAATGGCTCTAGAGTGATGATCACCTTTTAATGTTTTCACATCTTTAATTTCAAAACTTTCTACAAATAAATCGTCCAATCTCAGGAGAGCCAATGCATCCTCAACTTCAAAACCGTAAAGAAATGCCTGAAACAAGAAAATTATTATACCACATCCCACAGAGTATAGTTCATTGAGTTAACTAACTCTCTAAGTCAGTGGTTATACCGGGTGAGTTTTATGGCCACCCCCAAATTTAAGAGTAATCTTCATTCGATAAAAACGAAACTTGGGTTATATAATTTTACATTGGCTATAAAATGGCGGATTTAATTTTTTTGTTTCACTTCCGGTTTCGCCGGTGGCTTAAATATGTTTTTTTAATGGAACAACCTGTAATTTTTTACATTTTTGAATTCAGCAGATAATTCTATGTATAAAAAAAGTTTCGTTTTTATCGAATGAAGACTACTCTTAATTTTGGGGGTGTCCATAAATAAAAGTCACCCGGTAGGTGCGTCTCCAGCAGGCGAATCGGCCGTCATTGTGAAAAAGTGACGCCTAAGGCCTATCGTCTCGCTATCGTCTCGTTATCGCTGAACAGAACGATAGCGAGAGGTGGAAAAATATCGTATCGTTGTAACGATAACGAAAGGCCTCTCGCCCGTAACGAGACCGAAGCGAGAGCGATAAGTATCGTACAGTCAGAGACAGTCGAATGTTGAAGCCACCTAAAATCAGATAAAAATATTTGACACAAACGCCATTATTTAATTTTTGAATTTAATGATTTTTAAAATGCAAATATATTCTTTAATATGTATTTTGCAGCATACATTAGCCCATTATAAAAGTCTTTTATCTTTTAAAATCCTATAGCAGGCAGAAATTGCTTCAAAATTATCCTATTTTTATAGCAGATATAAAAATATGAACTCCTGGCAGTTGCACTAAGTACCTAATTAGGCTTATAGTAAGTATGGTAGTATCTGACTAATACGAGGGGTAATTTAAAAGAAGGCAAAAGGCCAGCGCTGCTGTAAGTAGGACCTGCGTGCTAAAAATCGATTTTAATAGTCTTTATAAATTTTGCTTTCCCATTTTTACTTTCTCATAAAGAAAGTATTGTGATAGAAAAAAAGCAAACATTTTCTCCCTTTCCCCAAACCGATTTTGCTCAAAAACGAACTTTTCGAAGATAATATAAAAAACATCTGCATACCAAATTTCAAGTCGCTAGCTCAAAGCGTTTCTAAGTTATCGTGGATACAGACAGACCGACGAACAGATAGACAGATAGACTGAAAGACCGACAGACAACCAGGCAGGCAGACAGACAGACAGACCGACCGACAGACAGACGGATATATTTTTTTTGCTTATTTTGATTTTTCAGGAAAAAAATAAGATGATTTAGGTAAAAAAAATTTTGCTTTTTTTTTCTATCACAATACTTTCTTTGTGAGAAAGTAAAAATGGGAAAGCAAAATATATAAAGACTATTAAAATTGATTTTTAGCACTCAAATCCTACTAACAGCAGCTCTGGCCTTTTTGCCTTTTTTTAAATTACCCCTCGTATTAGTCAGATACTACCGTACTTACTATAAGCCTAATTAGGTACTTAGTGCAACTGCCCGGAGTTCATATTTTTATATCTGCTATAAAAATAGAACAATGTTGAAGCAATTACTGTTTGAAATACGATTTAAAAAGATAAAAGCCTTTAATAATGGCCACATATATGCAGCAAAATATCCTTTTACGAAGATATATGCATTTTAGTAATTTTTGACATATTCTTTTTAAATGTGACATTTGAGACAAATTCATTTAACTAATATTAGATGGCTGAAATATTCAACTTTTACTGTGGAACGATAAGTATCGTTATTGCGAGAGGTAGGCGAGAGGTAAGCGATAACGAGAGGCCTCTCGATATCGTTTGTGCGAGACGATAATTTTTGAAATATCGCATCGTAGTTGCGATACGAGAGGTATTTATTGGCGATAAATATCACTACTTAATAATAGAATTCGATATTAAGTAGAATTCAAGAAATCTTAAAGGATTTAACTTTTTATGGAATAGAATGATTTTAATATGGGTACTCTGTGGAAAAATAGGGCGTATAATTTTTATTTGGCATGCTTTCAGGTGTGCCTTTTTGCTAAATATACATAGACCTATGTTTTGCTAAAATGAGCCGTTTTGCAAAATTTCTTAAAAACGCTAATGTTTCCCAGTTTTTGTTTTACAGGATGTTGGATTCTAATTAAAGATCCAAGTACCTTAATAATTATTAAAGTACTTGGATAAGAATAATTGTAATTATTCTAATATAAACTTCGCGTCAAAATTAACTCACACCTAAATTTTAACACGTTCAAATGGATGGTTTACCCAGTGGGTAATACCCACTCATTATTAACAGTAAAGTTACAGTTCATTTCAACAAAACTGGAAAAGTGGGGTTATAAAAAAAATACATTGTGAACTATCTTTCATTTGACAAATATTTGTTTACTTGTTAATAAATTTAGTGTCAATATTGTTATTGCCACATCAATGTCAAAGTCAAAAAATGTTGGTGTATTTTTTAAAAATTGGTAGAGATAAAGTAGAAAAACAAGAATACTCGAAGAATACTGGTGTAAAACCCATAATTATAATTTTTAAATTAAGGAACTATTAGGAATACCTAGTTGTAGGAGTCCAAACCAATATACTAGTAGTGTTTTTTAAAAATAAAGGTATTTAAAACAAGTTTATTAGATACAAAATATATCGATAAGGGGATTTAATAACAGACATTTTAGAATAGGGATATTTTAGAGCAGAAATACAGTAATTAACAATAGAGATACGCTTCAAAATCCAAATAGTATTTACTAAACACAAATGCATAGAATAACATATGATTTTCGACATGGTTAAACTAACCTTATTTTTCAGGCATAACCCCATTTAAATAATCCACTATCACACAACTAAATTTTATGGAAAACATGAAATTTTACTTAACCCCACTTTTCCAGTTTTGTTGAAATCAACTGTACCAAGAATTTAACCAATAAAATGTCTGAATTATTTGACGCACTTAATTTTATTGATTAAATCCTTAAATTAGTTGTGTTTATTATTGGGTAAACAAACCTGAAGTCGATTTTTTCGCGAACCGCTAATCTGATTTTTTTTTTGAATTGTACAGTGAATACCAGAAAAAAAGGTACACGTCTGAATAAATTTGACATATTTTTATAATTTTTGCATTGCTAATTTATTTTTATTTTTATGTGAATAGGCGAAAATGGATTGCGTAAAAAATCCAGTAGATTCCGATTCTTTTTATACTGGTCTTTAATTGTTTTCTTTTAACAGAGGTCCCAGAGGTTTGACATATACATTCCCATGTATTTTTGGCCACTGAACACGAATCCGATGTCAGCTTTTACCAATTCGGTCAGCGTCTCAAAATAACCTAAAAAGAAACAGTTGGAATCCGCCGGTTTTCAAACTGTTTTTTTTAGATTATTTTAAAACGCTGACCTGATTATTTTAGATTATTTTAAAACGCTAACCTGATTGGACAAAGCTGACATCCGATTCGTGGTCAGCGGCCAAAAATACATGGGAATGTATATGTCGCACCTCTGGTTTGAGCTGGGTTTTTAAAAAAACAGTAAAACTGTTTGACTAACCAACCACAGACCAGTAAAATTTTATACTTTGGTATACTAGTAAAATCCGAGTAATTTTTTTTACTCGGTTTTACTAGACATTTTCAGTAGGGAAATGCCAAGTTTTCACTGAAAACTGTCTGGCAGTCAACCTTTTAAAAATATATCTAAATTATTATATTCACCTAAATGTAGTATTTGTTTACATTACTGACTGACTGATATCCGGATAAATTATATCATTTACTATGGTCTGTTTCATCGAGCAAGAGAGTAAATTAAAAATCGCATGGTGAATATTTTCAAAAAAATATTGGATGTGTGAATATACTGCGTAGTTTATTTTATAAAACAACTATATTCTATACACACACATATACTATTCAAACCTGTTGTAAAAATATTTACTGTGCGATTTTTAATTTACTCTCTTGCTTGATGAAACAGACCATAAATACTGCTTTGTCATCAGTCATTGCAATCTGAGTCAGATTATCTGACAGGTATACTACCAAGGCTTGCTAAATATATTCTCCGCGTCTGAAATAGAACGCAGTGACTAATACCTAAAACGTATTATGCTGCATTAGTATAAGGGATTCCCCTCAGACAGAGTTACGAGAACCACACCCGAATTGGTATGATCTGATCATAATGATCCTCGCCTTTTAGCACACTTTTGCAAACGAGTCACTGCAGTCTATTTCAGACACGGATAATAGTTACAACAATTGGAGATAATAGGTTTATTTTGGTTCACGAAAATCGCAGTTCTGAACTGGTTTGGAATGGGCGCAGTTGCGAATAAGTACTGGCCAGTTGCAACTGCGTCGGTTCCGAATCAGTTTTAGAACTGAGATTTTCGAGAACCAAAACAAACATAAATTATTAAGTAATAAGATTAGGGGCTGTCCATATATTACGTAACGCGCCTAGGGGGGGAGGGGTCTAGGAATATATCACGTAACGGACGTTGATTTGAACGAATGTTGACCAGAAATTAAAGAAATAGAGAGATCTGTAATGCCTTTTGTCGACGGTAAAAAACACATGACCAGGGCTGTAGCTATGGGGGGATGGGGAGCCTTTTCCCACCTACCTTGAAATTCGAAAAAGTTAGAAATGGGTTATTATTATTATTATTATTATTTATTATTATTAGTAACAAAAGTAAGCGGATTGCTCCGATGAGACTTTGTGTTAATATGAAAATTTGAAATACAATAAGATAAATGTCACATAAAAATATCACATAAAAATATCACATATAAAAAAAAATATAACATGAAAAAATATAACATGAAGGTAGGATTAATATTACATATAATGAATAAGATTACTTGACCATAGTTTCATTTCGTCGTCAAGTCTGTTTTTAAATTGATTTATGGACGTTGAATTTATTGTGTTTTCGCTAAGGCGGTTCCAGGAGAAAGCTATTCTGTTGGGTAAGAAGTTTTTTCTAAGAATTTTCGAGCACCTCTCCTTGGTGATTTTGTGATGGTGCCCCCTTAGCTGGATGTTTTCAGAGAAATGAAACAAATGGAGATCACAGTTATAGTAGCCATTGATGATTTTAAAAGTTTCAATAAGGTCACCTCGTAGTCTTCGTTCAGCCAAAGTTGTAAGTCCAAGTACTTCAAGTCTTGATTCGTATGGCAAATGTTTAAGTTCAGGAGAAAGTTTGGTGACCCTACGTTGAACTCTTTCTATGGCATCGATGTCTTTAGCATAGTAGGGACTCCATATTGTTTGTGCATACTCCAGTTTTGGACGAATGTATGTTTTGTACAGCCTCAATACCATTTTGGGAGAATGGTCTTTAAATGCTTTAAAAATAATGTAAATGAGGCTGTTCGCTTTCTTGATGGAAGAGTTTATATGCGTTTCCCACTTTAAGTCCTCACTAATAATCACTCCCAGATCTCTCTGTTCCTCCACCACATTCACTGGCAAATTACCTATAAAGTATTGATTCCTTGGATTATTTCGTCCTAGATGTAGGATCACGCATTTCATGTCATTTAGAGGCATTTGCCAAGTGTTTTTTTTATAAAAGTTGTAATTTTAGCAGTACTGCTACTACAACTACTACTTAGTGAAAACCTGTTTTTTTTTTGTCAACTTTTTTGTTGAAGGCAAAAGTTGGCAAAGTTACATTGAAGGAAGATAATACTACAGTAATGCATGATAATATCACTTGCACGCAGGCCAAATGCCCATTGTGCATACTACCTTCTGTGGACCACTGGCTTATAGTGACTTCCAAACCACTGTTTGTAAGGCACAGATACAATTTTTGTCCAACAATTCTTTTTTATAGAAATTGAACAAACAATTATTTCTGCCACTTAGTTCAATATAAGGCATGTAGAATCAGATTTAAAAATCCAAGATAACACTGCAAAGAGAGCATCCTTACTGTAAAGTCGGCCACAATTCCCCATGTCACAAGAGGAGCAGCCATACTGTATAGTCGACGACTAAGAATTGTGGCAGACTAATCCCAAATTTTTCATCCCATTAATTAAATAATTTATCTTCCACCGTCTTTTAGCAGTAGAGGATCTTGAAGTTAGAAAAAGTAAATTTTATGGGTCAAAAATATGAAAGTTGTAATTTTAGCAGTAGTGGGAACGTTTTTTTTTTAGTCATCAACTTATTTGGGATAAAAGTAATTTTAGACTAAAAAATTTGTTTACCTTCTCTCCCTAAACTATAATATAGAAGATCATATCTTCTTTGCTATGGCCCTGCACATGACTTTTCTGTTAACAAATAATAATATTTTGTTTTTGTTTCTAGTATTGAATTTAATATGTGACGCGATAAAATTGTATCCTTTAGGTATTAACATAACAAATATGTATTATTTTTAACACACTGGCTACCACGAGAGTCACTGGTGACTCTCAATATTTTTTCCATGTTAGATTAACACGTTCACTACCAAGCGGCTTATATATGAGCCACAACAAATTTTCAAATAGACCTTGCTGTATTAAATGTGTGATACATCATTTTAAAGCTCATAAAATTCTCTATTTGGATTATGACAGTTTGTGACACAGGGAGGGATGGGGTCAAAAAATTCGAAAAATTGCGTTACGTAAAATATGGACAGCCCTTTACCTATTAATAAATAAATAAATATAAATTTTTACCTTTACAAAATCAGCAGCCTTTTGTAAATTTCCAATATCTGGGGTTACATCACATGTCTTTAACTCAACATTTCTGGTTTTCAAATTAAACCTGATTTGTAACTGTAAATGTTCTACAATCGGAGTGAATATTTTTAACCAATTTTCTTTCAAAGGAGTGTACCTGTGAGCAGGTACTGGTATTTTTCTCATATCGTCTTTACTTTCGGACATTGATTGTGTTTTTACTCTTTTGGATTTTGTGGGTTTACTTTTGCTTGTGCCTTCAATCCCATTATGTGATTCTATATCCATTGCATTATCACTTTGTGAATTCACACGTCGTTTGTTTGCCTTTTTCGGTTCAAAATTATCAGTGTCTATATTGATTTCCATGTTTAATATTTTTATTAATTTAACGCACTATAATTTGCGACAAACTGTTCTGTTTTGCACGTTATCTAATGACACTCTGTTACACGTGCCAAATGTCATAACAAAAAGAAAGGTTAGATTCATTGACAGCGTTGCCAAGCTTAAAATTTTACGCGATTTCTTTAGACCAAAATTGTATTAAATACAAATAAAATTATTGTCAAAAACATAACTCCCCTCTTTCAAAACAGATATTTAAGTTTACACTTTAAACAGGTGCAAGTGGTACTCAATCTCAATTAACCATCCCAAACGAACTGGCAACCTTGTTTAAAAATGGCGTCAACTTGACGCGTGCGCGGCATGTATGGAGCCTTTCAGAACGCCTCGTGTGTCAAAGTACACGTGTGCGTTAAATTTATAAATATTACATGAAATTAGGACAATAATATTCAAGATGTCGATGTACAACTTTAAGAAAATAGCTGTGGTCCCTACTGCGAAGGTAAGAAATTTCAAACAATACATTTTATTATACTTAAAATAACATAACCTTATTTCTGTTTTTAGGACTTTATTGATATTATTTTATCAAAAACGCAACGTAAAACACCCACAGTCGTACACAAACAGTATAAGATAACAAGGATAAGAAGTTTTTATACCAGAAAAGTGAAGTTTTCTCAACAAAGTTTCCATGATCGATTAGCTCAAATTTTAACTGAGTTTCCAAAATTAGATGATGTACATCCTTTCTATGCTGATTTGATGAATGTGCTCTACGATAAGGACCATTACAAGTTAGCTTTAGGTCAGCTAAACACTGCAAAACATTTAATTGACAAGTAAGTTATTATTCATTACTGTTTTCCATATTGAAGTGATTAGTTGGCTGCAAATGTGGTTCTTAAATATTTTATAGATGGCAACCGCAAATTGTTGTTTCCTTTTTTACTTTCACAAATTAAAACCGGCCAGCTCAAATGAGTGAGAATAGTCTCATAAAAAAAATAAAGTTTTTTGTCTGTAAATTAATTATGTCAATTTTTTGTGGTAACGCCGGTTAACCAGTATGTTACTCTTTCTCTGTTTAATTGATGAGTTAAAAAGAGATAGGAATACATATTCCCCTAACTTGGTTAGTAACCGCTGCTCCACAAAAAATAGGCAATAATGTAGTAATAAGGTTATTGGGGAAGAGGAGATTCATGGAAAAAAATTATAACCTTTTTTATGTATTGTTTACCTTCTAGATGGTTTTTAATTGTTTCTTCTATGATAAATAAAAAAAGTCCAGAAATATATTTTTTTTTTTATTTTTGGGAGTGGGGGTTATGGAAAAAAAAAAATTAGGTATAATTTTATTATTATAATTTTTATTTTATTTTTTTTTTGTATGTATAAAAGCTTGAGATACTTCCTACACAAAGAATGTAACAAAAATTGTCTGCTATAGTGGATTTTTACCGAAAACACCGTCGGCGAGAACGTGTTAAGTACTCCCAACTTTAACTCAAAAATTCTCTCGGTTTTCAGATTCAACTTTTTTATGGTTTCTAACATGGTTTACGAGTTTTAAGACAAAATTTAAAAAGAATCGGCAGAACACTTCTTGAGAAAAACGGTTTTAATTTGTATCATTGAAAAAAAAATATAAAGTACCTATACAAAAATATGTTGGAATGTCATTTATTTAATAAATAATTCCTGGGCATATCAATAATAACAGTGTTGGTGCTAACCATAAGTAACACACTTTTTCTATATTTTGTTACATGGGGGGTCAAAATCGAGGCTCAATATGCCGCTTATTCATAAGCGTAATCTTGCGTAATTTTTGTCTTTTGTATTACGTATTCTTGCGTAATCTTGGAAGTTTTATGGAGATCAACCCCTTGGTCAAAGTGCGTTACATAATACTAACATCGATAACGAAAAAGGATTATTATACTATTCACAGCGCCTGCGCTAAAATAGTATTCTGCCGTTCAATGAAAGAACCCCGTATATCCATTTGACGGGCGCCGGAGTTTACCGCGAAGACCATTACCGCGACAACCCATTGCCACGCATGTCCTTTACCGCGAAGACCATTGCCGCGCAGTCCATTACCGCGTATGACTTTTACAGCGAAAATCCTTTACCGCGCTATTTTTTATATATTATTTTTATTTTATGTAAGGGTTACTTCGTGGGATTGATTGCAGTTTGGTTTGGTTAGTTTTGGTTTGTATTTTTATTGATAAAGTGGAACGTTTACTAAATGTACCCACATATCTGTGTATGGGTTTTTTATGTGTGTTTTTTTAATTTATATTGTTTAATTTGTATAAATCGCTGATTAATAATCAGTTAAGTACGAATCGTCGTGTCGATCGAAATAATGAAAAGAGCTAGAGGCAAAGACCTCGCTGTGTATAACCATTTCATGAACAGGAAGGAAAAGACTAAAAAAATTAAAAAAATTTGGAAGTGCGTAGATTACGACGTGCTTTATTGCCCCTTGCAATAAAGCACGTGTTTGAATCCTTCGGACGGAAATGTTTTAAAGGAACCTCTAGTAATCTATGTAGAAACTAGTCATGCCCAAACCTGGACCCAGCAGCCATATTATGTAGGACTGTTTGATGATTTCTGCAAAATAATTAATTTATTTTTTTAATTTAATCTTTATTTCTGAAACAAAAATTAAAATAATTTTGTGCGGTAATTATTTTCGCGGTAAAGTCCATGCGCGGTATTGACCCCCTCGCCGTAATTTTCTTCGCGGTAATGGCTTTCACGGTAGAGTCTATGCGCGGTAACAGTGTTGCGGTAATGGACTGCGCTGTAAAGACCCCTACCCCCATTTGACGCATAGCAACGTTTTCACGTCAACTCGGTGTAATATTTTGAAAACGCTGGTATGCTACAAATGGAGATACGGGGGTCTTTCATAGAAATTCTTGGATATAAATTTGTTTCATCAAAAAATAAGAAACATTTTTTTGTCCGTCCGTCCGTCTGTCTGTCTGTCCGTCCTTTGTCACGATTTTTGTTAACACGATAACTCAAGAAAGAATAAACCAAAATTTTTAGGAAAAATCAAGGGGAAGATCCCTATTGTTTTTGAAAGTAATCCCCTCAAAAACAAAAAAGTTATGGAGGATTAAACTTAAAGAAAAATCGAAAAAACCTGAAAGAAAATTTCGATTAATGTAACTTTTTGATAAAAAATTACTTTTATTATAGGAATAAATTCTACCAATTTTGAAAGTAATCCCCCCAAAAACAAGAAAGTTATCGGCGCGGTTATCGGGGGTTAAACATTTTTTAAAAATAAAAAAAACTATAAATTTAAAAACTTTCTTTTCAAAATTTTTTCGTTTTTTTTTGCGAAAAGAAAAAAAAAACATTGATTTTTTTTAAGTTTTATTTTTTAATTTTTTTTTTCTCGAATTTTTCGGTTTTGAAAAAAAAACTTTTTCAAGTATTTAGGAAAATGCAATATACCATTTATTGTGAATAGTATATAATGGAATGCGTACATATCTTCACGGCTTGTTATTATTACTATTACGCCATAAGTAGATCTATAATAGAGGACAAGTCTTATAAAAAAACACTTTTTTCTAATTTTTCATATGCACCCCTCCTATGTTGTTTCAATGGCGATTTCTCCCGTTAGATTAGACAGGGACAAAAGTTCTACCCAAAAAGGATAGAAGACATACATACACTCCCACTTCCACCCAACCAAACAAATTCTGTATTTGTTCTTTGTTGAACAAATACAATATTTACTTGGCCAGGCGAAAAGTGTAACTATATTATTTTTATTAAAGAAATTACTGGCGCCATCTAAATTTTAGTAGAATTATCTTATTCTACAGATTCACATTAGCTATATTCGTTCGTTCCGCTCAGTGCTACACTTTCTGGCCAACTAAATAAATACAGTATTTGTTGTATGAAAAACAAATACAGTATTTATTTAATTCGCTGGAAAGTGTAGCACAAATGAGAAAGAGATAGGGTAGACGTCCTTTGTTTCATAATTCTAGTTGTAGAGAGCTCCATTGAAAAACTATGCTTGCATACCAAATTTCAGACTTCAACATTGTTTGACCCCTGCCCAACTCAGTTGTAAATTGTTACAATTTCCATATAGAAATATTTTTAATGATCGATTTTTATTGTTTCAGTGTAGCAAAAGATTATGTAAAATTAATGAAATATGGTGATTCCTTGTATCGTTGTAAACAACTTAAAAGAGCAGCTCTGGGAAGAATGGCCACTATTATGAAGAGGCAGGCCTCCAATTTAACATATTTGGAACAAGTTAGGCAGCATTTGGCTCGTTTACCATCTATTGATCCTTACACTAGAACAATTATTATTTGTGGTGAGTATAGGTACTGGATGTTTCATTTAAAACTTTTCACTTAGATTTCTACATAACTAGACAAGCCGAGGTGCGAAAAACTCCGACTACGAAAAAATGCCCGCGCTCCACACATGCCTCCTAGAGAAAATAGAAAAAAGCCGAAACGTTGGTGAATTAAAAGTACCTAATTTTAAAGTTTAATACGAAACCTATGTTAGGGAACGTTCAAGTATTACGTAACGTTCCTTGGGGGGGTTCATTTTGGAGTGTTACGCCCATGTTAATGGTATAGGAAAACAGCGTTAAAAGGGGGGGGGGGGGGTGCAAAATGATCAAAATTTGCGTTACGTAATACTTGAACGTTCCCTTACGTTTATCACCAAAACGCGGGCAAATCAAATGACTACAGCAACGCGAAAGGAGGGTTATATGTTTTCGTGCACTTTCGGAAAAAAAGTGGCACGCAAAAAGGAGCGTGTAATACGATTTTAATTTTTGTTCAGTGGTGTAAAAGCTATTTTCCTAAAAAGTGTGGAAAGAGACTCTTTTCTGCACTAGATTTCAAGCAATCGAGTGTGGAAAAGTCTCTTTCCCATGCATTAGGATTTATAATTTAGGAACAATATTTTTTCTACAAACGGAGTTTAAAAATAAAATATTCTTTTATACTGTATTAAATAAATTTTATTTTTATAATTTTTTTAGTAAGAAAAGCAATTAACAGTTAAGAAATTTAAACATTTTTATAATTTTATAAATAAATATAACAAGAATAACATAACAAGGTATTATTATAATTGAATTTTAGTTGAACATTAATGAAAAGTTTTCAATTTGTTGCAGTTTGCACTTGAATAGCAGAGGCTAGAACATATTTGAGCTGATGCAAATTATTTGGGGGGGTTGTCATAGATATAGGTATTATACTGCCGTGCTAAACACAGAAGTGGTAACTTGTATTTTGGTCATTTTGAGATATTAACAGTTTTTAATTTTCAATGTTCTCAGTCATAAAAAATTATACTCCAAGTCAAAAAAAAATCAAATTTGATTTGAATTAGAAAGATAAAAGGTTATATTAGTTGTTAATGTTATAACAATGTTAATTATTGGATAATTAAATAGTAAAATACTCGGTAAAATAATTTATTATTTTTAACTTGTATACTAAGGGGATTTGACGTATCTTATAAATTCATGAACAAAATGAAAAAAAAAGGGTTTATTAGCGAATATTATATCATTTTACGTACCTTGATCTTCTTTTGTTATAAACATACTTATTAAGATAAATTATTTTAAATAATAAGAGATTGCACTGGATGAAGCAATTTAATTGTCAACTATTACTAAGGACATTTGCCGCAGGGGCGGATTTATTTCACTTTAAGGGGGGGGGGCATCCATAAGAAAAAAAAATGCGCTTTCGCCAAAAATATAATTTTGAAGGTATTTCTATGCTAATATATCTCGCTGGGGGGGGGGCATGGCCCCCATGCCCCCCCCCCTAAATCCGCCCATGATTTGCCGTAACTTACCGTTACTAAGGTATTTTGCCGTATCTCGTTAATTATTAGTATTAAGGCATTTTATGGTAACTTCTTAAGTTACGATAGATACGGCAAATTGTCTTAGTAATTGACAACTTTAAAGAAGATAATAATAATAATCATCTTTATTTAGGAATCCTAATAAACTTAGAAATTGAATTTATAACCTAAAAAAAAAAATCACAAATATTCAAAATTATATCCTATACATATGTATGTATATTAGTTATAATAATTATTTGATAGATAAATTATCATCTCTCTTAAATTGATTAACAGTATCACAGTTTTTGATATCATTTGGGAGTTTATTAAAAAAATCAAATCGTTTGACAAAAAGACTTTTAGCAGCACTACTTAAATTAATTTGTCTAATTCTAAAATCATCTCTTGACCTAGTAGGGTAATCATGCTAAACTGACGCCTCGCAGGTTAATTTTCTCATAGGCAATATCTTAATTTACCCACTTGTACCATAAATAACTATTTATAATGTAGGTTAAAATAATGTGACAAGCTCAGTCAGTTTGAATTCATAATATTTGACATAAACATCAATATTGACAAGTTTAAAACAATTTTAAGTGTCCCACTTTTTCAGATATACAGATATATGTTTGTATTTTGTTTGTTCCCCTCAATTTACAGAGCCGATTTTAATGATCGAAGCGTCAAAAAATTCGTCACGCGAGCGACATTGGCTACGTCTACACGAAACCTAAATACCGTATTTATAACTACCGCACTCTTTAATTCGGTATTTAACATACGTGTAAATGCTCCTAATCGGCAGCGAACGTGTTAAACGGTATTTTTAACCCATTACCGAAGTTATAAATCTAATCCTTATAAACAGCGGTATTAATGTTACTAATCGGGATTTAGATGTGAAAAACTTCTGTGTAAGGGCCTACTTACAAATACGACGTTAAAACGTAAAATCGTAAGAAATGCAGTACGCTGATTGGTTCAGTTTCAGGGTTGAAACAATCAGCGTCCCTGGTGGAAAATAACGTTTGAACGACTTGACTAAACGTTAGATGAATGTGGTTTGAATGTTAGATGCCTAACGTTAGGAACTAACGTTTATTTAACGTTAGAGGTTTTGCCAAACGTTAGACAAACGTTATTCTAACGTTAGGCAACTAACGTTAGGAATACTAACGTTAAAAACATTTATACATTAAAAACGCGTTAGAAAAAACGTTTATCAAACGTTAAATTTTTACTAGGGGTACTGTTTTCTTACGATTTTACGTTTACGTTTTTACGTCGTATTTGTAAATAGGTCTTAAAGACTGAGAAAATTAGTACCAAAAAACAAAAATTCACTGCCTCCTAGACTATAAATACAAATCACAAAATAATCAAAACTTTAAAAATTATCGGAACCTTTTCGCGAAAAAATAAGTGCTGTGGAACCATTTTTGGTTTATTTCTTTTGGTGCGAGTATGATACCTATCGAATGAAAAACCTTTTTTGGAACATTTTATTTTTAATGTATTATTTTGTTTTATTTTTTCGACTCTGAGAAAATCTCAATGTTGGTCCTGAATGGCAGGAAAAATTCTGTATTAGGTACTTCTCCTAGTGACACTGGATCTAGGTCTTAAGTTAGCAAATCACCTTTAGGCCTAGGCGCCTGTATTCAGTGTCCCTAACTTCTCCTGCTTAAAAATTTATTAATACAAATAATGTTTTATTTAATTTTAATTTTCAGGATTTCCAAACGTAGGCAAATCTTCTTTCATCAACAAAATCACTAGAGCCGACGTTGAAGTTCAACCATACGCATTTACAACCAAATCTTTATATGTTGGACACACTGACTACAAATATCTACGCTGGCAAGTCATCGATACTCCCGGAATTCTAGATCATTCCTTGGAGGAAAGAAATGTCATCGAAATGCAGGCCGTTACAGCCCTTGCCCATCTAAGAGCATGTATTTTATATGTAATGGATTTATCTGAGCAGTGTGGACATACTTTGGATGAACAGGTCAAATTATTTGAATCGATTAAACCACTTTTTGCTAATAAACCTTTAATCGTTGTGGCTAATAAGACCGATATTGTAAAATTAGATGATCTTCCCTCAGAAAGGCGTGAAATTCTAACTGAAATTGAAAAGGATCCTGAGCTTAGCGTGATGGAAATGTCTACGGTAAATGATTTTGGTGTGATGGAAGTAAAAACTGAAGCTTGCGAGAAGTTATTGAGTTACAGAGTCGATCAAAAAATGAGGACCAAAAAGGTAGATGGTGTGTTAAATCGTTTACACTTGGCTGTGCCAAAACCAAGAGACACCAAAATTAGGGCCCCATGTATTCCAGAATCTGTCCTGGCTAAAAAACAAGCCTCTGCTGAGAAGCGCAAACGTAAACTTGAGCGTGATATCGAACTTGAAGAGGGTGACGATTATATTTTGGATCTTAAAAAAGAATACACTGAAATTCCAGAGGAAGAAAGACACGATATTATTCCGGAAATATGGGAAGGCCACAATATTTTTGATTATATCGATCCAGAAATCTTCGACAAACTTGAGGAATTAGAAAGAGAGGAAGAAATTCGGGAAGAAACGGGAATGTATGTCGTACCTAAGATAGAATTGGATGATACCATGAGAGAAATTAAAAAGTTGGCTCTCCAAATCAGAAACAAAAAAGCTCTCCTTAAAGATGAAGCAAGAATAAACAAGCAATGTAAAAACGCAAATATGCCTAGGACTGCAGGATCAGCAGTTAAGGACAGAACCGTACAAAAACTCAGGAAGAGTATGGAAAATCTTGGTGTAGATATGTCTGGTAGTACGAATGCTCATTTCACCAAAACCAAAGCAAGAAGTAGGTCTGTAGGACCAGTAGCTAAGAAGGCGCGTATGGATGTAGATACACCTTCCAAAAATAAAACAAGGGCTTTGACTAAACCACCCAGGAATGAAATGGGCGTTAAAGATGTTGCTGTAAGTATGCAGGGTGTTCAAAGTTTCTTAAAAATAGTCTCCTGCTTTATATTTTCACGGCATGCTCCGAAATACTGGCGCCAGTTTGTAATTATGAACCAGAAAGTGAGATAGGCATATGGTCACGTAGTATGCTTGCATAGTTAATTGAAGTCTAGTTTATACCGTATAACTTTTGTTATAACTTATAAGGTACCTTTTTTCGGCAGCTTGCTAATATGAATAGCCTATTCACTTAACCTAGCTTAAAGTTTAAAATTGTGAAAACAAAAATTACCGGAGCCAAGTGTTATCTTAATAGTTTTTTCAGACTTTTAACAAAAGTAAACTCTATCAGTATACTGTGACGTCTAAAAAAATTCGCGTGTACCAACCTGAAACTTTTCCTTTCTGGACAAACAAGTATTTATTGAACAAAAAAATAATAGTCAAAAGATTTGCAATCTTTACTTGTTAGGTTTATTTTTTCTAAAATGGGGGTTTGTTTCAACATACATAGCAGTGTGTACGGGTACAAAAGGAACTTGCTAATTACTAAAAAGAAGAAAGATGGCGTTAAATTAGATGATTTAAAAAATAAATAAATGGCGCCATTTACTAAAATTAAAATAAAATCATTTTCAAATAAACAGTAAATTCTTAGCCTACTACTAAAATATTTAAAATGTCAAGTTTTAAAAATATTTCAAAATGGACGTCATAGCACCGCCATGTAGCTTTTTAAAAAAATGGCAAGTGTTGCGCCACCTCTGATGTTTATGGAAAAATCGTTTTTATTTATGGCTCATTTCATTGGTCTATTTCTTAGTTAGACATTTGGTTAATATTAGAGTGGTAAATTTTAAACTTATCTTTTCATTCTCTGTTTTCCTTGTTTCAGATGAAAAATAAATTGGCCAGAATCGCACACAGGGCCATCGCTAAGAAAGTCGGAAGAATGGGTCTCAAGGGAGAGGCTGATAGATTCATTGGTACTAAGATGCCCAGGCATTTGTACTCTGGTAAACGAGGAAATGGCAAAACAGACAGAAGATAAAAACAGTATACATTCATTATCAGGTGTTTGTTTCTATAATTTATTCGTTTAAAATTTTTGACCAATTAATGTAGAAAAATACATTATAATATATATTAGAGTAAAAAAAATAACTAATGTTCTATTTGTAAAAATATAATGGTTCGTTTCAATATATTACAAAACAGTAAAAAGTTTGATGTATAATTTAAATACATACATATATTTTTTTATACTTTGATCAAGATAGGATTTTTTTTTAAGTAGCCGAGCCAAGTTTTTATTATATTTATTATTTTAAAACCCTTAAAGAAGGCTTGTTTGTGCTTTAAACAATTTTTTTCTGTGTACCACCTGGTACACTGAGTCCAGGATGATTTTTTTAGGCAGTAAAAGGACAAAATTTACGGCAAAACGGGATTAATCATTTTTCGAAAACTGCGCCGGAAAACCTCAAATGTGTTAATGTTGTTGGACTAGGGTCTCAAAACGACAATTTGAGATAAGAAAATGCGTGAAACATAGAGATTGGACTTACCATGATGTTAGATTTGCTGGTGATGTCTGAGCTCAGAAGTGGTGATGGATAGGCCCCGTCTCTATATTCAGTAACGCGAAAATGTTGTGTTGGTGTGGAACTGTATATCATAGATGGTATCTATAATCTCCCTTCTGCATAGCGAGTGACCGAAACAGCAATGGCCGGCGGCGATATTGATTGACAATATCGATGTACGTGCTGCATACTGAACTAATTACTACTGATATTTCCAGGTGACTTCGATCAACCCGGGTGAGCCTCAATTCACACGCATTGCGGCGTTGCCAGATTCACTGGGCTAAATTTCCTTTTATTTGAAAGGAAAAAATAATAAATTTATATTTATTATTTGAACGAAACCTAAACAAATGTAAAGAACAGTTTTTTTTTGTGGCAATTAAAATATTAATTTTATAAATATATTCTATATTAAAAACTAAAAAAAAAGAAATAGGTGAAAGCGATCTCGAGTTATTGTGGTCACAAATTTCCCGGATACACAGACAGTCATACAAACAGAATTACTTTACGGAAGTGGTATTTTCTGGATATAAAACGTAGAGAAACGTAAAAAAAGCATTCAACATTTTTTTTAAATACGCAGAGGTGGATCTTTTTTTCATTATTTGTTATCAGTCGGGAAAATTGAGCGGTACAGTTTCAGAGGCGATGACTTTTTTAAGGGCAGGAATTTTTAATTTTAATCAAAATTATAAAAATATTAATTTAAATATTTCATCAATCTATTTTTTAATCATCGTACAGAGTGATATTGCTAGTTAGATTATAGTTTCAGGCTATTGTTCTCTTTAGTACCAAGAGTCAACCCTGTACGCTTAGATTGATGTATACCTGTGCGCCATCTATTGCTAGATGTATACTTTTTTTTATGTAGTCGTCAAATTTTCCGTTAAGGCTCTTTTTCGAGGCGAGTAACTTTTTTCAGGCAGGGGTAAAGCTTTTTTTGAGACTAGAACCTTTTTTTTTAGTCATCAAAAGTTATCCAGTGTAAAAAGTTAAATTCCTTAATCTATAGTTCGAAGTGTTTTTCGATTTTCTCAAAACGATACGACCTCCTTGATTAGGGGGGGAGGCAGTATTAGCGTCGTGATTTGTACAAAAATAATTTTGTTTTTTCACTACTAGCTTTAGAACATACCATTATTTATCATGTTTTCAGACTGTGAAATTAATTTTATTCACCTATAGCAATAATTTTTTCTCTCCTAGTAGGAGTAAAAACAATTGATTTCTGTCACTTTAGATGTTTCAGTTTTTTGTGCAATTTTTACTAATTAAACCCAAGAAAATAGCTTTAAATAACTTTTTATTTATTAAACATAATTGATTAAAATTTTACCAATTAATACAATCAATAATTAGCTAAGTATTATGAAAATTAAAAAAAAACTAAACTTTGAAACGTCAGTTCAAAGTATTTATTTTTGCATTGATCAAGGCTACTTGATTTTTGTGAAAATTTTATGAAATATAATTTCTGTTAATAATTTATTTTATTATTTGAATATAGTTAAACAGTGCTAGTAGTGAAAAAACTAATATATAAACTACGGTAGATCAGACTATTATAATAATAATAAAAGAATTTATTGAGTCTCTCGAATTTAAAAAGATTCATTACAGGCTCTTCCTATATATATATATATAGATCACAGATATTTAATTTTACATTGCTATAATCAAGATGGCTGGAGTATAACATTATTTATAACTCCAGCCATCTTGCTTATAATATATCAATATTGAATATTTTAAAATTCACTTTTTTTATTTTCCTTATTCTACTTATTTTATTTTATTTTACATTTGGTTTTGTCATTTAAGTTATACATTCTAAAACAACACATATTAAGATGGCATTGCAATGCCCTGTCATTTAAAAAAAAAATTTAATGATTTTTTAAAAGAAGTGATTTCCAGACCCTTTATATGACTAGGCAAGTCATTGTATAGTTTTGCCCCCTTGTAATATATGCTGTTCTTACCTTGTGAAGACAAATAGCGGGCAGTCTCTACATCTGCCTGGTGCCTAGTTTTATGATTATGTCCATCTCCTCTTAATGAGAAACATACATTAGAGTGACGAGTTTTGTCAAGAATTTGATGTATATACATATTTATTTGATATGGGGATGTTAAAATGTTTATATAGGTTTTCAGTGCTATACCTATAGGAAAGGTTGTAAATATTTTTATTTTTATTATTGCTTTATTCTGTAGGTTTTATAATATACTCTTTTGTAGGGCACCAGACTGATGTGAGATACTGTATATGACAGTGTATTAGGGAGAAATAGATTGCACGCAATAGTCTATTTGGGATTGTTTATCCTCCGTAATATGCCAATTGGTGTCTATCTCAAGGTACTTAAGTGGGCGTCCCAAGACAATGTTACATCAATGTGAAGTCCTAGGTATTTTATCACACTTGAATATTGAAGTGTGATGTCCTCCAGGGCGATCGGGTTGCTTGACTGCAATTTTTGTTTGGCAACAAACATATATGCTGACTTTTTAATATTTAATTATAGTTTTTGGCTTGTTAGCCATTTTGATATAATTTTAAGATCATGCTTAATATTTTCAGTTATGACATCTATGGACTTACCTAGCCTCGCACTCTTAAATCCTTAAATATGTACGCAGCTTGGGATTTAATACGCTCGGCTATAAAAAATGTCTTCTCTACCTTGGTATATAATTACTATTAATTGCGTTATGACCTGTAAACCAAAGAGGTAAAGAAAAAAACACGTACTCTCTTCGAGTTAACTGCAAAGAAATTTTATTCACTTGATAATAAAATAGTACATTAATGCACCACTGGCGCCACATTAAATCTAAGTAAAATTTGAACTTTTTGAGTTTTGACAGGTACAAGCCTGTGGTGCTCATGTTTAAATAAGGGACGTTCTCTGAATTTTATTAATCCTTAATTGAGAAATACACAGATTGAACATCCAAAATGACGTCCTTAGTAGGTATACCGGGTGTAAAAAATATATAGGGTGTTTAAAAATCGAAAGTTGGTGTTTTTCCGGTTAATCCGGAAGTGACTTAAATATACTTTTTATGTTAAAAGTTGCTGTTTTATGGCAATAAGAGATTTTTCAAATTTAAAATCTCTAACTTTTAAAATAAAGAAAAAAGGGGGTGTGTCATGTTCTTGTTACACTCAGTATGTCAAAAAAATAAATAATACCCCAAAAGGTTAGGCTCAGTTTATATTCGGGGTATCTAAGATATCTTATACACTGCCGCACATTAAATTCCGGACACCTAAAAAATTGACATTTTTTAAATTTAAGTATTTCGAAAACTAATTAATGGATTTGACTAATTCTTTTTTAGTTTTAAATCTTAAACATTCTCTACTTTTGTTTGTTTTAAGAACGATTAATTTTTTTTTTTTCGTATTAAAAGCAACAAATAATGTACAACTATGTTTCTTACCCCATCTTCTAGGACTTGCATGGTACGCCACTGCAACCGTTTATCAAATTATTAGTCTTTCTTATTGTCCCAGTTTTAATGAATATTTTCTTTTTTATTTTTTTTACTTGTTTACTTCTGGTTTAGGAGATATCAGGATTTTCCTGAAAGTTGTCATTTTTTCAGTCAGCTTAAAAGGTACTAAATCAGCAGAGTCTTTTACTTCTTCTTCTTCTACGCTCATGTCTTTTACTTCTTCTACAGTTTCTTCATCCCGGGGCAACTTTTTATTGCCGCCTGACGGAGGCTTAACGGTGATTTCGCAGAACTTCCGCCGGACGGAGTTACCCTATTTTTTCTTCTGCTCAAGTTTTTCAACCCCAATTTATGTTTTTTATAAACTTGATTAGAAGAAAAACGTAACTCGGTTAAGCTTCAAATTTAAAGCACAGCACCAATCAAATTCATGTAGTACTTTATAAGTTAACTGAAAAAATGACAACTTTCAGGAAAATCCTGATATAATTGTGATCGAGATCCATTCTCATATTGGAGTTTTGATAAATCAAAATTAAAAAATTATTATGTCTACTCCAAATTTTTTTTTTGGAGTATAGCCATATTTTAAAAACTAATAAAGTAAGAAAAAAACTTAAAATAACAAAATTGTTTAAAAAAATAGCTTTTTGTATATTTTTAATAAAAAATGCATACCTAGTTACCAAAAAAATGTTCGTCGGTCTAGTTTTGGCGCTTAGCTCATTTTTTACAAAAAAAAATTAAGTCACCTTTTTTTTGGTAGAAGTTAAGTTTTAAGTTATATTTTTTTGAATTTTGATAATATCTCTCAACGTTAACGAGAAAATGGCAAAAACCTGATTTTTATTCAAAAATAGAAAAAAAAACACTTTTTCACCCCACATTATAAAAGTTCCAATTTTTTTTTAAATGTCTGTCCAAACTGGGACGATTTGTTTTGTATAAGACTGCAATCGATCATATTTACCCAAAAAACACAGGGAAAATGGCGTACTATAATTGATCTAGCAAGCGGGGGCATCTTTAGTCTGTGGAAATGCCATAGAACTAAAAAGTTGGATACCTATAGTTTCACGCATATATCACGGTTTTTCTGAACATCGTTGCCCCCTCTAGAATTTTCCTCTCCAAAAAAGGTAATCTTTTAAGAAAAATTGATCACAGCGCCCCCTATGCGTTAAAATCAAAACAATTTTTTTATAAAATTATAGTCATAAGGGTCACAAGTTGCCTAAATTATAAATAAATATATTTTATAACAACAATTTTGAACAAGAATTAAAAAAAATGGGGCTTTTCTGACAAGGTATGATGTTTTTGTAGCTGTGGGCCGAGTTTGGGGCCCGATCAAGACTAAAATTTGACAATAGGATTGACTTGCATGTAGGAAAGCACAAAAAAAATCAGAAATTCCAAACACCCTTACAAAAATATACCCCAAAATTGTGTGAAATTATAGTTAAGTGCATAAAAGCAATGTTTTTTTAAGTTGCCTATTCCCCGCATTTTAGGTTGCATATCGTCTTGTAAACTTCCGAACGTCGTATCTCAAAAAAGACAATTCTACAGGAATGAGAAATAACTCTTTCTCGTATTATTCATAGGTTGACAATGTACTTTTTTAATATAAACTTAATACATTTTTAATAATTAACTTACCTTAAATCATTTTATTGTGTATAAAATAAATAAAAACCTAATGTTTATAGATACGACATTTTGATGTTCAAAATTAATAATTTTTTTAAGATACGAGCTTTGAAACATTATTATATTAATATTTTAACAAAATATAACTAATTATTATAATAATATTAATTGTTGAAACATTTAAAGTTCAAAAAGTTTTATAACATGCGCATAAGATGTCAAAAAAGCGTCGCCAAATGCAAAAAGTGCATTCCAGAATAGTCAGAAAACTAGAATTAAGAGATACGAGGTTTACAAATGTATTAATTTATAATCATCTAAGATACGACGTTACTATTTTGCTTATATTTTTGTTATTTAAAAAAAATATCAGGTGAAACATATTTTTTAGATGCAACTTGATAATATAAAGCCTTTAAGTCAAAAATCTCAAAATCGAAAAAAATTGAGATACGATGTCCTGAAATTTACAAGGCGATATGAAACCTCGTATCTCAACAAATCATTTTTCGGTTCCTTGTACTAATCAACTCTGTACATTATAACTGGTAAGTTATACAAACTTCAATTTATAACTCGAATATAACGTAATTTATAAACTAATTGAAATAGTTAATTGGAGTTTGTATATGTATATATCATTCATCAGGTACAGAGTTTATTAGTGCAAGGAACCGAAAATATATTCTCAAGTCCAGTTAAACTATGATTCGCGACTTCTAGTAGTTCCAAAAACTAAATTAGCACCAAATAGTTTGATTAATAAACTAAAAAACATTGTATTATAATAAATCGTTGTGCCCAAAACTCAAGCTTACGGAATGCCGGCAGGTTTTTTTGATTTGTCAGTAGTTTTTTGTGCATTTTTTTAATGGTAATTTTAATTTTTACTGAAAATTTATTATAAATCTGAATTTTGCTTCTTTTTTTTTAAGTGGCACTTATAAAACTTTTTCCCCATAGACATTTCACCTGCTTTGTTTAATAAAGTTCCAGATTTTTCAAAAAAAAAAAAGTCACTGATATTTAAAAAAAAAATATATATATATATATAGCTTTTCCATGATATTTCCCTAATTTTTCCAGAATGTGGGCAACCTGTTGGTTAAACAGGTTGCCCACATTACCGCATTAGGCCATTACCTAACGGGATATCTGGTCCTGTTTACAGGTAAAAAATAAAAATATTTTTTTCTGTAATATTTAATAACTTAATAAAAAGGTAATTAATTATACATTGACCCGATTTTATTGGTCGTCTTATATAATTTTAAGTTAATTGATTTAATGATAAAGAATATCTAAAATAATTTCCTCTAAACATTTAATAATTTTTAATAAAAATTTGTATATTTTTACATGATTTTATATTAAAATTTTTGGTTAAAAAAATATTCAGAATTACTTTCACTACAATAATAAATAAAAATCAATAATATAATAAAATCAATAATATAATAATAATTTTTGATATATCTTTTAAAATTATAGTTTGACCCGATTTTCCGGATCATTCAGTATATTCACAAAGTTTGTGCAATGGTAAAAGTAGAGGAACCAGGAGTGGAAGTAAATCTAATTCTTGACGCTTTTCACCTTGATAAGGGGCAGGACAGAGAAAACACATAATAAATGATTAAATTAAATCTTAAAAAATACAGTATATTAAGGTGAGTACCCAGTTCTATATTAACTTTTAATTTCTAAGAATTCGCCAGTCAGCTTTGAGTTTTTAAGAAATTTAGTAAACTTCCTAAGTGTATGGTTATTAGAAAATATATGTCTTGTAGATTTGTAAAAAACTAAATTTATGATAATAATAATTTATGTAATTAAAAGTTTTTTATAAATAATTACAAGATATTTGAAAAGTGCGTGCCTTTCGACTGTCTCATTTGCCTACCTGCTTTCACTGCTGCCACTGATAGGCTAGACTGATAAAAAGAAATAAAATTTGTGTAAAATTACAAGAGAGATTACGATGTATTAACTGTAAAATTGTATTGTTAATGATAATTATCATTAACATATACGCAATATATCATCATTTTGTCCAACGTAAATTTTATTTATAAAATTTCTACATTTGTACATTTAATTTAAAAGTACTTGCCCTATTTATATTTACTGTTTTATCATAACAAATTAAAACCTTAAATTAAATTTAGTAAATTCATATGCCGATTATGTGGGTCTTAGCGTCTTGACCCTTCATGAGGAAATAACGTCAAAAATTAAAGAAAAAAAATTCTCAAAATAACCTACACTAGGGCTATTACCGAAAGGTAGACAACTACGCGTAACACTGTACAAAGCAGGGGTAATCGATTAAGAATCGTCGCGTAATCTTATACAGAATCACGTAATCTTTAAGAAAATAATTACGTAATCACTGTACAAAAAATTATGGTGATATGTCTACCCCTCGGCTATCACACATAAAAAATTGGTCTGGTGCTCATTTTCGTCAAGGACTTATCGCATAGGACTCCTATGATAGGAGGGACCTCCTAGGGGCATGGGCCCTCTAAATCTAACCTTGGTGTTTTCTAATCTGTGGAGTCTACTGACTAATAGTTAAAGTACACAGTGTCGAATACTTTAGTTTTAGCATCCAGATACTTTTGAAAGTATCCGCATTAAAAAACACACGGATAATTTTTCTCAGACACTTATCGAATACATTTAATTAGTTAACACTAAAACTTAAAAAAAAATTATTGTCATAAATATATAATACATACATTAAGCATTTAGGCCTAGTATGAAACTTATCTTTCACGGATAATCCGTGTGTTATGTGGATGAATCCATTTTAGTGAAAAATTGTTTGTTTTTTTAATGGGTTATACATATTTTAACTCCGAAAATATAATACATTTTGGTGTATTTGAAAACCCCGGTATATATTTTTTTTTATATTATTCTGTTAATGACTATATAAACATCTTATCAAAACATCTGCACTAATTTGAAACGTTATGAAAAGAAAAGTTTTGTAAATAGGCAAACACATGCATGTAGTTTAAAAGTCGGTTTTGTGAAAAAAATTTAGCTCATAAGCTTTTGAACAAAGTTTTTATAAACATAAGTGCGTTATACCAAGGACGCCTTGGTTATACTTACGGCACTGGATAGGTAGGTTTGTTACGGTACGTAAGTAGTTTACACAGTTTATTAATAACTTATTTATTCCGAATTACAGGGTATAGAAAAGGTTATATATTTTCAGGAATAAAATTATATTTAATCCATTTAGTAAATAAACAGATCTTAACTAAAATGGATTTTTTCACATAGCATGTGAAAGAATCGCAATACAAAAGGATCGACATACTTTAAAAAGTAACACGTGGGTCCAAAGTATCCCGATACTTTCAAGGTACACAGTATCCGGATTCCGGACACTTAAGTAGCCAATCCGAATTTCAGATTCCGAACTCTGCTATTAGTGGTGAATAGTAGTATAATCTAGTAAACAGGGTGTTTTTGTTAACCGGAAGTGTTTAAATATATGAAAGAAGTGCTTCTTATACATACATAAAACACCCTGTAATTAAGAGAATAAAGAATGCCTACTATAATACAAAATTTTATGTATTTACACACCTGTACACAGGTTAAAAAACACCATCAGAAGGACCAGCCATAAGAATAGTGTCATTCCCTTTCTGAGTACCTAAATCGGTTGCGCTTTCCCTTAACTTTGGCCAGACCTTAACCCTTAAATGCGCAAAATTTTCAAATTTTCAAAAAAATTAAATATAAAGGTTTTTTTACCTTTAGATTGTGCTGCATATATACACATATACATACGATGAGCATTTGAGCATATTTTTTTTCACTAATACTGACCTTATTGTCCTATTCCTAATTGTCATTGTCGTTCATATTTGATTATTTTAACGATTTATCAAGAACTTTATTAAAAATTCTTTATTTGGGAAAAAAATTTAAACTTTGGTAAGCTATTGACTAATATTTTTAGGTAAAGAAGATATAACAGATAATTATTATTTTAAATGCAATACCTTACCAGCGCATCTAGAAATGGGTGTGTCTGATAAGAACATTTTAATTTTATTTTATGTTTTAAATTTTTTATCGATATAAATATTCATTGAGGCGAAATGGCTCAAATTAATAATAATATAAATATATACGCCTCAAATAAATTATAGATTTTATTTAAAATTAACGGAATATCTTCTGCCACACATAGCTAGTTCATTTAAATTGTTATAAATATCTTGAAGATTTAAGAAACCCACACAGTGACCTATTCCATAAAAAAGCATCCAATCAAGAAAAAAATTTGTCAAGTGTAGCATATGTGCTACCGTACGCATTTAAGGGTTACATTTTAGAAAATACTATCTAGAGATAGTATTTATATACATATAAAGCTATATTTTCGAGTCAGCACATAGTTTCAGATTGCATGTGCAGACTGCTCTTGGAGTCGGCTTTTCCGACCGGTGGCTCCCCCTGCATCGTTGGTAACTTGGACGAATCGATGATGATTGAGGGATGAGGAACTGACGCGGGTTGCTGCAGTTCTCCAGTGTCACTTGATGAGGAATCTTGGCGCTCACATGAAGAGGCTGATACAAAATGGATCATTATTTTTTTTTGAATATGTCGTCGAATAGAGAATTTTACAAAGTTTAAAAGTATGTATTACAGAACCCCCTTATTATTAAAAAAAACTTTTCCCCATTGTGTCCCATAAAAATATCAAATATGAGTGAGTTTTATTTATGTCCACTCCTAAAACTAACAATTTTCATTCGATAAAAACGATTGGTGATTTTTATAACTTTACATTGGCTATACAATGACGGACTATTTGTTTCACTTCGGGTTTCGCCGGAAATAACCTCAATTTTTAATTTTCAAAATTTCGGAAAGCATTGTATTCGTGCAAAAATTAAAAAAAAAAATTTTGGGGTCGACGAATATGAATCTGATATTTTTTTTCTAATTTCACCCCCTGAGGGGTGGGGGTAATTTTCGTAAAAACTGGTATATTGGGGTTTTTGAGGTTGCTGAAAGTGAGTCTGATAATAAAAAAATTCTAAATCCACCCCCTGAGAGGTGGGGGGTAGTTTTCGTGAAAATTGGTATATTGGGGTTTTTGAGATTGCTAAAAGTGTATCTGATTATAAAAAAATTCTAAAATATACAATGTAAAATTATAGAAATCACCAGTTTCGTTTTTATCGAATGAAAATTAATCTTAATTTTAAGGATGGGCGTAAATAAAATCCACCCGGTATAAAAAAAATGTGGGTATGTTATTTACGTGATCATAATTTCAAAGTTCAATAGTTTCAAAGTTAAAGAAGGCAAAATCATGACAAGCACTGTATATTAAAGATTATTTTGTACAAATTCATACAGAGCACCAAGATTCAAGCATGGCCAGTGCCCTGGGGATTTCCACTGATTTTTAAGAAACCTTTAATATCCTTATTTTTTATTTGCTAAGAAAACTTTTTATCATATTTATCATACGCATGCCGACTGATCTCTTTTAGAAGGTCGCAAATCTTCAGGTTTTTAGTTTATAAGTTAAGCAACAGTTTGTTAACCCATGCATTTTTTTTGTAAAAATATTGTATTTAATTTAATTAATACATGTTAAATATTGAAATGAGTGATAAATCATTTTGCTTTTATAATAGTCAATAAAACATATTCGGTGGATGATCTAATATGAATTATTTTTTAAATATGTTTTAGATAGGTTATGTGACGTAATGCTGGTTGGCTGGGTCTGGCCCTGGACATACTATTACATAAAAGTATCCAAGTACCGATCATATTATAATTTTATGCATAAATAAAACGTCTAATTTGTAAATTCCTTATGTTTATTGTTATTTTTATTCACATATCGTTTTGTTAGTTTTTACAGCAATAAAGGTGTATCTTGATTACTAATTTGAAAACAATAATGTCTTAATTCCTTAAAGCTAGCATATAATAAGACGACCTTTTTAAAGACATCAGTCGATGTGTAACTTAGATCAGCTTAAGTAACTTAAGTTTATTTAAAGTAAGTTAAACAAAAAGACATAATAATATTGTATGTACATATTATGTATTTATGTAAATTATGTAATATATATGGTTCATAAAATTTATATTTAATATCAGGCCTTGGAAATGGTACATATTTTATGTAGGTGTTAGTACATATTTTTAATGTGGGTACATAAAAATTAAATTAAAAAAAAAACTTTTAATGTGGGTTGTTTGTTTCATTTTACGTAAGATAAGCATTAGAGGGGGCGAAAAACAAAAAAAGTTTTAGGATTAAGATCTAATAGCAAAAAAAGTTGCAACACATTAGAAAAACTAGTTTAAAAAATATTGGTTTGGACTTTTTCATTCATTAAATAACTTAGGAACACAAAGCTTTTATTTTTCTATTAAAAGATACAACTTTTCAATACGATAACTTGAGAACAGACAAAGATTTAAAGAATAGAAACAGGTTTTTAAGCTCAAAATTTGATTTAGATTTTTTTTTAATTGATGTCCCATAAGTGGGGCAAAAGGGAAAAATTATTTTTTTGCTTAGTTTTAAAGCTAGGTAGCTAGCTGTAAAAATGTTCATATTAATTTTTAGGATTAAGATCTAATAGCAAAAAAAAGTTGCAACACATTAGAAAAATTAGTTTAAAAAATATTGGTTTGGACTTTTTCATTCATTAAATAACTTAGGAACACAAAGCTTTTATTTTTCTCTTAAAAGATACAACTTTTCAACACGATAACTTGAGAACAGACAAAGATTTAAAGAATTGAAACAGGTTTTTAAGCTCAAAATTTGATTTAGATTTTTTTTTTAATTGATGTCCCATAAGTGGGGCAAAAGGGAAAAAATTATTGTTTTGCTTAGTTTTAAAGCTAGGTAGCTAGCTGTAAAAATGTTCATATTAATTTTTTGTGTAAATATTACCGTTTTCGAGATATTTAATAACATAAATAAAAAAATAAAATGTTATTTTATTGGTTACGTAACAAATTTTAATTATTAAGAATAATGAAAAATAATAGACCAAAAGATGCCACAAGGGTTCAAAAATAATGTACATTATAATTACCGTTTTTAAAGTATAGAGAAGGGCAAAAAGAAAGCAAAATCTAGTAAATATTTAAAACAGCACTATACAGTGCGTAAATTAAGTTTGGAATCACCCGATTAACTTTTCAGTTACAAGTTAAAAAAAAAACGCTCGGACATGTCGATTTTTATTTTTAATTTTGCAAATTCTGCTGTAAAAAAAGTTATTAAAATTTTCACCCCCTTGCACCCTCCGATCACAACTTTTTTTTTTTCAAATAAAAACCTACCCCTAGTGACACATCGTTAGAAAGGTAATTTAATAAGCTTTCTAACGGTGTATGATAAAGTTTAATTTGACAAAGGGCTTATAAAAAATGGGTGGCTATTTGAAAAAAAAAATGGAATGGGTGGGTGAAAGGACGTAAAAATTGTGATAACTTTTTTTACACAAAAATTTGTAAAGCTAAAAATCAAAATCGACCTGTCTGAGCGTTTTTTTTTAGTTAATCGGATGATTCCAGCCTTAAATTACGCACCGTATAGTGCTGTTTTAAATATTTACTAGATTTTGCTTTCTTTTTGCTAATTTAGCTATATTTCAAAAATCGTAATTATAGGGTTCATTATTTTTTTAGGTGAAGACTCTTGAACCCTTCCACCATCTTTTGGTCTATTATTTTCCATTATTATTGATAATTAAAACTTGGTACGTAACCAATACAAAAAATAAATATAAACATTTTTGAAGGGCATAAAAAGACCTCTTTATTAATATATAACTTTAAAACAAAGCAAGTTATTGCAAAAAAAAATAATTTTGGCCCTTTTGTCCCATAAACATCAACTTTTTTCAAAAAAAAATCTAAAGCAAATTTTGATTTTAAAAACCTGTGTTTCAATTTTTAAGTCTTTGTCTTAAACCGTTTTCAAGTTATCGTTTTAAGAGAAAAATAAAAGATTTGTGTTTTTTGCGCTCCTAAATTATTCAATGAATTTCGACCAATATTTATTTAAACGTGTTTTTCTAATGTGTTACAACTTTTTTTTGCTATTAGATCTTAATCCGAAAAAATTTTTGTTTTTCGCCCCCCTCTAATAAGCATATATGCTTGGCTCACACAACTATAATTAAGTACATAATGTGTACTAAATATTATTTACTTAATGTGTACTAAATATTATTTAAATATGAACTAAATATTATTTTTTTCGAAAATTATATATTACATATTTTTGTCAGCTCAAATTTTTCCGATGCCTGACATATGTAAAATTTACTGAAACTACATGAATATTTATTGTATTATGTAATATGTATAGAATCTTTCTGAAATTACAGTGTCGGTCATGGCCAAACCTAAGATGAAAACCGAATCGGTAAAAAAAACGATCTATGGCTATAGATACAAGTAGTTAAACATAAATTTATTGTTCAAAAAGAATTAAAAATTCTTAAAAAAAAATAAGCTATTGAATATTACAACCAAAAAATGCTACTTATCCAGAATAAAACGAAATTTTACATGCTAATGACAAAATAAATATACAGTGTTATTCAGAAATAGGGTCATTAAAAAAAAAGGAAAATGTTCCAGAAATCTATATCAAGAGTTAATTTTTTTTTTAAAAATATCCAATTTAAAAACTCCTTACCCGAGCTACTCGTGACGTGGTGGTGTTACCTTGCTTTCCTATCTCGCTTTCAAGGTTTTCTATCTCGCTTAAAGCGAGTCGCTTTTCAGGTTGTCAAAGAACAATGCTAAAAATAGGCCGTTTTTGGCACCTCCGTGCAAACGTATGAAACATATCAATTGCTATAGATTTGGACATGCTGAACACGATTCTGGCCTTTAAAATTACAGAGACGGTGTGGAGACTGTTTTTTTTTCGTAAAAAGGTAAAAAAAATGTAATATTATTATAATATACTAATTTTACTTGCATCGTTAGCTCAGAATTGACCTATTTTAACCTTTTTACGAAAAACAGTCTTCCACGCAGTTTTTGTCACTTTTGAGAACAGAATCGTGTTCAGCGTGCCCAAATCTATATAAAATATATTTTTTTACACCTGGCATCGTTAGCTCAAAATCGACCTAATTTTACCTTTTTACGAAAAAAAAAAAAACAGTCTTCCACACCGTTTCTGTAATTTTAAAGGTCATAATCGTTTTCAGCTAAAATCTATAGGAATTGATGTTTCATACGTTTGCATGGAGGGGAGCCAAATACAGCCTATTTTCAACATTGTTTTTTTCCACGATTGAAAAACAATTTAATTTTTACTGATTTTAGAGCTGGTGTTAATCATTGTTTTATTATAATAAATACTAAAAAAAACGTTTAATTCAAGTCAATTAACAACAATCATCGAATTAATTAAAAAAAAAAATCAACACCTTTTAACTAGAAAATGACACAAAATACCTCACTGATTTAATCACATTCACTTTAATAAAACATTATTAATTACAAAATCACATTATAAATTAAACAAATGCACGAGGGTTGGTAAAATGTTTATACACTTCGTTTACAAATAATTTATTAAAAACATGTCGCGGCCATGGAACTATTTAAGGCTGTCTTTGTTCAAAATTTGAAGAGAACAGATTCAGTATCTCGGGCCTGCGTGATATGTTTTCGATTTTTTACCGATAAGAGGTTTTTATACAAAATTTCACGAGTATATTTGTTACGGTTGTCATTTAAATAAAAATCACACGCTGAATTTTGACAAAATAACATTTAAGGCTGTTATTGTTCAAAATTTGAAGAGAACAGATTCAGTATCTCGGGCCTGCGTGATATGTTTTCGATTTTTTACCGATAAGAGGTTTTTATACAAAATTTCACGAGTATATTTGTTACGGTTGTCATTTAAATGAAAATCACACGCTGAATTTTGACAAAATAAAGGTTTCTGTTTGTAAAAATGTGAAGTAATCGGGTGTTATTAATGGTACTTAAGTACAATTGTAATAAAAGGTGATGTGATGTAACGTGAGGACTAAAAGTTTTTAAGTGAGTTAAAAAAGCTCATATCTTAAAAATTTTGTAGTTTTTTGGATACCTAAATGTACAATCATGGACAAATAAATATCCATTTAATTTTTGTGCAAAAGACGCACGATTTCTAAAATCATGAAAAAGTACCTGGCCCTTTTTTTATAATTAAATAATCGGCCAATATTAATAGCAGAATCATTCTGCCAGAATGTTTCTTCAGTTTTTGAATTAGAAATAAATCTTATAAACGAAATTAATTAATTTGGCAACAGCGCTGTTTATTAATTTCTAGCTAGTGGCGAACTCATTTTAGAAGTGTTTTCTTAAAAAAAAAATAGGCTCTTAAACTACTGCATATATTTTAAATTACCCTATTTCTGAACAACCCTGTATGTCCAATCAAACGGATTCCTAAGAAAAAAAGGTTGACATATGACTATAATAATTACCATAATTCTTTGATGTATCCTTTTTAACAGAACTCGACCTCAACAGTCGATTGGGCAGAGAATTAACTTTAAACTCCCTGGCCTCGGTCACCACACTTAGAAACGCGGGGCTCACTTTTGCTGGCATGTCTTTATTGCAGTCTTCTTCTTCCTCGTACCTAGTGATAAAAATATCAATAGATAAGAGGTTTGTTTTGGTTCTCGAAAATCGCAGTTCTGGTTCGGAACGGGCGCAGTCGCGACTGAGCGTTTCCCAGTTACAACTGCGACGGTTACGAATCCGTTCAGAACTGAGATTTTCGAGAACCAAAAAAATCCTAAGAATTAATAGGTCGTATCTTTTTTTCCAAGGAAAAAAAATTAAACAAATAAAAAAATAAACTTTTCGAAAAAAATTATTTTTTTTATGAAAAAGGACAATTTAAAAAAAAAAATTAAACAAAAATTTTCAATTCTTTTTTTCTTTTTTCAAAAAAACAAAAAAATTTGATCAAAAAATTGAAAAAGATACATAACTTTTTTTTGGGGGTATTACTTTCAAAAACAATAAGGATTTTCCCCTCATAGAACTTGATTTTTCTGAAATTTCAAGTAGATCAGATTATTCGTTCTTCAGTTACCGTGTTCACAAAACGGAAATTTTCAAAAAATCAATACTGTTATTGCTGCAGCAAAAAACTTTTTTTTTAATGTCTAGTTGTACCTTCGTTGTATGAGGTTTTCCATTAACATATAGTCGCACTCTTCTGCGCTGCGGAGATGCTCCTTTTCGAAGTTGATCGCTATCTCAGGGTTGGACATCTCGGAGGCATTGCGTTTGCGATTGGCTAATAAAAGTTAAACATTAAGTTTATGGGCATTTTAATGAAAAATTGTTAACCTATTATAGGCGTATAATACGCCAGAGTTGGGCAGCGACTACTTCATAATTACAGTAAAATTACTTACGTACTGAATATCTTTTGATTAATTAATAATTAAAAAAGTTTAAATATATCTACATATAACATAAAGAGTAACATTAAATTAAGTCCAAACGAAACACAAAAGTAATTGCCAAAAAGTACCATTTATGCTATTTTTTAAATGTTTATGTATTAAATTAAATTAGTGTATTAGTTAAAAAATAATAATTAGATACATAAAAAGTAGTTGCACCGCAGTGCTAAAGTAACCGTTGCCCGACTCTGCTACACGCTTAGCTGGATTTAACTTAAACTTAAAAAAAGTGCTCTAAATTTTTAAATTTAAGTTTCTTTTTTGGTTTCTAAAATGGCTTACGATTACTTTAGGACCAAATTAAAAAAATATCACTTTTTGAGAAAAATTATTCATTCACAGCGATTTTGGTACTTTTCTTTCATATTTGGTTTTAAAATAACCGTAAGCCACGTTAGAACAAAAAAAATAAATCTGAAAATTGAGGGCACTTTTGTGTTAAATAAAGTTAATTTCAGTTAGGCGTGCCTTAAATATGATCTACAGAGTGCCCTACAATGTATACACTTTATATTACATTCGAAAGGAAGTATTTTAAAACAAATGAAATAGGGGATGGGGACACAATTTATTATTCCTTACAGAGTAACTAAAACTCGTTCTCATTCAAGATTATTTAAAAAAAATACAATAACCGAAATGTAGGCTGTGTAGGGCACACTGTAGATATATGTCAAACTACTAAAGCTGAAACAGTAATATAGGTCATTTTCAAACGTAGTAGATCTGGATTATATGAGTATGACTGATTGATTTTTTATTACTTAATATGCATAAAAAAGTCAATTATAGGGTGAACGTAATTTATGTAGTTTGATCAAACTATAAATTCGTTGCGCAGAATGTTGGGTCACCCTATATTAGACTTTATTCAAAAATATGGTCATTAATTTTAAGGGGCGATTCTACAAAGGAAAATATAAAAAAGTTCCTATAAATATGTCTACAAATGCGTCGTAAGGGAGCTAAGCCTCTTTAAAAGTGACTAAAACAATCGGTTTTTATTTAATAACCCTTTGAGGTACAGCAACGAGGTTTTGAATGTGAACTAACCCTAAAAGGCCTATCTTCGTATTTTATTTTCATGTACTTATTTCAACCAGGGGCTTGCGAAACAGGGGGCTTTATCAAAAATTCTAATCCTACAGTGTTGCAACAAGAGTACCTTTTTTATGTATTTTAACCTGAGGAATCATATTCCAATACAAACAAAATTGGGACAACAAACTGTTTCGCACGCCCCTGGTTAAAATAAGTATATAAAAATAACACATGAAGATGGGCCTTAATAGAATTAGTTCACATGCACTTTCAAAAGGGTTTAGCTCCCATTCGACGCATTTTATACATGTTTATAGGTTTTTTTTATATTTTCCTGTGTAAAATCACCCCTTAATTACCCTATTTCTGAATAACCTTGTACATTAACCATTAGGAGCACACTTTTTGTCTCTTTATTAAAAATACAAAAAGTTGTTTACTGATGCTTAATATACAGTGCGTGTCAAAAGTCCGCCCCCTTTAACTTTTGAACAGCTAAGGACATCAACTGGAAAATTTGAATACGTAAATAACATAACCCAAATAATTTGTTGGTATATATTTGGTATGTTTAGAGGACGCCATGAAAGCAAGGGGGCAAGGAAGGTATTTTTTTTAGTGGAAAGGGAGTCGGAAATTTCATAAAACTCTTTATTCAACCATATATATTTTTGTTTTTATTTTTTTTGAGGGGGTTAAAAAAATAAAAAGGCACATTTTTGTCAAAATTTCTTAAAAAAAATCAAACAATTTTTGTTTAAAAATTAATTTCATGATACATAAACGTAAATTATACTTTTTAAATAATTTTAAATGATACAAATAAAAAAAATAAAGAAAATCGCGTTTTTTAACAAAAAATTAAAATTTCAACACAATAAAAAAAATAATAAATTAAAAACTAAATCGTCATGAAGCAAATTTAATAAGCTTTAAAATTATGTATCACCCGACCCCCTTTCCATTAAAAAAAAATATTTTCCTTTGCACGCCTGCCTGCATTGTAACCCCTAAAAATATTATATACCAAAAAATAATTTCAAGTTACCTTAAGTAGGTAAAAGTTAAAGTGGGAGTGGACTTTGGACTTTTGCACTGTATATTAAAAATATAAAAAAAATATCTTGATGGTTAATATACAGGGTGTTCCAAAACTCACGTAGAAAATTTTTAGAGATGATTCTACATACAAAAATATAAAAAAAGTTCCTATAAAGGTTTGTCCGAAAACGAGCCCTAAGGGAGCTACGGCCCTTCTAATAAGAGTGCCCCTAAAAAAGAGTTTTTATTTAATATGTTTAACACCTTATTAACCACAGTAACGAATTTTTGAACATGCCTTAGCATTGATGAGGGCTATCATTTTATGTAATTTTTATTAACTTTTTTATCTGTATTTTTTTGACATTTGTCCCCATTTTGCACGTCCCTGGTTAAAATTAAAAAATAAAAATTACATAAAATGATAGCCTTTATCAATGCTAAGGCATGTAAAAAAATCGTTACTGTGGTTAATAAGGTAAAAGACATATTAAATAAAAACTCTTTTTTAGGGGCACACTTAGAAAGGCCGTAGCCCTTAGAGCTCATTTCCGGACCAACCTTTATAGGAACCTTTTTTCTTATTTTTGTATGTAGAATCACCTTTAAAATTTCTTTACGCGAGTTCTGGAACACCCTGTATATTATAAAATACAACACCTAAATGTATAATCTTTTTTTATTCATACTCAAAAGTGAGAAAATTTTGAAAATGACCCATATTCATACAGCAAGTGTAAATGAGATCTAGGATAATAAAATCACATCGTTGCAACTCCCTGCGCGCTCTGACGAACGCGAAATGAGGCTCAGTTACTGAGCTATTCAGTTGGCCAGCATCACAGGATACTTCCCACGCCAGGGGCGGATTTATTTAATTTTAAGGGGGGGCATCCACAAGGAAAAAAACTGGGCATTGCGCATTCACCAAAAATATAATTTTGAAGGTATTTCTATGCTAATATATGTCCCCCCCCTAAATCCGCCACTGTTTATAGCTCTAGTACACATTCCTATGGGAGATCTCATGTACACGCACTTAAAGGTGAAGAACTATAAAAATTCAATAACATAATTTTGTTATAAAAAAACCCTGCTTAAAAAACTAACCGAAAATTATAATGGCCGGTTTAACTAGGAAAATTAATTATCACCTCACTGCGCATGCTTAGTGATTAGGTATATTATATTTACACACTTAACATGCCAGTGCGCATGTCATTAATTTTCCCTGTTAGTTCCGTTAAATTGGAGCATAATCCCACAAAAAATCAGTCGAGAAAACTAAAGACAGTTCGCATACGTGATGCATATAATATTTTTTCTACTACCTAAAGCTAGCAAATCCACATAGTAGTTAAAAATATAGTTACAAAAATATTTTGACATAGCTGTCAGTTGACAAAAGAGTCTTTTTAGTTTTTTTTTTCATTATTGACCGTGGTCTATAAACAATGCCTAATAACGGTCAATAATAAATGAATTCACTCATTTTACTGGTTGTCAAGATAAACAATCACTGAAAACGGCTTACAATATATAAGCTAGCACCTAATTAGGTAGTAGAAAAAATTAAATAATTTTTTTACCCTCGTAGTCAGAGTTGTCTTGATTTAGCTCCCGTTTAAATTTGCGCTATTAAATTTAACTTTAAAGTTTAATTTTAGTTGTTTTATATAATTTTCAGTTCATTATTTAAGCGGCCAAGATTTTTTAATGAATAGACTTCATGTTTTTTATGTAAAAACAGGATTTGTGTATTATGAAAAATAATATAAACGAAAAATAATGAAAGGTAATCTGTAAAAAATAATAAAGTCAAATTAAGCCCTAACCTTCCAAATAAGGATCGTTATAAAGTGCTGTTAGAAACGTTCGTTTTTGCCCTTGGTGATCTAAAATAAATAAAATTAAAACAAAAAGCGTAAGAGATTGGTTAGATTTTTTTTTGGGTTGATATTAAAATAAAACCAAACCGAATAAGTATTATTATTAAAAAAAAAAAACTTAAATGTTATAAAGCTGTGCTCTCAATAACCCTTTTCGTATAAGTGTATTTTGTGTGAGTGTAGTGTGATTTGTGTATAATTTACGGTAAAAACTCAAGATCCAATTAGCCTTCTCACTAGTTAGAATGTCTAAAGACTTCGCGTGTGCCAACGCAACGCGTTAACACCTGTAAAGTTAGCCCTTTCTATCCATCCCTCACCCTCCTCTAAAAAACTTGTGAAATTTACATAATTTAAAAAAAAAAATGTTTTAAACTACGGCAAATATCAAAGAAAAATTCGTGCATTTTTTCTATTTGTAGCATTATACATATAAAAGCTCATAATCACACGCATTTGCATAAGCACAAGCAAATTTGTTTTTTTTTCTTGGGTTTGCAACAGAGCAAACGAACATCGCTTATTTTTTTCTTTTTTATTAAATTTATGCCAAGAAACATACAAAAATCACGTTTATTATAGTTTCGCCAACCGTTGAAAAAAAAAAAAATTTTCAGCAAATGCATATTTTTGTCTTTTTTTGTAAAAACACTCAAGTAGAAAAAATAATATAAAATTGTCGTTTCATTGGCGCACTTTAAAGCTTAGACGCGTGCGCTAAAAAAGTCTATAATGAAACTAGTATTTTAATATGCTATTATAATAGTAAATTAAAATACTAATGTATAATATAGCTATTTTCCTAACAACTGCGGAAAGAGGCCCTTTTCCGCACTTGATTCCATTTGCCTGAACTACGCGTAGTTCAGGCAGGCAATCGAGTGCGGAAAAGCCTCTTTACGCATGCGTTAGGAACAATACTTTTCCTACGAGCAGGGTTAAAATAAAATATACGTTTATATTTTATCAAATCTTATTTTTATAATCTTTCAAGAAGGAAATCAAATATAACAAGAATAGCACTACGCAATTAAGAAATTAAACAATATTAATGCGTGCGGAAAAAGCTTTCTTTCCACATGCTTTCTTTCCGCACGCTCGTAGGAAAATTATCATACGTTAGAAGTTCTAACTTAGTTCTAAATCACAAAGCAAAGTACAGATACTCCATGAGTATTACCATGGAGACTTCGCGTTTTAAAAAACTAGTAAGAATGGATAATTTAACTAACTAGTAAGAATGGCAAATTATGGATTTCGGATTTTTATAGTAGTGTATAAAATGTTCCACTTGATTTCAAAAATATAGAAATCTTTAAAAGTATCACAAATTGGTACTTTTTTTGCATCAAAGATATTATTGAGGATTTATTTTTAAATGAGTTATATTTTAAGATAGAATATGTTTTATGGAAGGACCCCTGGTAAAAAAAAAGTTAAATTACACAAGCCCACAAAAAAAAAATTGTGAGTCTTGGATTCCAATATGATATTCCTATGTATTTTTTCCCGCTGAAACCGAATCCGTAACCCGTTTAACCCATACACGTCAGGATTTTGACATGACCTCAAAAAACACCTGAAAAACTACTGAAACGGCTAAAACCATCTACTCCATACCACTTTCACCCCCTTCCTCCAAATTCGTAATTTCGTAACCCCATAATCCCTTTACCTCGGAATACCATTACTCCATAACCTCAAAATCCCGTAACCTCATTAAGTAGAAAAATCTGGTTCGTGAAAACAGAACAATTACGTGAAATTTTCTTGTAGAATATAGTTATGAATAAGTAACTGTATAAACCTAAAATCCTAACCCCTTCACTACGTAACCCCATATATTATAACCTCTTAACCCCATCATCCTATTCTGTGGAGAAATCCGGTTCTCAAAATCATAAGAGTTTTTTGAGTGAAGTCATGAATCAAGGTCTACTTCATTATTTTTTTAACCGGACTTCTCCACAGAATAGGATAACGGGATTGAGGGGATATAGTATATGGGGTTACAAAGTGAAGGGATTTTGAGGTTATGGTGTTAAGGGATATTGTGGTTATAGAGTTACTTACCTATGACTATGTTCCACAAAAAAAACTGAAGAATTTTTTCTGTTTTCCCAAACTAGATTTTTCTACTTAATGAGGTTACGGGGTTTGGAGGTTATGCGGCTATGGTATTATGAGGTTAGGGGATTATGAGTTTCTGGGGTTTTAGAATTAGCAATTTGGGGACAGGGGGGTGACAGTGGTATGGCATAGATGATTTTAGAGGTTTCAGTAGTTTTTCGGGTATTTTTTGAGGTTATGTCAAAATTATGACGTGAAGGGGTTAAACGGGTTGCGGATTCAGTTTCAGCGGGAAAAAATATATAGGAATATCATATTGGAATCCAAGACTCACAAAAAAAATTGTTTTTTGTGGGCCTGTGTTATGTTTTAAGAATAATCTGTAACAATTACTGTCTGTTTATCTGTCTGGTCTGTCTGCCTGTTTTTTTTCTTGGTCTTTTTCCAGGTCTGCCTGCCTCAACTGTCAAATATGGCCCGTAAAACATATTCTATGCATGATGTTTTTAAGGAAACGGCTTTATTTAGTATAAAATAAATATTTATTTTATATTATTATATAATTTATTATATAATTTTATTTTATAACAAAGATTTCTGTTCCATATAGATTCAGATTCAGAACATATGGATACTGTTTCATAATACCCTGTCAACCCACAGTGATAGGTTGGACCTTTTTAACTATTTAATAGTATTACTATAAATAATATGGAATATTATTAAAGCAAAATGACTTTATAATTTAGATTTATTACATACTAAAGAAAAAAATTGAAAATATGTCAAATTTGGAACTGTATTATTTTTTTCAAAATTAGTGCCAAAAGATTATTTAAGGCTATGTAATATTTGAAAGAAAAATATATTATGTAATATGGGTTAAAAACTGTGCAGAAAGGTGGTAACTGGCAATGTAAATTGACATTCTATTGCATAACAGTATCCATTTAACTCTGCTAATAGCCGAAAACTATATTATTATAATTTATTCACTATTATTATAATATAATTAGGTAATAATTAGGTACATATTATGTACATAAAAAAAAGTTTCCTCAATATTACTTTGCTACTAGGAACCTGAGTGAAACAATACAGGGCATTTTTTAAAGAAGTAGGAAAATTTTCCAAACTTGCCACAACTTTTGAACCCTTTAATACGACAGTTACATATACATACCAAAAAATCAAGTTTACTTTAAATTGTTTAAAAGTTATTGAAACGTGGGTAAATAAATAATGCTTATCGTTAAAATAAAAAACTAAACTTTAAATACTCCTGTAGCAGCGCATGATAAACATCAAAAAACGTTTTATCTAGGTTCTACTTAGTATTAAGCACGCATTTGGGTTTATTAATGTTCACATTATAACACTTGTGCTTTTTAAAGATATTATGAAACAACAATGCTTTTGTTTTTTCTGTTGTCAAAGGTCATTGCAATATTGTTATTTTTGTTTTTTTGAAGCTTTGGGCTGTAGAACGTAGATAAAATAGTACAGGTCTAAGACTTATCAGCGTTTTTTAGGCGTTATCATGAATGCTATTCACATGATTTTTTTTTTCACACGGATAAATTAAGCTATTAATTTATAAACACAAAAGTCATTCACTGTCTTTTGTTTTGAAGTTACATCCAAGAGAAATGTCGTAAATTGGATAAGGTAAAATAAAAATTGACTCTAAACTTCTACAAGTGCGTAAATAAATCAAAAAAATATTCTGCAGAAATTTTTAACATTTCAACATGGAAATTATAGCATATCGTTAATTATGAAAAAACTGAACAACTGCTCTTTAGTTACAAAGATTAGGAACGTATAATGTAGTGGATTTATTGAATTACCTACTAAATGTTATTTAAATGTAATAATTTAAACTAAATTAAAAATTGTATGTATTTATTCAGTTTTTTAAATGTGTTAAATATAATAGTATATTATGATCCAAGGACGAGAAATATGTTTGGACTTTTTGCATGCGGAGATTGTGAATCGAGGCGTGAGCCGAGATTCACATCCGCGTCAGACCGAGATATATTTCTCGTCCGTGTATCATACGCTATTTTTTATTGGCGTGTAAACATATTTTTAACAAAAAAAGGTAAAAATAATAAGTAAAATTAGTTTTAATTTGGTTCTGTCAGTTATCTGACAATTTTTCATAAGGGACCGCAAAAGTACTTTGGCGGGCTGCAGCCCGCCAAAGTAAAACAAAAGACTAACACAACCGCTATGCAATTTTCCATAAGGGACCGAAAAAGTGTTTTGGCGGGCTGCAGCCCGCAAAAATAAAACAAAAGACAAACTCTTAACAAAAGTGTCACTTTAAACTTTACATTTCTAACCGAAAAATGTCACTTTGGAACACAAGCGAATAAAAAATACTTAAAACTACAAGCGTCTAATAAATATGCTCGTTTTTATTAAATTATTTATTTTATTTATTTAGTCGTTCCGGGGCCTTAAAATGGTGTGTTACACCATACCAGACTGCTAACTAATAATAATAATAATAATAATAATAATAATAATAGAAACAATTTTTAGTGTTTCCTCCATATTAGAACTTTGTTTTATGCCATTCATCCCTTGCACATTTTCAAGAGAATTTTCTTTTCTTATCCACTTTTTATTGCTATATGCAGAAGTTATTATTATTATTAAAGTTTTATAAATTTTTAAAGCAAATTTTTTATTATTTTAAGCACAGTTAACTTAATTAAAACTATTTTATTGAAATGCACTGTCAGAACTTTTTTAAACTAACAATTTTTTAATTCCGATTTTTTACTTTAAAATATACGCTAATTTTCAAAAAAAATATTAATCAATAAAGTCAATGAACTTTAAAATTTTCGCGTTTCCAACTAATTTTTATTTGCAAAATTCGGCTTTCTATGACTGTAACCGTAAAACAAAACTTGGTGGGGGACTTTTGTTTTCATGAAATTCTACTTTTATTCGAGGGGTCCCGCAATAATGAAGGAGACGGCGCACTTGGCCAGGAAGTCTGGGAAGTCTCTAGGAAGTCTTAGGAAGTCCGGGAAGTTTTTGAGAAGTCTCAGGAAGTCTAGGAAGTCACTAGGAAATCTCAGAAAGTCCGGGAAGTCTTTGAGAAGTCGCAGGAAGTCTCAGGAAGTCTGGGAAGTCTTTAGTCGTTATTTTAATAAAAATACTTGAAAAACACGGTGTAATTTTCGGCATATCGGCAGCACACTTCATTTTGTCTATTTCGCGAGAAAGTGATCGATTTTTAAAAATACATTTCTGACGAAAAATATATGTATGTTATGTATTATGGTTATGCGAGCGTCTGGATGAAGCCTAAAATCGTAAAAAGCATGCAATTTTCGGTTCAATATAAATTTATTTAAATATTAGAATGGAGTTTCTTTTTATTTTAGTTGTACATGTGTTTTTTGTACTTTTTATCGGAACTTTTATACTTATTTGTATATTAACGTAGCGTAACGTATATAGCATTTGCCACGATATTATGTTTTTGTTTATACCGAGGTTTATACTTTATACTAAACTATAAAAAAAAATATAAATAATTAAACTTTTAAATAAATAGGAGATATAGTTTTATTACACAAAAAAATAAATGTCTGCCCAAGTTTCTACCATAAATTACGCAAAATTTGGCCAGAGGTAACCTCTTCCTACCTCGTAACGCAGTTTCTTATAATTTCTCACTAAAATTCTACATGGTGTAACGCTGTATTCGACCCCACCTAAACCCTTTATGTACTTTGTGAACGAATTCATTGGGTTTGTTTTTTTTTGTCGAAAATCTCAGTTCTTAACTGGTTCGGAACTGGTGCAGTTACAACTGGGCAGTGCTCAATGGCAACTGCGCACGTTCCGAACCAATTCAGAACTGCTATTTTTGGAAAACAATATAAACCTAAATAAACCGATTGTTTCATGTTTTTACTTAGTCACAGAATGATCATCATACCTCGGGCAAAAGCGGGAATAAATTCAGCACTGCAGTGCATTGATAAGAAGCAGTTGCATAAATCCCTGAATAAAAAATTCGCGGGCTAAATTTAAAAATCAGGCATGCGTAGAATTGCAAAAAGTTGTTAGAAGTCTTTAGGAAGTCACTATAAATCTTTGGGAAGTCGGAGGAAGTCTCAGGAAATCTCAGGAAGTCGTAAGAAGTCTTAGAAAATCTCAGGAAGTCGTAAGAAGTCTTAGGAAATCTTTGAGAAGTCCGGGAAGTTTTTGAAAATTATAGGAAGTCTTAGGAAATCTTTCGAAATATTGCAAAAGACTTCCGATTTTGAAGGAGACGACGCACCCAAAACCTATTGCGGGACCCCTCGCTTTTATTGTTCTAGTATGCATAAAAAAATCATATCGATACCTCCTATGATAACGCCATAGTGATGCAAGTATTATGTGGTGTTTGCTGGTGAACATGTATTGTACTGAAGTTCACTGGTGAAAACATATCCACACGTAATTAATGCATTAATGGGTACAAAAGTTATGATAAATTTAACATTTTCACTGTTTATTCCTTAAAAAATGACCCTCCAACACAAAACACTTACATGGCGGCGACTGATTCGGCCTGGGCGGACTCAGCAGTCCCCCATTTCTGGTCGGGCTCAGCAGCTCACACACGCTCTCCAGCTCGTCAGTAATACTCGCGTACTCCGTATGCATGTGCATGAGCAACCCTGCGCGCTTCGACGTAGTCGTTGTCGAGACAGGCGGGTAAACTTTAATTTTAGGCTCGGTGAAAGTTACGCTGCGCTCGATGTTCGTTAAACTACCGCCAGGGGGCTCTGAGCACTCGGGCTCGGACTGGGTCTGCGAGAACTGGCGCTTTCCTGACATCAGGGACGGTTTACTCATCGATTTGGTCAGAGGTTCGTCGCCTGCATATAGTTAGTTTTTTTTTTGTTTCATCGGATTTATTTACAATATTACAACACTGAACGAAAGATAGTACGAATGCGACACACGGTTCCCGGGAACATGACTTTAGCCCAACTTTCTATTAACCAATTTTTTATTTCATATCTTTTTTATGTAGGTCCTAACGATCATTTTACGCCCAAACTTAAAAAAATATAGAGGGCTAATTTGTTTTTATTGACGAAAAAAAAGTTTAACTATTATTTAGTCCAGGAATACCACCAAAAATAAAAATTTAATTTAAAACATCTAACATGAAGTATTATTATGGTTCTATAAAATAATAAAGCATTGACCAAATTTCAAGTCAATAGGCTTACGCACCCTGCAGCACAGAGGTTCGAAAATTAAAAAAAACCTTCATTCAATTTTTTTAAACAGAGACGGTGTTTTTTTATTTTCTACTAGAATAAAATTGAATAATTTTAACAATACTTTTATTTGTATTTGTCATTTCAAGTATTAACAAGTTTCTGTTAAATTTTAATTAAAATTAACCACATGAATTCAGCTTATAATAAGATACATCACAATGTTGAATACGCGCAAATATTACTAATTAATTAAAATGTTAATCTAAAACAATAAATCTAACAACTTAGTGCTATAGTAATTAATTAGAAAAGAAAAAATTTATAAATGAAGAGAATTATAACTTCTTAATGCCTTAATAATGTGACTACAAAAATAGGATGTGCAGCATTAATTTTATACCTGCTCCAAAATATCTTACGCTCGTGATTTACTGCTCCAAAGGCTTGCTTTGAAAATAATCCCAGCTGTAGATTGGTTCTTTTAATAAATTCTACCCCAAAAGATCACATTTTTTATTTCATCATGTTCCAAAATTTATTAAAGGAACCAATCTACCGCTGGGATTATTTTCAGAGCAAGCCTTTGAAGCAGTATCACGATTGAAAGATATGTTGGGGCAGGTATAAAATTAATGCTGCAAAAAGTTTTGCAGTCACATTATTAAGGCATTCAGAAATTATAATTCTCTTCATTTATAAATTTGTTCCTTTTTAATTAATTACTATAGCACTAAGTTGTTAGATTTATTTTTTTAGATTAACATTTTAATTAATTAGTAATATTTGCGCGTATTCAACATTGTGATGTATCTTATTATAAGCTGAATTCATGTGGTTAATTTTAATTAAAATTTAACAGAAACTTGTTAATACTTGAAATGACAAATACAAATAAAATTATTGTTAAAATTATTCAATTTTATTCTAGTAGAAAACAAAAAACACGGTTCGAATTAAAAAAAAAATTGAATGACGGTTTTTTAAATTTTCAAACCTCTGTGCTGCACTGTGCGTGAGCCTATTGACATGAAATTTGGTAAATGCTTTATTATCTTATAGAACCATAATAATACGTCATGTTTGATGATTTAAATTAAATTTGTATTTTTGGTCGTAGGTTATTCCTAAATAATAGCTAAACTTTAAGGATTTTCGTCAATAAAAAAAATTAGCCCTATATATTTTAAGTTTGGGCGTAAAATGATCGTTAGCACCTACATAAACAAGATATGAAATAAAAAATTGGTTAATAGAAAGTTGGTCATGTTCCCGGGAACCGTGGACAGGAAGCGAGATAGAGCCGGCAGCCAAGCAATTTATTGGTTCAGGGTGATCCAGAATTCCCGCCCTCGTAATTTTTCTCGAAAATGGTAAGGAATATTTAAAAAAAATCAGGAACCGTGTTTTATAGTCTCACCTATACTATAAGTTAAATACCATACAACGCTTTCATAATAATACTCGTTGGCCCTGTGGCGACGTCTATATTTTTTCCCCATGGTAAACGATTTTTTATTTATGAAAATCCAAGATCTCTAAATTAAAATACTTCAGTTTCATGTATTTTTTTTTCTGTGCTCATTTGTTTTCTAGTTATGGACTGTCAAAATTTACTTAATTGTTCCTAATTTTTTAACGATTGCGGATATTACTTTTAGCTTTATAAATACTAATTAATTTTAATAAGCAAACAATTTAAAAAACTTTTTTAATATCTGCAATGGTTAAAAAAATTAGGAACAATTAATTAAGTAAATTATGACAGCCTATAACTAGAAAACAAATGAGCGCGAAAAAAAAGATATGAAAGTAAACTATTCTAATTTAAATATCTTTTAATTTCATAAACAAAATCACGTTTACCATGGGGAAAAATATAGAGGTCGCCACTGGGCCAACGAGTATTATTATGAAAGCGTCATTCGGTATTTAACTTGCAGTACAGGTGAGACTATAAAACACAGTTTTTGATTTTTTTTTAATGTCCCTTATAGTTCTGCGAAAGGAAAAAAAGTCTCCGACGAAAGGGGGAGGAATCATTCGCGCTCTATTCTTTCCGTCAAGAGCATTATACGGCGTTCGTGCTTACATCGGGCCTCCCACTTGCACACACATTCCAAACATATTTCCCGTAGCCACAGATCCGTGCGTCAAACTTTTCCCTTTTTTGAAAAAAATTACGAGAGCGGGAATTCTGGATCACCCTGTTCATGAAAAAATTTATATTTTGCTACATTACTTTCTAGGTGTGTCACTTTAATATCTATAATGTGTAAGAACAAATAATTTCAGATAACATATGAAGAGATGCAAAAATAGAAATAAAACAATAAAAGTGCGTCAGAAAAGGCAAAAAAATTTGATTTGTCGTTCCGTTCGTTTTGGCCCAATTCCAAAGTGCATGCATGCAATCCTGGCGTAAAATTTGTTTAAAAAGAGTTTTTTGATTATAGCTGTGCCGAATTTTTTTAAAAAGCATTATTCGGTGGGCATTGAAATCGTACTTTTTACTAGGGTCACTTCATCTGTACTTGGTCCGTTTTTGCTCTGGTTTTCGTTTACAAAATTTAAATGTCAGAAATTATTTCTGGGGCTGCTAAAGCAAGGCTCTGTTTCTTTTTGACAAAATTGCGGTACTTTAGCAAAAAAAAAAATCCACGTATCGTACCCCTAAGCTTAAGAGTAATCGAGGGGAAGTGCGATGCTCTTTTATTGTGTGGCGCTACCCGAAAGAATAAAAGTCCAAAAACCGAAAACTAACGAAAGAGAACGAAAGAACAAAGTAAGACTAAGATGAAGTGACTCTACTTTTTACAACATAGTTTGATTTAGTTTGACAGGTTAGAATTAATTTTTAAAGTGAGGTTATTTATCAAATTCAAAACATATCAAAGCAAAAACACAGTATCCGCTTTGATTTTTTTCTAAAAATTAAAATTACTAGAATAAAATTTATCGGAAAAATAAAACAACCTAATTTACATTTCGAACTTTTCTAATTATAAAGCATTATAAGAATAATTTAAATAGTACAATGCAAAAAACTAACAAAAAATCCAGTACTTATTTTTTTACTGTATTTTATCCTGGACGGTTTTTGTGAAGAGCTTAACCCAACTTAAAATCTCTTGTCAAAATGATATGATGTAAAAGTTACGATTTCAATGCCTCCCTTGATAAAACCTATTAATGCTTTTTAAAAAATTCGGCAGAGCTATGGTTTAATTTAATTTAATATAGATGGCTAAGTGCTACTAGGCCATATTTCACAGTGGAAGTTTGAAATTTCTCAAACTAAATTTTTGCCAAGCTCACTTTAAAGTAAACTCATCTTGCTTTTTTGTTGAGATGTGACATTTAATTGTGAATGCAGAATGTTAGATATTTAATATGATACAGATTTAATCAAAACAATTTATAGCAAAAAAACATTAGAATATTGAGAAATATCAAAATGCTTCGTGTATGATACCTACTATATAAAAAATTTCTGATGAAAACTGGTTCCAATACACATATATCAAAACTCACACAATTTTAAGACACCCATACGCAATTTTTTAAACTGCAGAAATCTTATAAAATGTTATGAAATCGTATGAAAGTCCATGTAACTTGATGAGGAATTGTATATAAAACTTTATGCAAATAAAAAAAAAAATATTTTTATGCGAAAATATATGGTTTTTATCAGCACATGAAAGTTCATGGGATACCAGTATTTTCACCAGAATTTTCTTATAGGGTATGGTCTGTTTTTTCAAGCAAGATAGTAAATAGGTTTGAATAGTATACGTTTGTGTATAGAATATTATAACTATGGTCTGTTTCATCAAGCAAGAGAGTAAATTAAAAATCGCACAGTAAATATTTTTACAACAGGTTTGAATAGTATATGTTTCTGTATAGAATATAGTTATGTTTTATAAAATAAACTACGCAGTATATTCGCACATTCAATATTCGAATCTGTTTTGAGAATATTCCCTGTGTGATTTTGAATTTACTCTCTCGGTTGATGAAACAGACCATATAATAGTTATGTTTTATAAAATAAACTACGCAGTATATTCGCACATTCAATATTCGAATCTGTTTTGAGAATATTCCCTGTGTGATTTTGAATTTACTCTCTCGCTTGATGAAACAGACCATATAATAGTTATGTTTTATAAAATAAACTACGCAGTATATTTGAATCTGTTTCGAAAATATTTCCTGTGCAATTTTGAATTTACTCTCTTGCTTGAATAAACAGACCATAGTAGATAAGTAGCTAATTAGCCATCGATATGTAAATTTTTATTTTCGCCTTTTGCCAGGAATTACTACAATCCAGTTTTGCTTACTACGTTTGTATAAAGTGTTTTGATGTGTTTCTCTACGAAAATTGACACATCAAAATAAGCGTATGAAACGGTGGAGATTTTCGAGTTATTCGAATTTTGAAATGTTCAAATGAAATTTGGTGAAACGAAATAGTAAATTTAGTAACATGTTTCAAAAAGGGTATTTTACAATACACAATATGATTTACAAACCCGACTTACTGTCATAATTTGTAACAATAGAATGTATTGCAAAACCATTTGCCAAACAAGTTATTAATGCTATTTTTTTCTACGACCATAATTTAATTAACTCTTCAAAAATGTAAAAAGGGAATAAAATTCGAACGCGTTTTTCAATTATCTCTTTCCATAGCCATCTAGTTATATTATAACAGTCGTAGAAAAAAAATTGTATCGTACAACAGGGTTCCCACAGTTCACGAAAATTGGGGAAAACCGAAAGAAGTCAGGGAATTGAAAATAGACAACTGGAAAACCTAGAATTTAGCTATTTTTGATCTAAATTTTTATAAATGTTCAAAAATTTGGGAATGTCGCTTTCAGGTTTAATTATTTTTTAATAGCGTTTTTGTTACATATGTAACAAACATATGTGTACCCTAGTGGAACACAAAGTTACAAAGACTTGACCAAAAGTTAGGTGAATGTGAGTCTAATATAGAATAACTTTTATCTAACGTTAACGTTTCACCAAACATCAGATAAATTTTATTCTAGAAAACACATTTTTCTAATGTTATATTTCCACTCAAATATAACTAATATAGATGAAAGCAATTATGTATAAAATCAGTACCATATGCAAGAAGCACACGCCTGTAATTTCATATCCTACATTAAGTTTATTGTATTTTTTACGTTTGTCTAATCAGAGAATCTTATGATTCTGATCAGGAAAAACCTGGAAAAGTCAGAGGATTTGAAAGTTTAATAATTGTGGGAACCCTGTACAAGAAACTACATGAGACACGGTGATTCCGAGGAAATATGGGCATATGAATCCCGACATACCTAATTTCCGAAAATAGTGGCAGAAAGAGAGACTTTTTGGTGCGAAAGTTGGTGTCCTTAATTCACATGCTAAATTAGAGAAACAAAATACATATGCGTCGAAATTATTCGTTTAAATACAGAATAATACAGTATTTTTTTTAATTTTTGTATTTTTGTGCTTGTACATTATTATCCATTTAATGGAATTGACATTAAATGAGAAATAGAAGAATTGCATTTGTACATAAAGCGTAAACTAATTTTGTAAACTAAACTGGTTCGAAAATCAGTTAAAGCCGGTGGTTACCTCCACTTCTAGTCCACACAAGTCCTGGACTTAGGGGATACTTAATTAAGTAGAATAGTACGAGGTTAAACAAACATGTAAATGTACACATGCTCGGTAACTTTAGTTTAAAAATGGATAGTAGCGATGATAAACGGATAATTAGGATTTTTTTAGGAAATGTGAAGAATATATGTATTACATATACTATATGCTTCAACAACTGAGCTACCCTTGTAGAAATTTAACGTTAGAGAAACGTTAGACTAACGTATAAATAACTTGTTTTTAAGTATAAATGCCTTGATTTCTAACGTTAGTAGCCTAACGTTGGACACCTAAAGTAAGGGCCTAACGTTACAATAACGTTAATCTAACGTAATAAATCACATTTATTTAACGTTCGGTTAAATTGTTCTAACGTTATTTTCTATCAGGGTAGATATTAAAACGCAAGTTCGCTTAAGTGCGCCGACTTAAATAGAGTTCGTTTTAAACTAGAGTCGGCGCACTATAAGAATGGGACAGTGACGTCATAAAATTAATGACGACACTGCGCACATTAATGTAGAAGGCGTGAACGGTCTTACTTCAACAAGCGTAAGTTTTCAAGTAAATTGCGCCAGGGGTGTATGTAAACAACACATTTGGGTTTCTGTGCATACCGTGTTTAATGGCATCACTGTACCAAACCAATAACGCTCAAACTTTAGTATAATATGTTTTTCATGGTGACTAGCAAATTGTAGGAACATATAATTAAAATATTTATAGTGTTTTAAATAAAGCTGAACAATTTTTATGGGAGATTGTCTCAATTTTCATGTTTTTATTACCAAGAAGAGTACTTCTCGCTAAAATAAAACGGAATGTAGTCAAAATGTGTTTGGTGTTTTTTTTTGTAAAAAAATGTTTTTTATTTAAAATAATATATTGAAAGCCGGTCAGCGCATGCGCAGTTTATCGAAACACGGCATAAAGAGCAGCATATAAGCGTTCCTCCAAGGAAAATATACACAGGGATAGTGAAAATCACTTCCGAGTTCTGCATAATAATATCTTTTGACGTTTCCAAAAATTATTTGTGACATTCCTTCATATAGAACTATGCATGATGTGATGTAGAAACCTTCGAAATACAACCTCAATATTTGATACACTTATGGTACAAATGCAATAGGTCTATTTACAATTTGATAAGTCTTTTCTTCCACAATGCGGCGCATTTGCCAGTACTGATTCATCAATCTCTAAAGTTATTGCATTTGTTCGCAGAGTCGATACTCAGTTCAAAGCGTCAAATGTTCTACTGGCTTTGAGCTCAATTCGATATATTGTAATTCAAACTTATATTTTTTCAAATGCAACTGATAATTAAACACAGATTAAGTAAAATATATTTTAATTATTCTATGTTTTATTATAAGTATGTTAAGACTGCCGTGTGGTATTAATATATATTAGTTATATTTAATTCGTATTAATATTGTTAGTTTACTTCACAAAAACATTTACTTATATATTTAAATAATTAAGCAATAGGAACAAATAAAAGCCATTTTTACTAAATTGTATTTTACAGAGAAATGTTTTAAGGGTGCATAAAGACAGCTAATTATATATTTCTTTAAGCGTTAAGATTTTTTCTTCAATTTTAAGAAATATTTTTATTTCACCCCTGAACAGTCAATATCAAAATACGTTATTGTTATACAGTGGTCTACAGTGGGGGAAAGTCAACGTACTACGCTCGCTACATAGGAGTAGGACCAGAAGTTAGAAACTAACCTTACATTTTTTTTGATATTTTAACAATTTAAACCAGAGTTTTAATATTAAGTCGTGTTCATAGATAAGATAAAAATAGAACGGCAACTTAGTATAATAACTTTTAGACCGCGAAGTACCGCGATTTTTAGTTTATAATTTTAAACTTGGTTGAGCTTAAGAATTAAAGAGTTTTAATACAATCAATTTATTTATTACTAAAAAATGATAATTTCTACAACTAAAAATAAATAACAGGTTCTCTTGCATAATATCGTTTCTCTTTTTACATTCTTTCTTACTTCCCTAATTTTATTATTTCCATTTATAGGGGGAGTTTGCATGGCATGGTCGTGTTTGACAGTAATATTGACACAAAGAAAAAAATAAGACTATCGGTCTTAATTGAGGTTATGTATAAAAACCGTCATGAAATTAAAACTTTGTTAGTTATCGACGTTGTTTTTTGAAAAACTAATGAAAATTTCTGTTGAGATCACTGCATGCATCTGATTTGTAACAAGAAGAAAAAGGAAAAGTAAACGTAAATTTACACCATTAAAAAAACCGCTGTCCTACTTCTTTTTGGCGAGCATATTACTGTTAATTTTTTTCTAACTGACACCCGGGAAATGACGTGAGAGGAAGGTGGTACATATGCCATAGGCTTGTTTGCATTCCTCGAATTCTTTTCAGGTGACAATTGGAAAAAATCAGACTGTAAATAATTTAGATTATTTTTTTTTTGACTTCATTCATTTTCAGCGACCCAAACTGAGCCCCAATTATTATAAAAATACGACAAAACTTAATATTTTTTCATGCAGGTGGGTCTCATCATGGGGGGTTGTAACGTTATTCCGTTTCCTAATCCTTTCTGCAGTCGCATTTCAGTAATTTATATCAGGGGATTCTAGTTGCAAATATTAAAAAGTACCTTTGAATTATGTTATGGTCTTATTTGCAGTTAACCAGAAACATTTCTCTGTATACATTCCTCCTTCCAAAAAAAATAAAAATAAAATTAATTTTAAAAAACTTACCCGCACCACTTTCAGAGCCTCTTCTGCCCACCGAATCTCGACGTTTTTGTGCCGCCCGGTTTCGTAGGATGTCCAAACTTAAAGCCGCTAGATCGTCGGCCGACAGTTCGTCATTTTGATCACTTTCCGCGGAAGTTTTGGAGTCTGTCGACTTGGTACGCTGTCTTTGGAAAGTCAGATCTTTTCTACTGCCTGTAACAAAGAATGATTTATGTATAGAATAACAGAAAGCGGACCCAATGCCTAGCCTGGAGGCACACCATGTTTTAATGGCTGCATTTTTGAAGGCTTATCATTAACTAGAATCGTTTTGACGGTGGCGATCGTTCCAGTTCAGACACTACCACCGGCAAAGTCTAAATGGCCTCCCCAACGTCAAAAACTATGACATCAAGATGCCGACAGAGATGTCAAAAATGTCAAAAATGTATACGATTTTAAAATGTATGGGCATTCTATTTAATTTTCTCATAAGTCATATTATTTAATCTTCCCTTATTTTCCTAAAGTTAATGACAATTTTATCAATATTATTGAATTTTCTTATCTTGTTTTCGAGAAACATTTTTATTGTCTTTATATATATTTGATTCTTTTTTGGCGCTTGATCTTCGAACGGTAGCGTTCATTCCGATCAGCAAACCAATTTCAGTCAGTAATTGGTATTCAATTGCTCTACAACACGTACGGTGTGTGTTTACCGCGTGTATTGTACTCTTGCAAAAAAAATCACAAATCAAAGCTATGAACTTTTTATGAATATATAGTCAAACTGCTCTCCCAAATTGCTATCGCGCGCTCACTAGGATAAAGGTGTGGCTACAACATTCGGGAGAAGAAATACTAGATCTAGTCAGAAGAGCTTGCAAAGGAATAAGGTAATATATCTTTATCTAGCGCTGGTCCTTAATTACAATTCAATTTTTTTCGCATTTAACCCTCAGTTTTACACATATTATGACTTTAAACAGTGTTCCTTACCTGCCATGGAAATAGCATCCAACTTCTCATCGATGTCTTCTTCTTCCTGCTCCTCATACCGGTACTCGATGTGTTGGCCGTTGTCAAAGATGTAGGCGTCGGGACGGACCTCCGTCAGAGACCGCACCATCGTCTTCTTCCGATTAACCTGTGGCGCCGCCAACAACGTGCTCTCATCAGACATGGCGGACATTTCGCTGACTGTTCGGGTTCGAGTCTCTGCTTCTGCAAATGTTTACTACATTTTAAAAAGTAAAATAATCAAATGACTTGCTGCTATTTTTTAACCCTTTAAGGCGCAAAACTGTTTCTTTTAAAAAAATTTAGTTATTTTGTTACCTTTAAAACACATTAAACGAAGGAATTTCGATATTTTTTTGATTACAAAAATATACCATTTTTTTTAATGGGTGATCTCTATAGGGAGCACTATGTTATATTATTTACTTATGAAAGGTTTTAACCCACAAACCTACATTACATTCGGGCATATCGAGGGCTTCAGTGTTGAACATATATGTACAATATGCCCCTATGTTATAATGCCCTCGATATGCAATGGTGCTCGCTTTTAGCAGGTCATAAAGTAGCATGCGCAAAAAGTGGTCTAGCACAGTACTACATCGACTTTTAATATCCTGAAATATCACTAAAGGTGAAAATCGTGCAACCGTTCAGCCTACTATGACCCTAAAAGGAAGTGGTTGATATAGGGACCACCAACACTTAAAAGGTTAACCCGTAACTCAAGCAATAACTATATACTACCCCTTAATCATTATTACTATTATTATTCTTACTGTCAGTATCGGTTCCTTCGGTGTTCAGGGGTACAGCTGAGGAGAACAAAGGCGACCGTTGCGCCATCAGACGGAGCGTTTCCAATTCCGAAGAAACTTCTTGAAGACTATAGGTAAACTTACGACATCTAACGTCCAAATTTTGAAGTATAGAAGACTGCATGTTCTCTTTTGTATGAATATCTTCGACTTTCTGCAGTAGATAATTAAATATTGAATTAAATATAGAAACAAAAATGTTTTTTTTTCTTAAAATTAATAACAATAATTATTTTATTTTATATTATTGATTTTTTCTTATTTTGGTGTTGCAAAGCATGTCTGTAGTGTATAGTTTAGTATAATTTTTTTGTTCTTTTGATGCTAGACCTCTGGCGATACGGTAGCATTTACCCACAGATATGAGACAGCGCGCCGGCTTCAGTCAGTAATTACTATTCAGTTGCTCTACAACACGTACGGTGTGTGTTTACCGCGTGTATTGTACTCTCGTACAAAAATCACAAATCAAAGCTATGAACTTTCTATGAATATAGTCAAACTGCTGAAGGCTGAAGGACTACGGTCGATGGCCATTTAGACGTTGTGCAATAAAGAATGTTTATTATTATTATTATTTAGTCTCTTTAGCTCTCCCAAAATGCTATCGCGCGCTCACTAGGATAAAGGTGTATCTACAGCATTCCAGAGAAGAAATACTAGATCTAATCATAAGAGCTTGCAAAGGAATAAGGTAATATATCTTTATCTAGCGCTGGTCCTTAATTACAGTTCAATTTTTTTCTCTTTTAATACTCACTTTAACACTATTTTTATTGAAACAAATGAAAATCGTTTTTCTGGCTTATATTAAAAAGTGCAAGTTAATAAAAAAATTGCCTTGTCAAATATAGAAAGAATAGAAAAATATGAGTTTGTTAAAAGAAAGCGAAAAAACACCATTTATCTAAATTATTAAAAACAATCAAGAATAAAAGTTTATGCAGGTATATACCTGCGTGAGATGCTCGATTCTCTCCGTAGTGACCTTAATCCTCTCCTCCGTGCTCTGCTGCAGTTTATTCTCCTGCTCTGCGAAATACCCCTCGACACAGTCTTCCTCGAAGTCGTACAGTCTCTCCATTTCGTCCCGGTCCAGGAACAATTTTAGGCCGTTATCGTAGCTCTCCTCTTTGCCTGCCATCTTTCGACGCAGGTACTTAAACAGCAGGTACACGTGGCATACTATGATAAACGGAGGTGGTAACAGCGGCTTTTGTTCGTATTCCATGACAACGGTGAATCTGAAGGAAAAAATAATAGTAATTATATACCAAGGTAGAGAAGACATTTTTTATAGCCGAGCGTATTAAGCGGATTTAAGAGTGCGAGGCTTTAATATTCTTCTCTACCGTGGTTTATATATTAGTTTTTTCACTACTAGCACTATTTAACTATTCTTATTCAAATAATAAAATAAATTATTATCCTCGTTATTAACAGAAATTATATTTCTTGTAATTTTCATAAAAATCAAGTAGCCTTGATCAATGATATTTGCTCAAATAAATACTTTGAACTGACGTTTAAAAATTTAGTTTTTTTGAATTATTTTTTATAATATTTAGCTAATTATTGATAATTGGTAATAATTATAATTAATTATATTTAATAAATAGAAAGTTATTTAAAGCTATTTTCTTGGGTTTAATTAGTAAAAATTGCACAAAGAACTGAAAGATCTAAAGTGACAGAAATCAATTGTTTATAAAATTTACTACTACTAGGAGAGAAAAAAATTATTATTGCTATAGGTGAAGAAAATTGATATCACAGTCTGAAAACATGATAAATAATGGTATGTTCTATCCGACCAGAAAAAAATGCCACTTACTGGTATCACTTGATGGCTCACTGACTCTTATTTGGAATGAAATCATGTCACAAAATACTAAATCAACCGAAAAAGTCCAAACGAAAATCTAAAGATTCATGTAGAAAATTGTATGAAACAAAATTGTAATTGTTCTGTAATTAAACGTTCTTGTTCAGTTAAATACCTAGGAGTTATGGTGGACCAGCACCTTAAGTGGAATTTTCATACAAATTACCTACAACTTAGACTGAGAAGGACAATACGCAAAATCTACCAACTTCGTGACATATTAAATAGGAAATTGTTAATAATAGTATACAGGGCATTGATAGAATCCTTACTGAGATACTGTATTAGCATATGGGGTGGTCTACAAGACAATAATATTAATGACCTGGAGGTAACTCATAATATGATATTAAAGATAATGTTCAAAAAACCTAAAAGGTATTCCACTGAATTGTTGTTTAGGGAAAGTATGCTACTTTCTATTAGACAGCTGTTTGCTTACCAGGTTATTATTTGGTCTCACAAAAACAATAAACATCTTTTAAGTACATATTTACGTGATACAAGAGCTGCATCAAGCCATAACTTACCCATACCACTTTACAAAAAAACAAGTACTCAGCGTTATATATTTTACCTTGGACCTAAATTTTATAACACAACCCCCAGTGAGATTAAAAATATTAAAAATTATAGTAAGTTTAAAAGACAACTGATGAAATATATTATAAATAATTTCGATGTTTTAAAAAATATTATGGACAGTGTCATGAAGTGATCTTTCCTCATTACTTAGTACGTCACATTACTCCTTTAATTATCTGTTTTTTTTTTTCTCTCTTTCTGACCTCTCTCTCTATTTTTCTCTCTCTCTGCCTCTCTCTCTCGCTCTCTCCTCCTGTTTTTTTTTTCTTTAAAAATTAGTTTATAGATAAATATCTTAAATTATTATTGATACCGCACACAAATATTAATTTAGGCGGATCATTTAACTAATGTTATGTAAATATGTTGTATAAATTAAAAATTTAATAAACTTAAAACTTAAACTTAACTTAAAAAATTTACACATATAAACTTTAAAACTTAACTTTATGAAGGAACTTCTGCCACGTCATTGAGCACTACCTTACATTGTTTCGTTTAGAGCACTGGATAGGCAGGTTTGTTACGGTAGGTAGGTAGTTTACACACTACACAAAGAGAGTACCGACACGCAATTTCAGACCGAAAATGGCGGACGGATGTGCGTCATCAAGAGGATAATTTAAACAAAATAATTTTTAATTTGAATTGTTATTCTATTTGTCATAAAAGTTTGACAATAACAGAAAATAATTAATGACAGTTTGCATTATTTTTCTCAATATTTTCGAATAAACTTAAGAAGATAAATTAACCTAAAAATGGTGAAATTTAATATTGACCGTAAACAGAGCTGCATGGTGCATTTTGATAATATTTTGTTGCTTTGATTTAAGAATTAAACTTATGTATTTGTTTTAGGTAAAAAAAAAGGTTTTCTTTATTTTATTTCTAAACTAAAAGATATATTTCCTGAAATTTGGTGAATAATAAGGTATGAATTAAATTATTATAAACGATCTACAAAATTACCTAAAACTGCATCAAGTGATTTATCTTCCGAAAGATTAATATTTAAAAAAAAGTTTTAAATCATCATTTGGTAGCCCTAATGTATCTTTAGCATTGATAATTATCAAATTTGGTAATAATGAATGTATTATAATACATTCATTATTAACAAATTTTGCGACTTTTATTAAAATACTGTTAGTAAAGAAATACAAAAATATTACTATTCACGTGAGAATAAGTTATAAACATTTTAAAGCTATAATTTTAAACAGAACCGTTTGTAAGCAGAATTCACAGTATCTTCTATGCAACTTATGAACAAAACACTTAAAAAAAAACTATTTGATTAGAACATTTGGATAAAAATATTGAAAATGTCATAGTTGATGTCAAACAATTTTAACCTTAATAGTTAGCGCAAATGTTTGGTGTATAACAGACTTAATTTCAACAATGTGTTTGCAATAGCAACGACATGTCATGTTTCTAGGAAAATTTCTTTCGGTCTGAAATTGTGGCTATGTCGGTACTCTCCTGCGGAACCACTACACACCTACCCTAACAAACCTACCTATCCAGTGCTCTAGTTTCGTTTTACCAAAAAATATGTAGATCTCTGATTTAGTTTTCTTTTTTGTGGCCTTTCTTGTTCTTTCTACCAGTTTCTTCTTGCCTTTCAAAAAATATTATTTTTTTTTTACTTTCTCATAAAAGAAAGTATTGTGAAAAATCAAAATATTACACTGCTCAACACTCAAAAATTTGCCGACACCAGATGCAACTAGCATCTGGCTATATTTGATGCGCTGATTTCGGAACCTTTTTCCGTTTTTTTTTAAGAGCTCGTTTTTTTTTTTGAGATATAACGCACAGTGGTTTTTTTGCTTATAGTTGTGGCAAAAAAAATAATTAAGGTTCAATTAATTTTTTTCTTGGTTTTCTATTAATAGGGCTCTAAGCCAAAAGAAGCTGATTTCAAATATTTTTATTCGTTTGTTTTTTTATAGGCTTCTAAATTCAAAAAATTACATTTTTTCGTGTTTTTTCATTATATTTTCATGAAAATGTTATATAAATATTAAAGATATGGCTCTGATTTTTATAGGCAACACTAACACACATGTGAGATTTGTAAAAATAAAAAAAGTTTTAAATTGAATCCAGTACCGGAGAGTTTACGGGGAGCTGTTGAAAGCAGAACAATATTTTGAAATATTTAAAGTTTATTTAGTGTTATTTTAATGTTTTAAAGCAAGGAGAAAAAGTTTTTTTTTTTAAATTTTCGTTTTGTTTTTTTCATAATAAATTTAATTTATTGTGTTGCTCTCCAAAAAATAAAATATTACAACATTTTTGTTTTTTTTCGATAACCTCCGATAAAATCTCCGTCACTGGATTAAATCTAAAACTTTTTTTATTTTTATATACCGCACATTTGTGTTAGTATTGCTTATAAAAATTAGAGTCGTATCTTTGGTATTTATATAAATTTTTTATCAAAAATATCGAAAAAATGCGAATAATTTTTGATTTTAGAAACCTATAAAAACAAACGAATATAGATATTTCAAATCCGCTTTTTTTGGCTTAGAGTCCCACTAACAGAGAATCAATCCACGGCAAAAAAAATTAGACCCAAATTATTTTTTTTACTACGATTATAGGCAAAAAAACAATGTGCGCTATATCTCAAAAAACGAGCTAATCGAGAAAAACGGAAAAAGATTCCGAAATCAACGCATCAAATATAGCCAGATGCAACTAAAAGCTCCCCGGCAAATAAAAAAAAATCTTTTTTTGTAGAGCAGTGTCATGTTATTTCTTCCTAAAACATCCAGAAAATTCAAAACAAGCAAAACAAAATGATATCTGTCTGTTGGTCGGTCTGTCTGTATCCACGATAACTTGAGAAAGCTTTGAGCTAGCGACTTGAAATTTGGTATGGAGATGTATTTTTATATTATTTACAATAAAGGAAACATTTATAAACCAAATAAAACGTTGAATAAAACTACATAAAAAATGTTATTATCATTTTTTTCCAGGGGCCCTCTACACAAAATGTAAAAATTGTTCCTAGACATAACTTTCTTATTATTCACAATAGAAGAAAAATTAAAAAACCACATAAAAAGGTAAAATAAAATTACATACAAAAAGTGATTATCTTTTTATCTCCCACCCCCTCCCTTAAAATGTAAAAAAATGTTTCTAGACATAACTTCTTTATATGCAATAGAAGAAAAATTTAAGAACCACCTAAAGGGTAAAATAAAATTACATAAAAAATGTTATTATCATTTTTTCCATGACCCCCCCCAACTCTCCAAAAGGTAATAAATTGTTTTTGGACATAACTTTTTTAGTATTCCGACTAGAAGAAAAATTTAAAAAACACCTTAAAGTTAAAATAAGATTACACAAAATATGTTATTATCATTGTTTCCATGAACCCCTCTCCCCAAAATGTTTCTGGACATAACATTTTTTTATGAGAATAATTTTGCTTATTCGAGACGGCTGTTTAAATTTCAAATTAATATTTTAATTGAAAATTAAATTTTTGCATGATCAAGACTAAAACTTAATTTTACGCTTTAATTTTCGGGACTATAATAAAAATAATAATAATAATCCTTTATTCCAGCCCAGAGGGCCATATACAAAAAATACAAAAAAAAAATACAAAAAAAAAAAAAAAAATACAAAACATACAAAATATCTACAAGAAAATTAATAATTAGCCAATATACAAAAGTTCAAAAGAGCTACCGTCCCCCCATTAAAACTCTACTCCAGGTATGCTATAGATTGGAACGCCATAGAATGTCACTCCTTAGCAGAGCCACAATAAAGAGGTTGGAAGATTTATACAGCCGATCGCGGAACCCAAAAGCCCGAAATCTACGAATAGCTAGGAAGCCATTAACACGAGCCGTAGCAAACATTTCACTAGCACTAGAAAATCTCGGTATGTTATTTAAGAGTCTAAACGCATTATTATAGCACACGCGCAGTTTATTCCACCATCCCAGTGTATAATTACACCAAAGTTCGGACATGTAGATCCCTGAGCAATATGTTTGAAATAACAGTTTTTTAATGTCAGAGTTACACTTGGAGAAACGACGGGTTAACATATTAGCACGGACGCAGAGGGCTTTGTACTGTCTCTGAATGTCGAGATTATCGGAGAGATCACAGGTTAGAATATGCCCTAAGTATTTGAATTGCGACACTATACTTATAAGACTACCGTTAAGTTTGATCGGGGGCACCACTAAGTCTTTATAATTAGAAGGTCTGAACACCATGGCACAGGTTTTGTTGACATTATATACAAGGTGGTGCTCTACAGCGAAATCTTCACATATCCTAATGAGTTTATACAGTCCCTCAAGGGAAGGGCACAGCAGAACCATATCATCCGCATAGCTAAGGCAGTTAATTAGCACTCCATTGATATAGCACCCAACACCGGAGAGTTTTAGACGAAGGTGAAGACTGTCGATGTAGGCATTAAATACATCAGGTGAAAGAAGGCTACCCTGACGCACACCATTTCTGATATAGAACGGTGGAGATAAACTGGAACCCCATCTGGCAACTCCGACTACGTTATTGTTCCAATGCGACAAAAGCCGCAACCAGAGAGAAGGCGCTCCTCGCTCCTTAAGAATCTTCATGAGGGTTGGATGATGTACTCGGTCGAAAGCCTTACTGAGGTCAAGGAATAGAGCATATACAGGAGTTTTCAGGTTGACATAGTATCTAATAGTTTCAAAAACAGCTTCGGAGGTTCCTAAACGCTTCTTAAAACCAAACTGGTTAGGTTCCGTGGAGAGAAAGGGGCTGAGCACATTAAGCATTATGATTTCAAGAACTTTAGACATAGCCGTAGAAAGAGCAATAGGCCTATAGTTGGACGATGCAGACACGTCTCCAGTCTTATTCTTAAGAACAGGTACAAATATGGTTTTAGTTAGGTCGTTCGATATAAAACCATGACGTAACATTGTTGTAAAACAAATGCTAAGAAGAACGGAGACTCTTTTACCAGACGATATCAGGTGTTCAGGGCAAATTCCATCCCAGCCAGCAGATTTGCTACGCTTAAGGGATTTGATTGCATTTCCAACTTCCAGAGCAGATATTATAGGACACTCATCAGCGAGTAGATTAAATTCATCAGGTACATTATTAGAGGGATATAAATTGCCAGAATTTTCAAAGTTGGTACCCCAGAGCTGGGCTATGTCACTTTCTCCTGAGATCCCATCGATAGTAGTGGCTATCGTAGACTTTTTCACAGCCATAGACGAGGTAGATTTCCAGAATGAAACAAAGTCTTTGTTACGGAATTTGGTAGCCAATGCATTGGCACGTAGCTGTTCCTCACGATTTCTGGTATTTCTAAGCGTAGTCTTAAATATAGACTTAAGGACACGCCGCTCCTCATTAATTGGACCATCAGGAGGAGGTCCAGCAGCAACCCACTCCTAAAATGCAATATGCGCAGACCGGTATACATTAGAAACCTCTTCAGACCAGCCAGGTACCGGATTACGCCTCTTTATACTCTTCGTTTTAAAAGTAGCTGCTATTGCACATTTAAGGTTCGATATTATATCAGAGTAAAATTTCGCTATACTTTTTCTCCGTTATACTTAGAACATTGTTTAAATTACTTAAAATTTATCGTCTTCGTTAATTTTTTTCGAACTGACGTTTGTGTCAACCATATTAAAAAACAATTGAAATCGCGATAGCCGTGAAACTTTTCGCAATTCACAGGCATCTTGATTAAATTACGAAAATAAAACACCCGATTTTAGACCCATGAATTTTAATTTTATCTAAGGCCCTTAAATATGTCAAATAAACTTTTTAAATCCTTTTTTACCCCTTGGCCTACTGAATAATTGTATAAAACTGTGAAAATAGACTAATCTAAATGTAATAAATGTAATGTATTTGACTCGCTAAGTAAAAATATATTTTTTCGGGGACCCCATTTCACTACCTTCTAGCATCCAAAGGAACCCGATCCAGGATCTGGTGATTTGCAAATAGCTTAATTTGAATGTACGTTAAAACATATAAAACACATCAGGTAGAAAATAATGAAATAAAAATGGTCAACATCTCTTAGACTATTAATAGATTCACTTACCTTTGAAACATCCATACTTGATGGGCAATAGCATTAACCTCGTTAAATATATTATTAAAGACGGCTATGAGCAAATTAATCAGAAGTATATTGGCCACCAACAGGTAAATAGACATGATGGTCGGCGAGACCCATTTTCCCACCTGACAGTCGACTTCACCCTCCCCGCCACATGGGGGATCTATTTTATCGGCATATACTTCCCCGTATAACATGAAATACGGCTCCATGAAAACGTCCCGGGCTATTTCCCAGCTGGGTTCTTTGTTTGGGAATAATATCGCTTGCCGGGACACACCGAAACTCATCAGAACTATTAGTAAGAGTACCACGAAATATATCATGTTTTTTACCATTTTGCCCATCATGGTGACCAGGGGACCTGTAAGTACATTGAAATAAAGAATGGGGTACCAGGGCAATTTTTTTTTCTAATTTTAAAAAAGGGGTCCTATAGTATTTTGAGTATTTTACACCGAACCACAGTGAGTGAATTTATAAAAGGCTATTTATTTGCCGAATTAGGCATTTTGGAAACTTCAAACTTTCTCAAACTTTTTCCAGGTTTCAATTTATTACTGTAAACTGCCACATCATTTGTGAGTATTTTCCGAATTTTTATTCTATTGTTTTCCGTTAGCGAAATAAACTTATAAATTAAAAAAAAAAAAATAGGACAATAATCGAGGAGGCTCATTAAAGTAAGATAAATAAATATTTATTAAAACATCGTATTTTATGGATTATTATGCAATAACACAATGTATGTATGTAAGACAGTAAGTTGATGAACTTTTTCCTTAATATCTTTTAAACGTTTTTGTTAAATCCCAGTATTTAATATATTTATTTATTTTGCCTTAGTTATTGTTAAGTTAAGGCTACCAGATATACTTTTGTGTGTGTATGTTTGGTTGCCTATGTTTGGAACTTGGTCCCGGACCATATGCAGACCAATCAGCGGCACTTACGACAAGTCCGCAGCGTGAAACACATGTTGCTGTTACGCGATATATAATTTATTATACATAATTACAATGAATAATTAGTTCAATTAACACGAAATAGTGTAATAACCACCAATCCATCCTTCCAAGTGTTTGCAATCAACAGCCAGCAACAAACCAACAATAGGGCCCTATAGAACATCGATGGAGCACACAACAGGTTAGTTGCACGCTTTCCTTTCAATTTTACCATGAAATTCCTCCTTACAAAAATAACAGTTTTTACTAAAATACTTAAAATTACGCACTTGCTTTACTCCTTTGTGTATCACTACGTGTACAAAATTTATAATCTTTAATTCAATTTGCTTATAAGAAATTAAGTAAAAGGTTCAACAACCTACAGTCATTTTAAAATGTGAATAATATATGTAATTGCAAAACATGTAATTGCAAAACACAGTCCATATTATACCCTATTAAGAATTAAGTCAAGATTTTAAGCAATTTATCACAATCCGTATTCTGCAGCCCAGTTTCCGTATAGTATCGTTTTTAAATAGCCACACATAATTTATTTTCTTAAAATAAAGATATCTTAATTTTATTTTAATAATTCTTACCCAAATATTTATTTACACTTAAAATATTCAAGATCCTCAGATACCAGTAGATGCAGTTGACACAGTAGATCACTCTTCCATGTTGAAATGTGTTGGTTTGAAACCGGAGAACAACTCCGATAAGGAAAAAAAGGACGGCACACATATCGCAAGGGTTCCACATATTCCACGCCCAGACCGCCAGTTTTTGGGTGACACCCACCGGCTCAGAGGAGAACAGCTCTCGCAGTTTTTCACAGCCTAAAGAACCAATGAACGCTATGCACATCCACTCTTGCCAGATGGGCATGGGGCCCATTTTTACTAGGATCGTGTAGCTGAAGATCACCAGAAAAGCAATATAGGAGATCTGTAATATAGAAGATAATTACTAAGAAAAGATAAAATTTGTGGCAAACGCAATTAATTACTATTAATTATAATTAATTACTTTTATAGAGAATTAATTGAGCTTTCTTTTGGTTTAATTTTCCTTTTAATATGATAAGTATTAAGTGACTTAACGATAAAAATATGTTTTTTTTCCCTTTTGGTCCCTTTGGACCCCTTACTCACCCCAATACACTTCTCTACAGTTTTTCCTTAAAGTTTATTTCATTTTTATCATCCATTATTTTTTTCAGAACTTTATACAGGGTTCCTACAATTTTTAAATTTTCAAATTCCCTGTCTTTTCCAGGTTTTCCCTGACCAAAAACTATGAAATTCCCTGCTTCAAATGTAAAAATACCAATTATTTCTTTTATATAAGTAAAAAATAAGAAAAAAATACTGCTGCCAACAGTTTCTGTAAAGGTTGGTCCGAAAATGAGTCATTAGGACTACGGCCCTTCGAAGATGACATATTGAATGGTGAACAAAAAAAAGCATCAATAAAATTTTAATGTTGCAAGGTGATTCTTCACTTTAAACAGAGCAAAAAAAGTATTCGACACCAAAACGGCTAAATTTAATATTAACGGAGTAATAGCCTTTTAAAAAGTAACGTTTTTGATGGATTTTTTTATGTATTTTTACTCAAGGAATCCATATTTTTTTCAAAAAATCCAAAAAAAGAACACATAAAAAAGTTTGGGGCAAAAATGTTTTAAGCCTAATACATTTTTTCGTCTAGGTAACCCTCTGGATAAATTTAAAAAAATAAATTAACATAAACTTATTGCCCTTATTAGTACTAGTACTCATGCAAAAGCTCGTCGCTCTAGCTTAAAGGGTACCAGAGTCATTAATTAAAAACCTTATTTTTATTACAATTTTAAAGGGCTGTAGCTCCCTTAGGGCTCATTTGCGGACCAACCTCTTAATTTTAGCATGCCAGTTATTGATCACCCTGTATAGTTCCTGAGATATACAACTGTGATGGACGAACGGACGGACAGATGGGCAACCGAGCGATTTTTTAAGGTTTTCATTTTACGGTACGGAACCCTAAAAATAAATTCAAATATAAAAAGAACTTACCGAATTTGACCAAAATTTAGTGATGGGAGCAGTGTAGAATTCGTACAACTTCTTTCTGAACTTCAACTCTTTTTGTTTAGGAACTTTGTCGATGTATGAGTCAGCAAAATAGATGTGGTATTTGTTTTCCTCCATGTCTGACATGACCTTTCCATTTTCATGAATGATTGTATCGCGCGGTAAAAAATTTTCAGTCAAAAGTGCCTGTCAACATAAATAATTTTTTCTCTGAAACCTTATCAAAGTGATTTTTGTGGGTTTAGTGGTAACGCACGAGAACGAATGTTATGCCTGTAGTACTCTTTTATTGCTTTTTTATATTATGCTCTATACTAGCAGAGCAGATCTTCAAATTCAGCGGGCGAGTCTAATTTGGCCTTAGTCCGCGACCTCAAATTGGCTTGATGTATGTCAGTTCACTCACATTTGGGCTCGCTGGACGTGTGTGCAAAAAAAAACAAAGAAAAATAATTTGTATAAAAAAGAACTGCTTCAAAATTAGTATTTTTAGTAAAATAACACCGGCACACAAAAAAAAATCTCCAGTGCGGTAGACCACACTAGTCAATTCTTACGTATTTTGGGTCGCTGAATCTGAATCCGAGGTCAGAATTTAAAAATCCGAGCAACTTTAAAAATCTAATCCGTTATATTGGATCCGCCATTTTGAACGCTAACTTTTAAATTCTGACCTCGGATTCAGATTCAGCGACCCAAAATACGTAAGAATTGACTAGTCTGGTCTACCGCACTCGAGATTTTTGTGTGCCGGTGTTATTTTACTAAAAATACTAATTTTAAAGCAATTCTTTTTTATACAAATTATTTTCTTTTTGTGTTTTTTTTTGCACACACGTCGAGCGAGCCCAAAAAGCAAATTTATTTATATTTTTTACAAGAGGGGTCTGAAAAAAGGAAGTCCGTCCCATTTTGGCCAATTACAATCTGGAATTGCAAGGCATCGGAATCTGTGATGGATCTGAACGAGTATTACACAGAGTAAATAAAGTCCAAACATATTTCTTTTTTGTGCTAACTTGCGCAATGCGCATGCCAACACTTGTCATTTAGTTTTGCGCTTTGAGTATTGATTACTGAGGTGCAAAAACATTATATTTGCCTCATATGCCTATTTGAGTGCTTTTCTACGCGGGGGCCAGGCAAAACTTCGCTTTAGAGATTCGAGTTTAAATTATTATTAAAGCATGCAAAAAAATCAAAATATTTACAAAAAATAACTACAGCTAAAAAGCAGTAACTAACTCTTACCTTTTAAATAATGCTGGTAGCAAGAATCAATTTAAATATTGCAAATGTTATAGCATTGGTCTGCTGTCTGTAGCCAAAACGAAAGATCAGGGGTGGCTTAAATATTGAACAAAACTTAAGATATAACCTTTATTTTTCAAATTTACCCAGGTGTAGCGACGCGTCATCTGTCGGTCGGTTTTGGGACGGTCGATCTCAAAACCGTTCGCCAGATAGTCAGTCAGGCATGTCCTGGTACCCCCGTGGCCTGTTATAAAAAATACGACCCAATGACTTCTGATATTCATGATGTATTATTCAAAAGAGATACAATTGTAATTTAATAAATAAATAGGAACTTCTTTGCTACAAATATTGTCAGGTACTGCTATAATAGCTAATAGCTAATAATTAGCTGTTGATAATTTCAAAACCCCATTTAGTCCAGGATCTAGATATACTTCTGTGTATCTTTGAGTGTATCTAGATTCTAGACTAATTTGATTGAGGAAGTTTCCTTGAACTTCGAGTCTATTTATCAGATATTACCAACAATTAAAGTTTAAATTATAATATGAAATCAGAAAAAAATCGGTAATAATTTGGTAAAAAAAATGTTGTGCTGAGTGTACCTTAGAAAAAAGAAGGGATAGACAAGCAGTGTGAGAGAGATATGTTTATGTACATAAAATGTATCTAACAAAAATTCTATATATTCTCTTTCCAAACAATAATTTTTATGCTTTACCTCACTCCAACAGTGGAAGTATAAGAGCGTTCGGGTAGGACAATCTTTTAACTCTTTTGACTCCATTGCCAACTTCATGGCAACTGTCATTGTAACTGTCGTTGATGAAAATTGACATAAAGTTAGCAATGGAGTCAAAATAGTTAAAAGATCGTCCTACCCCAACGCTCCGTATGAGTCCTATACTGCCCTGCTAAAACAAGGTGTCCTATCTGCAAAGTAGATATTTTAAGATATGACCAGTTTTATTGTTTTTGTCTGCACTTTTTGGAAATATGTTTAAATAAATATGGCGTTGGGTTCTGCTTTATTTTAAATCAAAAATAGGTGATATCCTTTCAAAACAAAATATATTTTTTTGTCAGAAAAATAAATTGTCATACTAAATGCATTTGTTCTATCTGAGAAAGTTAAGACAAAATGACCTAAAAACTCCAATTAAATTACTAAGATCTGAAAAGTTAGGCCTCATCCTGACTTATTCGTCTAGTATAGACTAGTTAGGACAATTTTATTTAGTTAACATTGAAAATTTTCCACTTAGAACAAAACATCTTAGGCTAACTTTTAGGATTTGGGTTTTAGATAGGACATTTTTTTAGTAGGCACATGGTGCTAGTGTAAAGCAATACAATGGTGTACTTATGTCAAAAAGTGAATTTTTGCAAGTTGTCTTGAAAGGGCATTATAGTATACTTATAATTATTAATATTTTTACTCATACAAGGGACCTTAAATTAAGGTATTTTAACCAGAAAATGTTCACATATATATCTCTGGGTTGGAGTACAAGGGTCGGATGTCCAAAACACGTTTTTTGGAGAAAATACTAATAATTTATAATTATTTTGTACTTCCAAAAAACTATGAGGGTGGAAAATAGAAAAAAAAATATTTTTTTAATTTAAAATTTTAATTAAATTTGTTAATTTTATTAATTTGAACTGTAATACTTTTTTTGGACAGGTATATGATTATAAAGTTTGAAATGTATATATTTTTTAAATATTCGTACTGTGACAGAGAGCTCAGGGAAGAGTGTGGGTTAGTTCCGAGAAAGGATTAGAAGTATTCGGTAGTAATCTTTTTATTTCCAAACAACAGCTACGCCAAGTCTGTATATTAAATTAACGAAAATTTTTCACTTGACCAAGAGGACGAAGTGTCGTGTGGATAAATGCGAATTGAAATGAATTTAAACTACTAACCGCGTTTAAACGGTTCGAACAACAACAAAAATGCAAAAACTAATCAGTTATAAAAAGAGTAAACGAACACGACGCGAACGATGCACGTGTAGGTTACTACCGAAAATTTAAAAAAATATATTTAAATATATATATTTTTTTTGTTTCAGTACCTTGTACGCCAATTCGGAGATAAATTTAAAGCAAGCGTTATACAAGCATATGCGTTACTAGTCTATTTCTTCTTTAGTCTGCACTAGTGTGCTATGTGCTCGCTTACTTTTGGTTTGAATTCAATATAGCACTTTCGCACAGTATTTTTTTGCTAGAAAACAGGATGAGTTGTAAGTAAAAACGCCAATTAGATACAGGGTGATCAGTAACTGCCATGCCAAAATTTAAGAGCTGATTCTACATCCAAAAATATGAAAAAAAATTTTTATAAACAGTGGTCTGGAAATGAGCCCTAAGGGAGCTACAGCCCTTCGAAGATGAAATACTGAATAGGAACAAATAAGAGCATGAATAAAATTTTAATGCTGCAGGGTGATTCTTCATTTAAAACTGAGCAAAAAAGTATTCTTCACCAAAACACCTAAATTTAATATTAAAGGAGTAATAGCCTTTTTGGTGGCACAAAATGTTACTTCCTCTTAATGGCATTTTTTTTAAACGGTTACCCCTACAGTCTTACACTATATGACATTTTTATGTATTTTTACTCAAGAAATCTATATTTTTTACAAAAAATCCAAAAAAACTACACATAAAAGAGTTTGGAGCAAAAATGTGTTAAGCCTCACATATTTTGTCCGTCTAGACACGCCTCTCGATAAATTAAAAAAAAAAAAAAATTAACATAAACTTATTGTCCTTATTAATACTAGTATACATGCAAAAGCTCGTCGGTTTAGCTTAAAGGGTACCATAGTTATTAATTAAAAACCTTATTTTTATGACAATTTTAGAGGTCTCAGGTTAGGGACACTAGATCTAGGTCTTAAGTTAGCAAGGTGCAAAAATGTGTTAAGCCTCACATATTTTGTCCGTCTAGGCACGCCTCTCGATAAATTAAAAAAAAAAAATTAACATAAACTTATTGTCCTTATTAATACTAGTATACATGCAAAAGCTCGTCGGTTTAGCTTAAAGGGTACCATAGTTATTAATTAAAAACCTTATTTTTATGACAATTTTAGAGGTCTCAGGTTAGGGACACTAGATCTAGGTCTTAAGTTAGCAAGGCGCCTTGCTAACTTAAGACCTAGATCTAGTGTCCCTATCTCAGGTCCCTTAGGTCTCATTTCCGGACCAACCTTTATAGGAACTTTTTTTCATATTTTTGGATGTAGAATTTACCTCTTAAATTTTGGCATGCCAGTTAATCATCACACTGTATATATACATAATAAAAAAATACTTTCGTGTCCATCGAGAAGGAAACAACATAACAACTTTCAATATAATATACAGGGTAATCATTTGAAAACGAACCACTTCAAATATTTCGCAAACAAAGCACAATTTAAAATGTCTAAATAATAGGTCAAATTGTTTTTTTGAGAGGGAAATTGAATTATATAACTCTTGTGGTTGTAACTCTCACACTCTAACCCCCAGTTACCACAATATTAGAATCTTGAATAGCAACTTCAATCTTGTGATAAGACATTTAAAAGAGCCCAAAATTATATAGTTAAAATTTTCTCTAGAAAAACCAAATTATTCAGAATTTTCACATTGTCCTTACTTTGCGAGATATTTCGGGTTAATCGTTTTCATATGATCACTCTGTACAAACACAGTGTTTATTTAAAATTTAACTTAATACCTATGTGGATAATATGCAATACATATGTTTACTCACTAACTAAACTTGGTATAGCTATGTAGTACACTTTTCGACAGCCGCGTTAGAAAATATTTTTTTATTTTTTCTATTTTGATTCTTTCAATTTTGGGGTTTATAAGTAATTTACTAGTTTATTGAATTCATAAACTTTAGGATGACAAAAGAGGTTTGGGTTTAATTATTTTGCATTACTGATCAGAACTAAAAATTCGACAAAAATATACAATTTTAAATCGAAACTTTTCTATTTAAAGTTAATGAATTCAGAGACAAGATTATCTGACATTTCTCTGGAGCGTAAAATTTATTTTGATCGGCTCTCCTCAGAGCCGAATTTCCCTATATTCCAACAACGCCAGGGCTTGTTTTAATATCTCTTTACCAAACTGAAAATATCAAAATAAGAAGTTTAGAATATAATTTACCTCTCCATCAGGGTGTTTCCCAGAATCTGATTTGTCATCATCATCATCCTCGTTCTCCAATTCCATGTGCTCTTCAGTCGTCTGAGGCATCAGTTGCAGTTCCTCCTTGGACTTAAACTCTAATTTTAAAATGTAGGGCGGGAAAATTAGGCCTATAATTACCTGAAACAATGTTAAAAGCAATAGAGTGTTTTACACATCACATAACTGAACGTATACGTGTAGATAATACAAAAATGTTAGGTCAATTATTCAAAGGTAAAATTGAGCGTTCGATTACTTGGTTTTAAGCGAACATACGGCAACTATATTCCAGGACTGGTCCTATTACAATTTAGGACATAAAAATCGGACCAAGATAAACTTGAAAGTACAGACAATGTTGAATAAATAATTTAATTAAAAAAAACACCCGACTGATAAACTAAAAACTATCAAACAAGAATAAATTATTATTCTGAATAATGTTAAATAAAATGATATAGTAACCATCGCAGTCGGAGGCCTATTCTGCCTTCCTTTATATTATTAAAACATTTGTATATTTAAATTAAGTTTAAAGATTTGTAACATTATTATGATATTGAGGATTGGCCCCCGACTGCGATGGTAACTATATGATATTATTTAACATTATTCAGAATAATAATTTATTCTTGTTTGACACTTTTTAGTTTATCAGTCAGGTGTTTTTTTTTAATTAAATTATTTATTTCAAACTTTTTAAACTTTTTTTTTTGTTAAATAAGAGTTTTTAGTTTTAGGCTGATGAATACAGCTAATATATTCGAAACATGTACAAATACAGCTATATAACTATTATTCGCGGGAACGACGCATTTCTTGACCCCTTATTCATAAAAATTAAACGAGTTTTTTATTTTTTCTCTTTATAAATCCCTGATGATAGCAGACCAAATAGGCGAAACAAGGACTTTTATATGACCTATGTCACCTGCGGTATCAAGACAAATTGCTTGACACCTCAGTTGTCAAATTCGGATAAGGGGTTTAGGCTGTAGAGCAGATTTCTTAATTTATACTGATGATAAAACGAATAATTTGAATATAGTCGAAACGTGGGCAAACACATTTATAACTATAATAACTACTATTATTCATGAGACCAAAACGCATCGTTTGATATGCTATTCATAAAAATCGGATGAGTTTTTTATTTGTTCTCTTTATAAATCCCTGATGATGACAGCCCAAATGGGCGAAACATGGACTTTTATATGACCCGCGGTATGAAGACGAATCTTTTAAGATCTTAATTGTCAAATTCGGTCTAGGCATTTAGGCTGTAGAGTGGTACATACATACACACAAACATACATAGACTTTTAAACACATTACCCTCCTTTCTTGGTCAGTCGGGTAAAAATGAGGCATATCACATCCCGGATGTCCCAAAACTAATTGCACACAAACATTTTAGGCAACGCTTTTTTTTAATTAAGTTTTTAGTTGCTTGAATCTAAGAATTTAATTAAAGATATATGTGGCAACTATGTCCCAGGACCTGCTTTATTAAAACAGTTTTTTTTTGTCATGTCCAAAACGATAAAATTAGGTTTGGACTATTTCCCAAAAAGAAGCGTACTAATAAAAGTTTAGGTCCCTTTTTTTAAAAAGTAAAATTAAGGGTTTAATTACTTGAATTGAATTAAAGTATAAACTACATTTTAAAAAAAGTTCCCTGAACGAATATAAACAATAAACTAAACTATGTGGCAACTATGTCCCAGGGCTTGTCTCATTGCAATTTGTTGTAGAGAAAATTAGGCCTAGAATTACCTGAATAAAACATTTGGCAACTATTTCCCAAAACAAAAATTTTAGGTTGCTTATGAATATGAATAACACCCTATTATTGCTATCACGTCTTGATTGTGGCGTCTGTATTCCAGATCATACTAAAAAAACTAAGCCGTCTTTTTAAAACGTAAAATTAATCCTAGAATTACTTGCAATCCAATCACAATCACATTAAAGGTAGAGATAGAGACTTAATTTACATCAAGTAGTAACACTGAATATGCTCTACGTAGTTTAAAAAGTATAATGCCACGAGAAAGGCGTATCGTTAAATTAGTTTTTTTTATCGACTGCGTCAATAATTCAAATATAAGATTTTTTTCAATATTACTTTTTTAAAAATTTTTGAAACTATTTTAATGAATATCTCCGGGACGGCTTATCCAATTTTAAAAATTTCGAACTAGTTTTTTGGATTGAATAAAATGGCATCATTGCCTGATCTGATCCCATTAATAAAGTGGTAACTTTTTTCAGCTGTTGATAAATATATTGTTTTCCCTCGTACAAAATTGTTTGCACTGGCCACGCTATTCCTGAATTAATTTTATGATTTAAGAATGGTCAAAGCAAATAACCAGTAGAAGGAGGGTTTAAGCTGTTGATGGTTCTAATCTGAATAGCTTAGACCCCCTTCTACCAATATCCACTGGTTGTGGGCTTTGAACATTCTTTGAAACTTAAACTGACCTCTGAGGTTAAGGCTCAGGACTAGCGTTTGACGAAAAAACATTTTAAAGTTACAAGCGTAAGTACCTATACAATGTCAGTAATACAAAAAATAGAATTTCTTTTAGAATCTAAGACATGAAAGGGTAAAAATGTGATAAAGAACCAATTTAATGTAAGTTTAAAATTTAATGATTTATAAATCAGACATAGTTTATGTCTGTTGTTTTTTTCAATAGATAAAAATCTCCTTTTATCATAAATATAATAATACAATAAGTTTATCATTGAGTCGACCTTCATTACTGTTTAGATTGCCATCAAGGACTGGAAAAGAAGGCATCAATTTTTTTGGAAAAATTAATTTGTTTGACACAATTGTGTTAAAAAAAAATCTTACTTTGATATTAGTGTTTTTCCTAGTTCTTAAACCTCCCATCCACAAATCGGCCAAAATGATTTGCGAACACGGATGCGCCAACAGTGCTCTGTGATTGGCTGCTACCGCCAAGCTGAGACATGTTTGGCCTGACCAATTTTGCAGCTCGCAAGTTAATAATTGTTGCGTTTGGTCATCGTCTTGTCTGTAGCAGTAATCTAATACTTCCAGTGCTGAAACATTCAAAAGAAATTTGAAATAAGCAATGACGGTAGTATGTGGCTAGCGATACAGGTTGTTCCCCGGATTGACTTGACAATACCATAAAATTACCATTTTTTTTTATTAAGAAAAACTGATTTGGGACTTTGCCCTAATTGCGTAAAAACTAATTTCTGTTGAAATATTTTTTTTTTAAATTGTAGGTGAAAAAGTAAAAAGTTTTCAGGTAAACTTACCTTTCCCTAACAGATACAAAAAAAGTTATTTAAAAAATAGATTTATAATAAAAATTAAGAGCCACATGTCAAATTAGAATAATTTTAACTCGTAATAATTTTTTTAAATAGTGTCAAGTTTCCAGTGTTTTTTTTTTAATAAAAAAAATTATGAAGTAAAAGTATTAAATTTTGGCATGCGGCTCTTTTTTTTTTGATTATAGATATTTTTTTTAAATCACTTTATTTCATATCTTTTACGGAAAGGTAAGTTTACCTGAAAACTTTTTACTCTTTCACTGGCGCCACCTATAATTTTTTAAAATTTTATTTTGACAAAAATTAGTTTTTAAGCAAGCAGAGCAATATCCCAAACTAGTTTTTCTTAATTCGAAAAAAAAAGGTAATTTTGTGATATTGAAAGTCGCGCCCGATCAACACACTGATTACACACTGTATATTTTTGGGAGAAAAAATATTACGCGAACAAAAATAGCCCAGCAAAAATGCTGCAAATATTTTTTAGCATAAGACTAAAACGGAGTATAACATAAATGGCGCAAATATAAAAAGCGCAATCAAATTAGGCCCAATCTAAAATAGCGCACACCAAACATAGCGCATTGTTAGCTATAATTTATAGTTATGCGTTTTTAATATAATTCATATTTATTAAGTTATTACATACAGAGATGTATATAATTTATATTTTTATAAATGATATATGATATAACAAATAAATTCATAAGATATATTATTAAAATGTAAATTCAAAAAATTATTGTTTATTGGATTTAAATATTTCTTAAAGGTTTATACCAAATGGTTGGTGTGATTGATTTAACTTTGAGTAATATAAGTTTATTTGATATGTGCGGCGAACTTTAGTTTTTTTTATATTCCTGTTATTTATGTAGTAACCAACGATTTAAGAGCAAAATAAAAAAAAAATCTATTAGTTTTTTTTTTAATTTAGATTTTTTTTATAAACATCTGCACCTGTTTAATTATTGGTCTATATCTCAGCTTTTTCTAGTTATAATAAAAATATTATTATAAATAAAACAAAGATTGCTTAATTTTCTACAAAAAAAGTAAATACCATTTTTTTATATCTTTTGCCGTTTTGTCACAATACGCGATTAAAATTTAAAGTAAAACAAAAAAGTTCATCTTTATATTTATTAAAAATGATCTAGTGAGGCTACTTTTACTGTAAAATGTCAAATTACCGTAAAACACATTATTTCTTGTAATCAAGGTGGCTTCTGGCAAAATTTTAATTTTTGTGAGTTTTTAATGTTAAGATTTTATGTATTTTTGTAATAAAAAAATATTGTGCATTGTTTGCTTTAAAATAATCAAAAACATTAAACCAGTTCCAAGTACATTAATTTGGTTACCAATAAAAAATATACATAGGTTATAATGAATGTGATACGAAATAACCAAAAGCATGTTTGTTGGGTCTCTACATGACTCTGTTGTATAAAAACCTACCACTAAATAAATAAATAAATACAAATTTATTACATAGGCATAAAAAAGTAATGAGGTAAATTTTTAAAATTTTGACTTTAAAAACCAAAATATTTGGAATTGGTTTTTGTAAAGCAAACAACAATAATTTTCAATTAGTTTCGTGATTATCTAAATTCATTTTTATTTAAAAAACTTATTTATTACAAAAATACATTAAATCTTAACATTGAAAACTCTCATATAAAATAATAAACAACTTTACGTCAGTTTTGAAATATTTCCAGAAGCCACCTTGATTACAAGAAATAATGTGATTTAAGGTAATTTGACATTTTACAGTAAAATAAGCCTCCCTAGATCATTTTTAATAAATATAAATATAAATTCATACTTTTTTATTTTAGTTCAAATTTTAATCACGTATTGTGACTAAACGGCAAAAGATATAAAAAAATTGTATTTACTTTTTTTGTAGAAAATTAAGCAGTCTTTATTTTATTTTTAATAATATTTTTATTATAATTATATAATTAGAAATAGCTGAGATATAGACAAATAATTAAATGGGTGTAGATTAATGGGGGTAATTACCCCCCCCCCCACATAGGACAAAAATATATGTTTTTTTATTGTATTATCCTAAGAAAAAATATAAATTTGCCTTTTTTTTATTTTTAATCCCAGAAAAAATAACCAAGATCTTGGTATTACACCCCCCCCTCCATAGAAACAAAACATATACGCCCTTGGTAAACTGAGTAAGATTTACTACTTTCCCGACCCCCAAAAATGGAAGGGAAAGCATTGTAATCGTGCAAGCATCCAAAATCGACAAAACGACGGTAATATACCTTTTGAGGTAATAATAATGCGAACCCCATTTCCAGGACAATGTCTGTCTGTCTGTTTGTAATCCTCCACGATAACTGCCCAACTGTTTGTCCGATCGACTTGAAATTTGGTATGGTATCACCGCACAGTGGCCCCAGAGAAAAAGTGACAAAAGTCTGCTTTTTTGCATAGGGCCATTGTTTGCACCGCTGATTACGAAAAAAAATAGTGAAAAATTAAAAAAATCGCGACATTAGGGTGGTTCAAATTTTCCAAAAAAAGTTTGATTTAGCTGAAATTCGGTATAAAGGATTCTTTTAATAATATTAATGTAGACCAATACCAAAAAAATCAAAATTTCGGAATAAATATGGCCAATTTATTTTTTAAATTTTGTCAAAATTAACGAAAATATGGCACCAAAGGAAAAAAAAATATGAAACTGCCAGCCCCTTTTTTATGGGTTATTTTCCTTATATGTACTAGTATTTACTGTAAACATTTCATGATTTTTTACCAGACCGTTTTTTAAAACTTAGTTAAAAAAAATCATTAAAAATTTGGCAACATGAGTAAATTCTATTCTATTAATGTTAAACAAAATTACCTTAAAAACATCTAAATTCGTCCCAGAAAAAAGAATAAGAAAGGTCTGATTTTTTGCATAGAGCCATAATTTAATGGTAAAAATTTTAAAACAAAAAATCGCGATATTAGGGTGGTTCAAAATATTTCAAAAATATCCGATTTATAAAATTTGTTATAAAGGCTTATTTTGGTAATCCTAATGCGGACCATTACCCAAAAACTCAAAATTCAAAATGGCGGAAAAAATATGGCGATGTTTACTTTAATTTTTCTTAAATTACACTAAAATAATTTTGTATGGAACCAAACAGTTGTTCTTATTAAATCTGTAAATATTTTAGAGTAATTTTGTTTAAATATGTGAATAAAATAAAAAAATACCCATATTTTCAAAATTTAATTATTTTAGGGTAATTTTGTTTAATATATAAATAGAATATAAAAATTACTCATATTTTGGCAAATTTTTAATGATTTTTTTTTCAAAACTAATTAAAAAAAAAAACGTGATGGTAAAAAATCATGAAATTTTTGCAGTAAATACTAGTATATATATATAAGGAAAATAACCCATAAAAATGGGCTGGCAGTTTCATATTTTTTTCTTTTGTGCCATATTTTCGTTAATTTTGACAAAATTAAAAAAATTAATTGGCCATATTTATTCCTAAATTTTGAATTTTTTGGTATTGGTCTACATTAATATTATTAAAATAATCCTTTATACCGAATTTCAGCTAAATCAAACTTTTTTTGGAAAATTTGAACCACCCTAATGTCGCGATTTTTTTTTTTAATTTTTCACTATTTTTTTTCGTAATCAGCGGTGCAAACAATGGCCCTATGCAAAAAAGCAGACTTTTGTCACTTTTTCTCTGGGGCCACTGTGCGGTGATACCATGTTGAGTTTTTGGGTATTGGTCTACATTAAGATTATTAAAAGAATTCTTTACCGAATTTCAGCTATATCGGACTTTTTTTGGAAAATTTGAACCACCAGATTTTTTTTTTAAATTTTTTCATTATTTTTTTCGTAATCAGCGGTGCAAAAACATTATACACAGACTTCCCTGATTTTTGTATAACTTTCGAGATTTTTGGTATAAAAATCTGTGTTTGTCGAGCTTTTCGGTAAGATTACTGAGATATTTAAAAAATCTTTGAAACTTATCGAAAATTACCAAGATTCCCATAGGGATTTCTTAATTTTTTAAAGATTTTTAAAAGACATCCGAAAATCTGTACAGGGACTTCCTGTATGTATAGTGGTTCCTCGGAAAAAAAACTTTTTTTTTTTTGAAATATAAATAAAATTTTGAACAATTTTAGGTTTTAAGTTCAAAACTTTCAACGCGCTGCAACGCCGGGAAAGTATTGTGACAGGCACAACAGATTTTTTTTTATCAGAGACAGACTGAGATATTTAAACAAAAAAAAACATTTTTATAATTTTTGAAAAGACTGCACCTAAATTAACTAGCCCTTAATTACCGCCCAGGCGCGCCTTTCCATAAACAAGTGAAAAAAAAACTATGGAATACAGCGTCTAGAGACGCTTTATTCGTCGCGCTATTTTAGTTTGCGCGGTAAAATGTTCACTGTGAAACCGTTTCTAATTTTTATTAATTTCCTACCCTACTTTTTAACCTAGCCTTTATCTCCTACACTCATTTCCAGTTTTTTCGCACCTTACATTTTTTATATTGTTTCTCATGGCGTCCCATATTGTGTACAATGAGAGCTGACTTCACTTTAAAATGAAGTCGACTCCCATTCTTTAAGGGAATGCGTAATCCGCCTCCTCACTGATAGTTTTACTGTATATTCAAGTAATTGTAATTGTTGATTACTTGGCTGTATATACTACTATCACTGAATGTCATTCATATCTAATAGGCCTATTCACATGTACCATTGAGATTGAAATTTGTGGCAAAATTGAAGAAAATTGCAAATTTACGTCAACTGTATTAAAACTGCATGGTATTGTATTTGTTGTCAATACTGAATAGATTTCAATGGTACATGTGAATAGGCCTGAACATCATATCAACTTACCAATATTTTCAAATTCCTTTCCATAAGCTCTCAGTTCTTCATAAACCTCAGTTTCCATATCATCTTCGGCCGCCTCGTGTGCCAAAGCCTTGTACAATTTACATCCCACCAGTGCCTTGGCCAAAGCCTCTTCGCCATGTTGCCACATCAGCAGTGCCATCTTGTGACGTTTCATCAGGACGGCCCATATCTATAAAACGCAATGAAAACGTATAGCAGAAAATAATAATATATATATCTAGGGAAAAAAGTGCATAATTTTTTCCTGTGGCTATAGAGCACCAAGGGAAAAAACGTTTTTCATCCGCCAGTTGCAAAGTGATAATCAGCTGATTTTACATATCTGCTGTCATAGAATAAGTGAACGTTAAACACAAGATGTCAATTGACAAACTAATTTTAAGATTATTTTTCGTACGACCTAGTGTACACGAAATAAAGAAAAATGCTTGTTCACTATATATTCTTGTTACGATATTTTTCTATCGCACGAGTACATAGTGCATATTTGAATGAAATGGAGGCTCTTATCACTTTTTTGCTCCAAACTTTTTGCTGCTTTACTTTTTTCGTGTTTATTACTACAATATTTCTAGAATTTCTCAGGTAAAATTACATAAAAAAACTACCCTTGTTGTAGTGCCATAGGATTAACCGTTTTCGAGAAAAATACAATTAAAGGAAAAATTATAGATTTTGAAAACCAAAAATTAAACACTAAAATATTTAAAAGCAAGATTAGTAGGGTTACTGTACATCAAAAACCAAGAAAAAAAAGTTTTTATACATGTAGTTCCAAAAACCGATTCAAAGAGGAATTACGGTCTCCCAAAATACATCATTTTTAAAGGACCATGGTACCCCTTTAAAACGATTTTTGGACCTACATGTATAGGAACTTTTTTTCTTAGCTTTTGATGTAGAATCACCCTGCCTTATTAAAATTTAGGTTTTTAACATTTTAGTGTTTATTTTTGGTTTCCCAAAACGTTCAATTTTGCCTTTAATTATATTTTTCTCGAAAACGTCTTTACTGGTGAATATTATTTTAATAATAAACCCACAAAAAAGTTAAGCAGCAAAAAGTTTGGGGCAAAAAAGTGATAAGACGCCCCATTTCAAACGTCCCTGGTTGAAGTAACTACATGCAAATACCATTGACCAATAGGCCTTAATAAAGAAAGATCACATGCAACCCTTGTTGCTTCAACACAAAGGTTTCCTGAGTTATTAAATAAAAATCTAATTTTTAGATCCCCTTTTGAAGGAGTGTAGCTCCCTTACAAGTCGTTCGGACATGTGTATAGGAACTTTTTTTCGTAGTTTTTTATTTAGAGTTACTTCGTAAAAGGAAGTGCGTCAGTTCTGAGACACGCTGTAGCATAGATGAGCTAGATCATTGAAAAATACTAAAACAAAATCATGCAACTCTGAGATCTATTTGTTGGGGATCACACTATTACAATATTAACAATTAAAGATTTTTTTGGTCCATATAAAATGTTTTAAATACTAATATGCAGCACCTATGATAAATGTACACTAGGCTGGGCCGAAAAATTTTTGGTCACCGATTTTAACCAAAATTGGTTAAAACCTTTCAGTATTTTGTATCTGTTGTTAAAAATAAAAATTTAGGAAAAACAAATTATTTTTTAGTACATAAACCTTAATAATTTTTTTTAACCAAATTCAAAAAGATTGGGGTCTAAAAAGTTTCTAAATATTCCAAAATATTTTACAAAAAAAATTGAATGATTTTAAAAAAACTTTCACTGAAGCTCATTGGGCCTACAGTTAGGGCCGCGTCGGAAATATTCGAACACTTTGTATATTTTATGATTTTTAAATTCTGCATCAAATTCCAAATCTTTTAATATGTAACAACCTATCTCCAATAGTTTTTGAGTTATTTCGATTTTAACGAAAAAATTGCCATAATCAAGCCAAAAAAGTCGTATCTCCCAACGTTTTAGAGATTTTTAAAGATTTGGGTTAATTTTAAGAAAGGCCTATTCTTTTCTCTAAAAACAAAGTTATAAAGAACTTTCACTTTCGGGTTTAGACCGTGTTAATGGATTTTCACTTTCCGACGTTTCTACAAGACTTCAAGAGCATGAGCGCAATATAAGAAAGAAACAAATTTCCTTATCGGCAGTAGCCGAACATGTACATGAAACAGGTCATAAAATCAATTTGTCTGAAACAAAACAAATATTAACAGAAAACAGAAAAATGCCAAGAAAGATACGGGAATCGATAGAAATCATCAAGCATCCTAACAATATCAATCGGGACACTGGTTACCACTTACCTGCAATATGAAAGTCTTTGATAGGAAAAACCTCGTCACGGGTGAATAACCACAACTCGTCATAAATAGTGACACAAGTTGATTCGAAACTTAGTTTCAGATTAATCCCTGAAGATGTCTCTAGTAGTAAGAGACGAAACGTCGGAAAGTGAAAATCCATTAACACGGTCTAAACCCGAAAGTGAAAGTTCTTTATATCTTAATGGCCGTGAAAGCTTAAAATCTAAAAACAAAGTTATCTCAAACAAATATACGAAATGTCTCAGAATGTGATACAAAGTTAAAGAAATTCAAATGACCTTAAGTCACTTTTTTTAAATGACACTCTTAATATTTTTAATTTTAAATAAATAGAAAATTAAATTCTCTTTTATATGAGTATGGGGTTCGTATACTTAAAGTAAATAGTTTTGGAGATATCTGCAAAAAAATAAAATACAAAATGTGGAATAGTCAATATCTTACTTTGACAGAAAGCTGGGACTTTTTATACCCTGTATATATTTTTAAACTTAAGACCTAATAAAATTTTAAACGTTTTAAAAACGTTTGGACTTTTAAATGTTTTTTATTGATAAATTTACTTAAATGCCAGTTTTAGATACTTCTTTCGGATATTTCCGATGTGGCCCTAACTTTAGGCTCAATGAGCTTGGTTGAAAGTTTTTTTAAATTCATCCAATTTTTTTTGTAAAATATTTTGGAATATTTAGAAACTTTTTATACCCCTATCTTTTTGAATTTGGTTAAAAAAAAATTATTAAGGTTTATGTACTAAAAAATCGTTTTTTTTTCCTAAATTTTTATGAATTTTATACATAAAAGCCCCCCCTTAAACTTTACGTATATTTATAATTATTATTTATTTTAAGTATTAAGTATTATTAAACCTTTTGGCGTCATAACTTAAGCTGTCGTCTCGTTTAATAATACACATAATATTTATATTTATTTTATTTTAAAACGCAAAATCTTGGCGGTTAGACCCCCAAAATTGAGAGGATCCTTTAATTGAGCTGAATTTTTTATGACCCGCTTAGGGGACCACCATAAAGGTTTTAACCAATTTTGGTTAAAATCGGGGACTAAAAAAATTTTTCAGCCCAGCCTAATGTACAATTATAATAAACCGACCTATTAAGTCAACTTAAATGTAAAACTGTGGTTTGCTCATGAGGGCATGCCAGCAGTGGATGATTTTTTTTCTTTTTGGTCATCATTTTTTTTGTGAGGGGGTGGAGTGTTATCCATGGCCTAGGGTGGGAACAGTAAACCTGGCCCTGCATATAGGGTCACTTGATTCGTTGTTAATTTGTTTTGTTATCTGTGTTTTGGGGGTTGTTCGGTTTGAGTGTCTGATGAAATCCTCCAGAAGCTCAACTGGCTAATCATCAAAACACAAGACAAACAACTGATCGAGTGACCCTAAACCTATATACATAACAAAACTTATACTCACTAGTAACTCGTTGAATGGATAATCGAAAAGGCAAGGATTAGCGCTAGATGGCAGTGCTTGCGCTAGTAAACTCATAGCGTTGCCGTACTGCTTAGCGAATGAGGCTGATGAACCTTGCATGCTTTGACCTTTGTTCATTACTTTCGCATAGATTGGTCGAAATTTTCTTCTGGTATAAAAAGCCCTAGCATAAAAAATACTACAGTAGCGGTAAAAAATAATGTTAAAATTTTTAGATAAGCCTTGTAAAAAGTAAATTTTTTTTTGAGTTATATTAATAGAGTAAAATATAAAAGTAACATGTAGCTTGTGAATCATTTCTTTTTGCAATAAATGCAAAACTAAACTAGTTTGGGTAATTAAATTATGGGAAAAATAATTTCCGACTCAATATTATCTTTTCTTCTTGAAAATCGACAAATCAACATATTTAACTATCATGGAAAATGAAATATCGAATACCTAGATTCTACAAGGACTTATCTTAAAAAGTTAAGCATTGAATTTTGAAAGGAGTAACTAAAAATGCAGAAAAATCTAAAAAAAATAAATTATTTTAAATTTATTTTAAAATTTTAAAGATTTAGGTTATTTAATATTTCCAAATATTTACCTATAAGCTCCTCCCATTAATTTATTAATAACCAGTCCTATATCATGTAATGTGTAAACATAACCGGGAGGTATATGAGGCCGTACATCTCGTAAAATATATCTAAAAGAAACAAAATACAAAAAGGTTATAAGAAAAAAGATCTTAAACAAATCTTGTGAAAAATATATTTGGATGTTATTTGATATTATTTGAAGCTTGAATAAATTTTACATAAAGTCTATGCGGGATCACTTAATACGAAAACTACGACCAAAACTTGTTTTTATAGAATAGATGGTGACACTATATCTTACCTTAGCGTGTTGCTAGGTCCTTGTTTTGAATTATACAAGTTCTCCAATCTAGGGATGGTCAAAAACTTTCGCATACTAACGCCGTTCTCCAAAAGCAGTTTGACAAAATCACACCTATCATGTTCTAGGGCCTTTTTCATTGCGTCTTCCAGAGCCCCTTGTGGCCACTCCTGGCCGTAAATGAAAATTTCCGAGCGGGCTATATCCGCCCTGTTCCAAGTGAGCGCAAGGCTCAGTTGCTCGGTAGGCGAGAGATGTTGGGATTTAAAAAGGGCTGTCAACAGGGTCTGATCCAGTTCCTGCGGCTTTTGATCAAACTTGTCCGCTATGTGAAATATGGTTATCTACAAAATAATATATAGGTTAAATAAAGGATAGATAAATTATATAATAAATAATAGACTATTCAACAGAAGCTACAGAAACTCTACAAAGGCTTATTGACCACACTATTGCATGGTTTCACAGATGGAGATTAAAACCAAACCCAAGAAAATCTCAGTTTATTATTTTTAATCACAAAATAACTAGAAACTCTCCATCTGTAATTATCAATAACGAAGTCACACATCCTAAACCAGTCATAAAATATCTAGGAATACACTTTGACGCTAAGACTAATTTTAATCATCACACATCCATTACTAAAAGAAATATAACAGCCAGAGCTCAGCATTTTCGAAGCCTAACCTACAAACAACAAGGAATCAGCAGCAAAACCGCAGCCCATATATATAAAGCGATATGCAGACCAATGTTGGATTATGGCTCGTTACTCCTAATAAATGCTAGAAATCCCGCAATAAAAAATATAGAAGTGGCCGAAACGAAGTGCTTAAGGAAAATTACAAAAATACGCCACCCTCAAAACCCGCTCCATAACCCTCCCAATCAATACCTATACGAAACCCTCGAAATAGAACCTATATCTGAACGCAGGCAACGACTGAAAGACAAATTCGCAGAAAACCCACATCATTTAGAAAAAATAGATGCACTCACACTAAACAGAAATGCAAATAGAGTGCGATGTAGATTCCCAGAAAACACACTTAAAGAACTTATCCAAAATTACTAAATGTCTATAACTAAAATATTGTTTTTTTTTTTTTTTTTTTTTAACTATCAAATAATTAGATTTATGAATAATTATCACTTTTTTTTAAGGTCTATTATATATTTTGAATTTACAGGCTGAAGGACCTTGGTCGATGGCCTTTTGTTGTAACTTTTTACTCAATAAAGTACATTATTATTATTATTATTATTATTATATGCAACTTTTATATTTTTTTTTTAATAGACTATATAATAAAGGGGGCCTACAATAGATGTGCAGTTCTTTTTCAAATAAGGTTACACCTCAACAGAAGAATGGACTAGGCCGTGCATCAGATGTGAACGGATACATCAAAGTCAGTATGATTTGACCAGCCTACGTGTATGTTTGGTATCGTGAATAAGTGAACCATGCGTCTTCAGATATATCGTCGCGATTAGTAAATAATGCTTGACAAATGAATGTTAATTCGAAGATGACATCATTTCAACTCTAGGGCCCTAGATACGAAAATTCCATAGGAATCACAGGTAAGTATCATACTTTTTTTTATTATAGGTGCAGAGACGTATTTTGTATGATTTATCCCTTAATAACTCTATGCTTTATAGGTCTATTTTATAGAAGGAAATAAAGAAACTAGATTAATGGTCCTTTATAATAAATATTTTAACCTAGTTTTCACGGTCAATCAAACCTATCTAAGCCATTTGCCCCCTTTAACAATATTGATATAGTAAATGTAACATTTAAAGTAAAAAAAGTGGATTTACGAGGTTTTTTAATAAAAATTAAAAAAAATTAAAAAAAAATACAAATTAATCTTTATCCTTGTTTACGTAAAATGTTTCTCTATGTATACTGGTGCATTTCAAAAACACGTTTTTTTTTGAAAGTTTTAATTCCCTCTTCTCATGTTAAAAATGCCATAACTAAATTCTACCCAACTTCAGCTCAAAAACTTAAATTAGGATCCGCCCCACTGCATTTAAAAATTGGCACAATTTTTTTGATCAAATTTATCTATAGTAGACGCCACAAATATAAGAAAATATATTAGCAGCGAACAGTTTTTTGTGGCGCGTGTCAAAGTTCATTTGTCCAATCAGAAATTTATCATAATTTTAGAGTCATTTAAACTAATGGAAAAAGGAAAAAGATTACAACCTAGGATCTATAAAAACCGAATCAGGGGCTACTCTGAAACGGCAGAAGAGACGCTAGAGGTTATGTTAAAAACTCACTTCCCAGGGTCTGAAAGGAACCGGGGTAATGAGAACAATAACATACAGACAGAAGGCTTAAGGAGGCCCACCAGGGCAGACTGGAAGCTTGCATCCAAAATAGTGGATGCTAAAAAGCTTAAATGGGCCGTGAATTCATTCAAACCATTTAAGGCTGCTGGGAAGGATGGTGTGTTTCCTGCTTTGCTACAGAACGGGATAAGCGCACTAACTACACCAGTAATTAATCTACTTAGGGCAAGTATGGCCTTTGGATATATACCGAAGGGCTGGAGGAAGGTAAAGGTAATTTTTCTACCTAAACCTGGCAAGGCAACATATGCCGAAACCAAGGCGTATCGACCGATAAGCCTAACGTCATTTCTCCTAAAAACATTAGAGAAACTGCTTGATAGATACATAAGGGACAAGGTCTTGAAAACAAGACCCTTGCACAGGCTCCAGTATGCATATCAAGCAGGTAAATCCTGCGAACTAGCTATACACGAGCTAGCAAAAAGAGCAGAGAAGGCAATTAAAGACAAAGGAATTTGTCTAGCTGCTCTATTGGACATAGAGGGGGCATTTGATAATACCTCATATGAATCAATAGAAAATGCACTCAATAGACATGGGGTACCAGATACAATATGTAGATGGGTAATGACCATGCTGAAAAACAGAACTATTGAGGCATCACTCCAACAATCAATGATAGAAGTGCTGGTCGCGAAAGGATGTCCTCAAGGAGGGGCGTTATCGCCACTCCTATGGTGCCTCGTGGTGAACATTCTTCTGGAGGAATTGGAGAGACATGGCTTCTATGCTCAGGGATATGCTGATGATATAACGGTTCTCGTATGTGGCAAGTACGGCAAAACTGTATCAGAAGTGATGCAGGGAGCCCTAAAGGTCATAGAGAATTGGTGTAGAAGAGTGGGACTGTCGGTAAACCCTACAAAAACCACACTTATTCCATTTACCAACAAAAGGAAACTCTTAATTGAGCCTCCAAGGTTATTTGGAACTAAGCTGAAGTTAGTGGGGCAAGCAAAATATCTAGGAGTAATCTTGGATAGCAAGTTGTCTTATAAACCCCATCTAACAGATAAAACCAACAAAGCAATTAGAGCACTATGGGCCTGTAGACGCATGTTTGGTAAAAACTGGGGAATTAAACCCGGAATGTTGCACTGGGTATACAATGTAATTGTAAAACCCATAGTGACATATGGGGCGTTAGTGTGGTGGCATAAAGCCAATTCCACTACTAACAGACTGATTCTAAGCAAGGCACAAAGACTTGCCTGCATCGGGATAGTGGGGGCAATGAGCACTACTCCCACCGCAGCACTAGAAGTCCTACTGGACCTACCTCCATTGCACTTGGTGGCAAAAACAGAGGCACTTATGGCAGCGTACAGACTAAGGATTAACGGCATGGGAGACCGCCATAGAGGGTTGGAACATACTAAAATCTTTGAGAACATTGACAATACAGATATACTATCCATGAAAACAGATAGGATCGCTATAGTCTATGATTTCAGGCAACCGGCAAAGGCTGAGATACCTAGCCGGGATGCATGGAAAAATAGACTATACCCTAAACTACTAAAAGGTGAAACCTGGTACACAGATGGATCCAAAATGAAAGAAGGGACCGGAGCAGGAATCCATGGACCGGGCAAAGAAATTAGCTTAAACCTGGGAACCAAGGCAACAGTTTTCCAAGCTGAAATCTATGCGATTTATGTCTGCGCACAAGAAATGACATCGGCGTCCTACACGGGTAGGACAGTAAATATCATTTCGGACAGCCAGGCAGCGATAAAGGCATTAGACTCATATGCCTTTAGCTCAGAACTGGTATACGAATGCCACAACGAGCTATGTAAACTGGCTGAACATAACAAAGTAAATTTGATATGGGTTCCAGGACATCAAGGTATAGATGGTAATGAGAAGGCAGACGACCTTGCGAGAAAGGGAAGTGAAGCTGTACTCAGAGGACCAGAACCGTGCTGTGGGGTATCATATTCCACGGCCAGACACGAGGTCAGGAGAATGTTGCGGGATGAACACCAGCAACACTGGATAGATGCTCCTAGAATGAGGCACTCCAAACTCTTCCTAGGAGGACCTACCAAGAAAAGAACCAGCTTACTTCTAGGCATGTCCAGGAGTCAACTGAGAACAATAACGGGTATAATAACTGGACACTGCTTACTGAACAAGCACCGACACGTAATGGGACAGATTACGAGCCCCGTGTGCAGGAGATGTGGGGAAGGGGATGAAGAACCCTACCACCTCATATGTGAATTTCCATCGCTAATAGGCCTAAGATGGAAGTACTTTGGGAACGACTCTCTGGAACCAAACGAGATCATGAACACTCCCCTGAAACCATACCTGGACTTTTTAAAAGAAACAGGGATGCTCTGAGGAGGTCTGTGCGGTAAACACAAAGGTCCCTAGGGACCAGGTGTTGAGGGCTATGAACCCCGCATTGAAACAACTAAACTAAACTAAACTAATGTATTTTTGTCGAGTCAATACTAACCATAACTTACGTAAGATTGGGCTGACAGGAAGACCGACAGATAGACTAAACCAGTCATCAATTTAAATTTAAGTTTTTTTTTTAATTTTAGAGCAAAATAGAAAAAATTGTATAAAGCACTCGTTTCATAACACGTTTATAGAGCACTAGTACTTTAGAAAACTCGCCGCAAGCGGCTCGTTTTACTCTTGCGCTAAAAACGTATGTTATGAAACTAGTACTTTAATATACTATATATTTTTTAAATACACTAATGTAAAAAAAATTAAAGTAAAGGAATATTCAATCATTCGAAAAAAATACTTTTACTAAAATGATAAAGTAATTAATTTTTCAATAGGCTACAACATAAAAAAATTCAGTCTCTAGAATCTAGAGAGTATAAAATTTATTGCTAATTACTTACCAAGTGTTTGTTCTGTACACACTGCATGAGTTCGTTAAACAGTCCGTCAGCGAGATCGATAGGTACCTCAAATGCCCTCTGTATAGTGGCAATGATGTATTCTTTCATGGTTTTAAGTACTCCGCATTCATACCTCAAAGAATAATATAATTAATGTTCATCGTCATCAAATTATCAGTCCTAAAACTGGTTTGGGGCAGCTCTCCATCCCACCCTATCCTAAGCCAATTCTTTCATTGCCCTAAAATTTCTACACGAATCGTTTATTATTTGAATTCCATTGTAGGCTTGCCTGACCGTATTCTTACTGTCAGCTCGCCCTCCAGAATATCTTTAAGGGGTCTTTTTACCTTCAAATTTTAAAAATAATAGTTTTCAAACATTTTTTTATATAGAAAGAAAAAAGATATCATTGTGAAATTTTTTAGGTATGTTTAATTATATTCAAAAAAATACAAAAAAATAGATTTTGAAAAAAGAATCGAAAAACCGTCCTCGACACTAGATCTGTGGCGCAGCCAGGAAACTGAACTAGAGTTTACAGATTTAGTGTCCTTAGCCATGATTCCGGCCGTTTGGATCTACTGAAAAAAAAACGGGATATTATTCAGCAATGAAGTCGCTATAGTGTTACAACCACATTTCTGTGTTTGTATTTATTTTTAATTTGGGTTTTATTATACATAATTTCATTTAATTTCTTTACTTAGTTATAATTCAAAAATAATATTTTATTTTAAATTAATTGTATTTTTGTAAGTAACGCGCTGAAAACCTCCTAGCTTTTCTGCGCGAGTTCGAGTAGGTTGCCTTCCGACCAGTCGCAATTTGACGCTCGAGAACGATCGATGCGTGTCAATAAAAATATACTCAAATCAGCTGACGAATATACCACGCCGCGGGCATTCGTTAGAATTTACCATATTTACGGCTGCAAACTATAGAAATAAGTCCCATATACCATTATGTATTTAAATAATTAGTAGTGTATACCTACACTGGTCAAACAAACTTTAATTCGCGTACATCAGTTTCCAATTATGTGGTGTCTCCTGTGAAGAAATGGCGGTCATGACCTGTCGTGCTGAATGCTGGAACTAAGGTAAGATTACCATATATATTATTGGAACTGTCGTTTTTGTCTTTAATATTCTTTTCAATCATTAATACCTATTCGCAGTCCACTTAATTAATATCATAAAGGCGATGTTACGGAGGCAATCCCATATCACCGAATGGGACCTTTCGACGTCACACAACATGGCCCTTTCGAACCGGATTTAAGCTAGCAGAACCATTATAACATGGTCCGTTTTGAACCGGAATTTTGGCACTAGTATAACTATTTAACATAGCTTCATAGCTTTTAAATTCATTTAACTAGATTTTGCTAATTTTACAGTGTGTGTGTGGTAACGTTCTTTTGCAGTTGTAAAATTACATATTTGTTATAAATAACAATATCATATTTGGATTTAGCATTCGAAGATAGCTTATTTATTAGCATTAAAATTATTTGTTATAAATAACAATATCATATTTGAGTGTTGCATTCGGAGATAGCTTATTTATTAACAAAAAAAAAAAATCTCGCGTAAAATCTTATTTTGAATAAAAATTATTTTCAAATAGGGTAATTCGCTTTAAAAATATATTTTGGATTTTTCGGTTGAAAAATTAAAAACCGATAAAATCGTAAACTTTGTGCTCTATAAAAAAGGCAAAAAATTATCAGCTGTATCCAAGCGTTTTTTTCCTTTTTCTTTGGACACAGTCAAAACCGCAATTATTATTTTATTTTGCAAAAATACAGTTTATTGTTAAAATAAAAATAAAAATATTATTTAACTTTGCCTTTTGAAAATTATTATTTTAAAACTGGTGATTTATTTGGGCGTAGAAAGATTCTTAAAAATATTTCTGTGCTTTGAAAAAATAAATTAAAATTTATCCATATAATTAATTACATTCGATAGAACTTATTTGCGAGCAAGATATTATAATTAAAATACCTATCTAGTAGTAATAGATTTAAAATTTACCTATTGCTAGTAAAGTTACATTAGGGTGGAAACAAAATTACTTTTATATTTTGATTTTTTTTCCTTCTAATTTGATATATTTTTTGCGCGCAAAAATAAGATACCTTGTCCAAATTCTAGTTTTACTATTATACAGGGAGTTGTTATAATTAGGAACTTTTGTAAAACTTATTTTTTTATATTGGATATCTAGGTATTTTTTCTTGTACTTTTCGAATGTATACAGGGTTATGCAAGTGGGAAATCTTGAGCTGTATCTTTAGTGTATACCAGGTTAAAAAATAGAAGAAAACACTTAAAAATATAATTTTAATTTTTATTTTATTTTCCTTTTTATTTTTTTGGAAATACTATCGGTACACAAAAAATTGTAATTTTCAAAGAATAGGTTAAAAATAAATTTAGCCCATTTCAAAATGTTTTCATACAGGAGAATTGAACTTAGATTATAATCTGAATTTTTTTAATATTCTGTCAAATATATGCATACAGGGTAACCTAAAGCTTAATTGTAATTTTGAATTTTGCCTTTTTGAGTATCCAGTCCATATATACAGGGTCTTAAATTGTACTTTTGAGTTTTTGTTTTTGTTTTTTTTATATTCTGTCAGAATATATACAGGGTGACTTAAAAATTAAATTGTAATTTTTTGAATTTGGTTTTTTGGAAAACTCTGTGCAAATATACAGGGTAACTCATAGTTTGGATTATAATTTGGAATTTTGAATTTTGTTGAAAATATTTACAGGGTGATTCATTACTGAGGTATAAGTTATATTTTAGCCATTATATCTGGAGGTTTTCTTCTACAATAAATTCAATTTAAGAAATAAAATTTGAGAAAAAAATTGTGTAATTTTCCTAAAATTATTCAGTTTATATTTTTTTTATAATTTTTATTTTTTTCTTTTACCTTTCAATAAATAAATTTTATAAGCCATGGATCTAAACGAATATTGTATTATGGACAACCGTAGGCAGTTGCAATATGATAGGCTAAAGCGAGTTCAAAAGGCAGCAGTGGCCGCTCAAAAAGATATCACAAAACAGCAACATTTTAAAATTTGTTATCAACAGCTGGATGTGACTTATAAGCAATGGCATAAGCTGGCTGATGACATACTCGCTTTCGTCATATCAGATCCTGGACGTACGGATGCTATCCGAAAAACGGATATAGCTAAAGAAAAGGAAGCTGCTACGGTGATTGATGAAATGTTTTGGCAGATCCAAGGTATTTATGTACAATTATTTGGAAGTTCTTCAAATGCTACGACTTCAAATGTCAAGCTTCAAAAGTTGAATTTAAAACGTTTTAGCGGAAAATTTCCAGACTGGCAAACTTTTATAGATTTGTATGATTCTGCTATACATACAAATCCCCAACTCTCAGACATTGAAAAGTTTTCTCATTTACATTTATTATTAACTTCGGAACCACTTAGCATTATTAAGTGTGTTCAATTATCGGGAAGTAACTACTCTGTAGCTTATAATCAGCTGCGTCAGAGGTATGACAATAAACGATTATTGGCAAATACGCACTGGCAGGCAATATGTCAACTGCCAAACATCTCTGACACATCATCAGCCTTGATTATTTTCCTGAATACTCTTGTCGAAAATTTAGCGGCACTCGGGGCCTTGGGTCTTCCAACAAACGAGTGGAGCTTTATTCTTGTAGATATGGTGTACAAACGTATTCCAAAAAATCTTTGTGCTAAGTTTGAGGAACAAAATAAAAAGAATGGTTTTCCCACATTTGACGAATTAAAACTGTTTTTGACAGCACATGCTAAGGCTTTAGAAACTGTTGAGGCTTTATCTTCTAAAAAAGCACCAATCAACAATGTTCAAAAGCCAGTATCAAAACATGTTAAGTTAGATTCATATAATAATTCTTCTTTTGTGACAAATACTGATATTTTATCTTGCCCTGTTTGCAAGTCAAATCATCATGTTTCTCAGTGTAGGTCGTTTTTATCAGAAGCTCCAAAAAAGAGATATGAAATTGCTAAACAGCATAGGTTATGTGTCAATTGTCTTAGCCATTCACACAACTTTAAGTTTTGCAATTCTACTCATTTATGCAAAATATGTAAAAAGCGACATCATTCCACTTTACATTTTGACAAGCCAAATAACAAGGCAGTTAAAGTAAATTTATCACATTCTGGTGAAAATAACGTAACCCCTCCCTTATCGGTCCAAACGGCCGGGTCATCGGAACAAAACTGCGTAGGAAATAATGACTCTAGCGTCGAGTCTAATGATCCTAACGTTTTTACATCCATAACGACAGTACCAGCGCCAATTTTATTGGCTACTGCTATGGTACACGTAAAGGATGGTCGTGGGCACTATCAATTAATACGTGCTTTAATTGATAATGGCTCTACTTGTTCATTTATAACAGAAAGATGTTTGAATCGGCTAGGATTACACCGTTCGTCTTTTCATAAGACCATAACGGGCATTAATCCTAATTCTCCGGTAACATCCAAGGGCATTACTCAATTCGTAATAAAGCCCACTCAAGCTAAGAATCCTATTCTTAATATTGATGCAGTTGTGCTGCCGAATCTTCCTGAACGGTTGCCGGCATGCGCACTCGATACTACCCAATGGCATCACATACGCCAGCTAAATTTAGCAGATCCCGAATTTAATAAAGTAAAAGCCGTGGAGCTTTTACTGGGGGCGGAGGTGTTTGCTCAGATTTTGCTCAGCAATAAAGTAGCAGGGGATCTGAGTCAACCGGTAGCCATTGAGACAGTTTTCGGATATATACTAATGGGGAAAATATCATATCCCTCCCCCAAATTTTGCACTTGTCACATCCATGGAAACCTTTGATCTAAAGTCCTTTTGGGAATTAGAGCAGGTACCTCAACAGGAAAAATTAACTCCTGAGGAAAAATGGTGTGAACAACAATATACAGAATCATGTACACGAACAAACGATGGACGTTACATGGTTGCCCTACCATTCAAAAAAATGGAACCTACGTTTATGGGTGATTCCCGCACAAACGCACTTAAGCGTTTTTTCTCTTTAGAAAAACGATGCTTGCAAGATGAATCCGTAAAAATATCATATTCTAAAATTATTCAGGAATATTTAGATTCTGGGCACATGGAAGAAGCACCTCCATGTGAGGCCACTGCACCGCATTATACGGTTCCGCACTTTGCGGTACTAAGGCCGGATAGTAGTACTACCCAGGTACGCATAGTTTTTGATTGCAGTGCTAAAACATCAGAGGGCTACTCCCTTAATGATTTATTATGTCCAGGACCTAAATTACAAACTGATATAATTTCCCTTTTATTAAGATTTCGCCTTCATACTATTGTTATAATGGCAGACATAAAACAAATGTTTAGGCAAATTCTTATGGATCCGAAGCACCGAAATTATCAACGATTGCTTTGGAGATTTCATCCCCAACAACCAGTAAAAGAATACCGACTTACAACGGTAGCCTTTGGTAATACTTCCTCTCCCTTTCTAGCATTACGCACTATTAAACAGTTAGTAACAGATGAGGGTAAAGATTTTCCTATGGCATCAAAAGCTCTAGAAGAAGATACCTTTGTTGATGACATTATCTCAGGGGCTGACAACCTAGAGCTAGCACAGGTGCTTTGTCTTCAGCTAACTGAACTTTTACAAAAAGGAAAGTTTGAATTGAGGAAGTGGGCGAGCAATTCTCCAAATTTATTGAAAGATATCCCTGTCGATCATCGACAGCATATATCATTTGATTCTGAAGAAGATTCATATCTTAAAATTTTGGGACTTCAATGGACTCCACATACAGATTTTTTCTCTTTTCGGGTGAAGGCTTTAGAGTCTACACCAACTAAGCGTTCTATCCTATCGGATATTGCGCGTATTTGGGATCCACTTGGATATCTCAGTCCAATAACCTTTGTAGCCAAGCATTTAATACAGCATTTATGGTCACTAGGTTGTGATTGGGACCAGCCACTTCCCAATGAAGTGGTAACAAAGTGGTTACAATTTAAATCTGAATTGCACATGTTAGCAGATTTAAAAATTTCCCGTTTTCTTGATATAAAAAACGGCCGTGGTTTAGAATTGCATGGCTTTTGTGACAGTTCTGAGAAGGGCTATTGTGCTATAATTTTCTTTCGAAAACCTCTGCCAGATGGAAAGTTTGAAGTTTCCTTAATCTGTGCAAAGTCAAAAGTTGCTACTTTAAAGAAATTATCAATACCCCGCTTGGAATTGTGCGCTGCTGTTTTATTAAGTAATTTAATAAAGTTTGTTCGCAACACTTATAAAAACAGCATTACTTTTCATAAAACATATGCTTGGTCAGATTCCATGGATTAAGGCTCCGCCCCATCGTTGGAAAACATTCGTCGCAAATCGCGTTAGCCACATCCAAGATTTGGTACCACCAGATTGTTGGTATCATGTTAAGTCTGCGGACAACGTGGCTGACCATGGTTCACGTGGGCTTTTTCCCAGCGAGCTTATGCAGTGTACCCAATGGTGGGCGGGACCAGAATTCTTGTCTACCTCCCTGGATCTTGATACGGATAGTTTTACACCCGTTCCGTCTCCAGATGAGGCCAAGATTATATCCCTAGTTTTAATAGAGACTGATCAATTTATTGATACCCTATTAAACAAATATTCTAGATTATCACGTCTAATACGTGTTGTCTCATATATTTTTCGTTTTGGTTTCAATTTACGTAATCCTAATCAAAAGGTTACTACTGCTTTAGTTGCAAATGATTTACAAGTGTCCTTAATGACTTTGGTTAAAATTGTTCAACACCAATATTTTAAGGAAGATATTGTACGTATCGAGCAACAAAAGCCGGTTAATAAAACTTTACGTAAATTAAATCCTTTCATGCCGCAAGGAGTTTTACGAGTAGGCGGTAGGCTAAAAAATGCACATCTGCCGTTTGAAAGTAAACATCCCGCATTATTACTTCGTACTCATCGATTGACTTACCTCATTATCGAGGATATGCATGTTAGGCATATGCATCCTGGGATTCAAACCTTACAGTTTTTATTGAATCAACAGTTTTGGATATTATCCGCCAAGCGGGCCATAAAATCTGTTGTTTCAAAGTGTCACAAGTGCTTTAGGGTTAAGCCAAACACTATCCAACCTAGGATGGGTGACCTACCGAGCTTTAGGATAAGTCAGTTAAAAGCTGTGGCGTGGACTATTGTGGTCCATTCAATATAAGCATGGGACGAGTACGTGGTGCAAAAACTTACAAAGCTTGGATTTGTGTGTTCGTGTGCTCGACCACAAAAGCTATACACTTAGAGTTGGTGTCTTCACTTTCTTCTGAGTCCTTTTTGGCTGCTCTTCGTCGTTTCATTTCTAGACGTGGACGCTGTAATCACATTTTCTCTGATCAAGGTACAAATTTTGTTGGTGCCGCGCGCCAATTAGATGAGTTGATGCAGCATGCCACTGAAACTGAATCGATAAAGTGGTCATTTAATCCCCCTTCAGCCCCACATTTTGGTGGTCTGTTTGAATCTGGTGTTAAGTCGGTAAAAACTCATTTTTATAGAGTAGTTGGTTTACAACGACTGACATATGAGGAATTCTCAACCTTCTTAGTTCAAATAGAAGCCTTATTGAACTCGAGACCTCTTTGTCCAGTTAGCTCTGACCCAAATGATTTATCGGTCTTAACTCCCGGACATTTTCTTACCCTGAACTCACTCTCTGCCCCGCCAGAGCCTGATCTACAAGACTTGCTTCTTAATCGTCTAAATAGGTGGCAGCTCATTCAACGTATGCATCAGGACTACTGGGCCAGGTATCATTCCGAATATTTATGTACTTTACAGCAAAGAGTTAAATGGAATGAACCCTCTAAACCGATAGAACTTGGTTCTATGGTGCTGATAAAGAACGATTTACAGCCCCCTCTTCGTTGGTCGATAGGCCGTGTAATAGAGTTATTTCCAGGTGCTGATGGTGTGATCCGAGTAGTAAATGTCCGTACAGCTCAAGGTGTCCTAAAGAGGCCCTTAGTAAAATTATGTATATTACCTATGTGTTGTTAAAACACTCTAATTTTGTGTGTTTTGGTGGGCGGTAATGTTACAACCACATTTCTGTGTTTGTATTTATTTTTAATTTGGGTTTTATTATACATAATTTCATTTAATTTCTTTACTTAGTTATAATTCAAAAATAATATTTTATTTTAAATTAATTGTATTTTTGTAAGTAACGCGCTGAAAACCTCCTAGCTTTTCTGCGCGAGTTCGAGTAGGTTGCCTTCCGACCAGTCGCAATTTGACGCTCGAGAACGATCGATGCGTGTCAATAAAAATATACACAAATCAGCTGACGAATATACCACGCCGCGGGCATTCGTTAGAATTTACCATATTTACGGCTGCAAACTATAGAAATAAGTTCCATATACACATATGTATTTAAATAATTAGTAGTGTATACCTACACTGGTCAAACAAACTTTAATTCGCGTACATCAGTTTCCAATTATGTGGTGTCTCCTGTGAAGAAATGGCGGTCATGACCTGTCGTGCTGAATGCTGGAACTAAGGTAAGATTACCATATATATTATTGGAACTGTCGTTTTTGTCTTTAATATTCTTTTCAATCATTAATACCTATTCGCAGTCCACTTAATTAATATCATAAAGGCGATGTTACGGAGGCAATCCCATATCACCGAATGGGACCTTTCGACGTCACACAACACTATAGCCCGAACTATAAGAACATTACTGCTCAAAAAAATAACAAAATGGCGGACGTTTTTTTTTTCTGAAATTTTTAAAAAAAGTCCGCAATTTTGTTTTTTTTACCAAAAAAATCTTCTAATTCGGTCTATAGCGACTTCAATACTGAATAATATTCAGTTTTTTTATTTTTTTTGTTTCAGTCAATCCAAACGGCCGGAATCATGGCGATGTTTTCTTAAAAAAAAATTTATGACCAAAAAATGGCACTTTTAAAAATCTAAAATATTTTTTTAGTATTTTTTGAATATAAATAAACGTTTAAACATACCTACCTACAAAATTTCACAATGATATCTTTTTCTTTCTATATAAAAAACATGTTTAAAAAACAATTATTTTTAAAATTTGAAAGTAGAAAAACCCTTTAAGTAAGCTCTCGAGTCTTGTAAGCATGTAATCCACCATTTGATCCCCTCTCATAACTAGCCCTTTCCACAAGCCTTTCCCCAATTCTCTCCAATACACTATCGTTTGTAAATCTATGGCCATATTTATCTTTAACTATAGCGCCACATTTCAAAGGACTCTAATGTTTTCCTATTTTCCTCCACTGTCCAAATTCCGCAACCGTAGAGACGGAGGTTTTTAAGAGCCCTTTTCTATTACTTAATGTTATGAGCATAGTAATTTTTTTTTGAATTGAAAGCTACTTTTTCTTGTGCTATCCTTTGCCTTATATCTCCTGTGCATTTGGTAATAATGCGTCCCAAATATGCAAATTGATCTACTGATTTAATATATCCATCCCCAATTTTTATATAATCGTTAATGTTACGAAAAAAAATCTTAGCATAGAGGAAGAATTAAAATATGAATTTCAGAAATTTAGAAAAAAGTTGTGGGACTGTATTCCCGGATGGCCCATTCGTTAGAGCATCCGAGTGCAAACCGAAAGATTATGTTCCTAATCAATCTTAATCAAAGAAGAACTTTTAGTTTGAAGTATAAAGTTTAAAACTGTGATGATGTGTCAAATGGATTACACTTTAATATACATTTACCTAAAACGGGGCTATTTGGGCCAGGAGGGCGGTTATTTGAATCATTTTAAAAGTAAGATTTAAGTAGAAATTAACAATGAACAAATAAAGCGCATATTTGCCAGTACTGTTTATTAAAGTGTGCAACTTGCATCAAAATTAGAGAAAAAGAAAAATATTTAGTAAAGCTTAGCTCGTAAGAATTCGTTCTCCCAAATAATCGTAAAAAATACCCAAATAATCCCGTTTTACGGTATTTATGTGACCCAACTCTATTTACCCAGCGATTTTCTCGAAAACTAAAAGAGATAATCAATTTCTGGAAAAACCACCTTAACCTCTTCAGGGACATAGGCACATATGTGTACGTTTAAAAATAAATTCCGCAAAATGAAATTCACCGAATTCCTTATTGCTTAGTGGCTATAGCTGTTGCCATTTGCTTTGTTTCCAATCACAAGCGACATCCAATAAACATCTTCAGTTGTTTACTTGTTTTGACAATAAAAAGCATTTTTAACTTTTGTTACTAAATTAATTTAAACAAAAAATTCGTCCCTGAAGAGGTTAAATGGGACAACAATATCTATAAAAAGTAGCCAAAAATAAAATCCACCCCTTAATCCCTCCCCTTCAATTTACCCCTAACTTTATTTTTTTAAATAGAACCCCTATATTTTTTTGGTTGTATTGGATAGACCTGGAGCTTTTAAAAGTTATTATACTTGCTATTTTTAAGTTGAGTAGTGGTAAAAAACATTTAAAAAAACCCTTTTAACTTTATTCGGCAGCTATTTCCCCGAAAACTAAAAGAGATAATCAATTTCTACAAAAGACAGTTTAAATAAGAGAACAGTACCTCTAAAAAGTTTCCCAAAACTAAATCCACCCCTAAACCCCTTCCCACAACTTACCCCAACTTTATTTTTTCAAATAGCACCCCTATATTTTTTCGGTTCCTTTGGATAGACTTTGAGCTTGCAAATACAATGATGTATAATACTTGCTATTTTTGATTTTTAGAAGTGGTAAAAAGGTTTAAAAACAACACCCGGATATATTTAGGCAGTGATTTTCTGGAAAACTAAAAGAGATAACTAAGTTTTAGGAGGGGGTTGAGGAGTGGATTTATTTTTTTGCTACTTTTGATAGTATCATTTACACTGTTTTTTGCTAATTTTTAAAAAGTTCAACTTACTAAGTTGGGGGAAGGAGTGAGGGGTGAATTTTATTTTTGGCTACTTTTTATAGATACTGTCGTCCCATTTAAGGTGGTTTTTGCAGAACTTGATTATGTCTATTAGTTTTCGAGAAAATCGCTGGGTAATTTCTATAAGCGTGAATAAGAAGCTTAAATTTAAGACTTACTTGCACATAAATGCTATAAGATCAGCAGCTCTACCCGATCCGTCGCAAACCACAACGGGTACAGGCGGTTCATCTGTTACATACTCTAATACGGCTCTGATGGTATTCGTGCCTCCTTCTATGACTAGACAGACTATCGGTATTGGGCTTTGAGTAACTAAAAACCAATAAAATATCATGGTCTACCATGATACATCTACAATTTTATATTTTGGCTAATCACTATTACCGAAAACTACTTGAAGCATAACGCTTCGCACGAAATACCGCACTTTTAGGGTCCCTACAATTACTAAACTTTCAAATTTTTTTGCTTTTCCAGGTTTTCCCTTACCAAAAGTAATGCAATCTCAAAGAGAAATTCCCTGATGTTTTAACATTTTTCAATATTTTTCCTGACTATTAGGCAAAATGTAGCTGAATTGCAGGTTTTCTAGATGACCCTTTTCAATTCCATGACTTTTCCCTGTTTTCCCTGATTTGTGGGAACCCTTACTTTGAATTTAAGATTCGAGTAGGGGAGAGGGGGCTGATGTGGACAATTTTTTTCAAAACTAAGTGAGATAAATTTTATACGAAACAAAGGGCTTATAATAATATATAATAAAAACCAGATATAAAAAAATATTCCAAAATATTTATTAAGAGCAGATAGATAGATAGATACAGTACTTTATTGATCAAGTCAAAGGGCTATCGACCGAGGTCCCTCCGCCCAACATTTTCACAAAATATATAAATTTATAAAATTAAAAAATTTTTTTTTCAGAAAATTATATATACAAAAAAAAAACTACTCATAAAAAATAGTAAAAAATTAAATCATAATTGTTCATTTCTACCATGCATGTCTTCAAACATCGTATGTGATGGAGTTTTAAACTTCGCTTCTTGCCTATCACGGGTTATGACTAGTTCATTAATCAGATCAAAGTTTTTGTCATTTTTGGAGAATCTATTGGAGAGTTCCTCTAAACGTAGTAAAATTGGTTTAATGTTGGTTTCTTCGTAGAGTAGAGTGTTTGGAGGATTGTGTAATGGGTTCTGCGGATGTCTCATTAAAAAAAAAGGTACATTCGTCCACAACTGCCCCATCAAAGGGTATTGTTTATACAAATAATAGTCACAGTTATAACGAACACAAAACGTTTATAAACTATTATCTGAAGCTAAACTATACTTATAGAAACTTATTAATGTATGTAAGTTGTTATAATATAACTTATATAAAGTTATAGTTATACTTCTTTAAGCACATAGAAAATTCAATCATTGCGGAAGTTCTAACTATCCCTTTTAACTTCAATGGTTTGGATAACTTTAAAATTACATCTCTTCCTAATAATACTTTTGTCGCTTGTAGTGGGAAATGAAAATGTCCACAAAAAAGGATTCTTTCCACATGTGCCCCATATTACAATTTTAGATTAAGTGGCCCATTAAACAAAAATATAATTTTAATAGCAAAATTAAGGATAACACAGGGAAATTTTTTGTTTGGTTATGCCAAATTTCGAGCACTAAAAATTTGAGAAAGTTGTAAGCACTATTTGACGATTTGTAGTAAATTGAAGGTCTTACACTGTTGCTGTTGTTTCATATTCATTCATACGAATTCTTTAATGGTTCATTCTGAAAATTTGTATAGTTGGATAACGAATGAAACTGAAGACATTATGAATGAATAAATAGTAATAAATCTTTTTAAAATCACATGGAAAATCCAGGTATAATAATTTCGTTGACATCCTGTATACTTACAAGGATAGAGCCTTTGTTTTGATATGTATTTTTCTAATCTTCGCCGCAGGATAATTTCTGCGCCATATTTTCCGAGTGTGCCATTATCTACTAAAAGAAAATAGGCATGTCGATTGTTCAATGCGGCATTCTTAGATCTGAAATAAAATGAAACGCATCTTAGTAAGCAGTGAACCAAATATGTATTTTTTATGACATGAAACATTCTTTTTTCTACGTTTTTTTCTGGTCTAGAATTTAGATAAACACGCACACTTTTCAAACATATAATTAATCCATTCTAGTTCTAAATACCATATCAAGTGTTGAAGAATGAGCACATGTGGAGCCATATTCTGTCTATTTTGACGGACTTTATTATAATTATAAGATTTTCAATGGATTGTATCAATATAAATGTGATTCACCTTGGATATCGCGGCGTTTGTTACTCATGATCGCATCTAGTCCTCCAGGTACAGTTGGAATTTAAAAAAATGTTGATGATGACTATTATATTTAGTTTTATATATCTCTAAAAAGTCCTCAATTGACTTAAGTGACAATTTAGATTTAAATGGTACAATTTTTGGGTGTAGTACTTTTTAAAGATCGTAACTGTATCAAGAGACAAAATAAGGTCACTTTAAAATACGCCGCTAGATAGAGTGACTTCAGGACAAAAAACGCCAAAAAAGAACCTAAAATTTTATGTGACACTGTCAGCCATACTATCATGTCAGTTTAAATGAATCATAAATCATAATTATTTTCATTATTCTTCAAAATCATCAGTAAAATTATGCAAAATTTATCAAACATATTAAAGTCGGCAACATGTCAACCCCTAAGAAATAAAATTATAACATATCTACAGGCAGAAACAACAAATCCATTTCTTTTCAATTACTCTATTATAATCAGAAACTATCACAAACCTGCTCGTAACATAAATAACCAGCTCAGAGTCACAGACTACCATAAACTCATCACAAGAAACTATCACAATCCTAGAAAACCTACGAGGCCTACCAATACCGCACACCAACTTTATCCGAGAACTCCGGAATTAATTTATGTTCCCAAATTCTTTAGGTGGTTGAAAGTTAAAATGAAATTGAAATATCTCAAACGAAGATTTGATCCACAATTTTCGGAAGGGCAATTTATTTATGGTAAGAAAAAACATATAAAAGCAAGATAACAAACGCATAATATTATTTATCATAATATTATATAATATTATTTCAATGCCTATACTGCCGTGCTAAGCACCTAGGTGGTAACTTACTTTTTTTTTTTAAAATGTGTTACGACTCTAAGATGATGTAAAAACAGTCGATGAATATTTTTAACATATTATTAAACGATTTAATTAATTTTTTCACAATAAAATTACTCTATTAAAGCTGCCATATCTTCTTTAAAGTTGTCAATTTGACGTATCTATCGTAACTTAAGAAGTTACGATAAAATGCCTTAGTATAATACTAACAATTAACGAGATACGTTTATTTTGCCTTAGTAACAGTAATTTACCGCAAATGTCCTTAATAATAGTTATGGAAAACAATCGGGACTTTCGTTGACAATTAAATTGCTTTATCCAGTGCATTGTCTTTATTTTTATAACAAAATAAGATGAAAATGATATAATATTCGCTAATTAACCTTTTTTTCTTTATTTTGTTCATGAATTTATAAGACACGTCAAATCTCCTTAGTATTAAAAGTTAAAAATAATAAATTTTAAAGTGGTAACTATAAAAATTTCTACTTTACCGAGTATTTTACTATTTAATTATCCAATAATTAACATTTTTAACATTAAAAACTAATATAACCTTTTATCTTTCTGATTCAAATTAAATTTGAATTTTTTTTGACTTTTTAATATAATTTTTGAGAACATTGAAAATTAAAAACTGGTAATATATCAAAATGGCCAAAATACAAGTAATCACTTATGTGCTTAGAACGGCAGTATATATTTAGAAGGTTGAACACAAAAAAATGATAAGGGGGAGTTAAGGTTGTTAAGTGCCAAAATTAGCCCTTGGATAGACTTGCAGGTAAACCACTTTAAAAACAACCTTGTTTCGCATGCGCGATTACCACCAATTAAATACTGGATACGTTGATTGATTTGATTGATTGATGAAGAGAAACAAGATGAGGATTCGTACCTCAAACACTGCGGCCACCTGCGGGCCTATTGTGTTATTCTTGGGTCTCTTGCTAGTCAAACAGCTTCGTTTCCTTTATCAGGCTTACTAGGCTCTTTACTAGATTTGCATTTGCACTGGATATGTTACATCGGGCTTATGCTTTTAAGAAGGTTATTTTTAGAGTGGTTTACCTATACGTATATATTAAATTTTTAATCTGGATAAAAAGCTCATTATTAGAGTTCCACTTAAAGCATGGTTGTATGGTTATGTCTATAGTCGGTAAACAGAATTGCGTTGAATAACTGTAATAACTGTTGCAGGTGAAACTGTACTGTAAACTGCGTCCGCCGAGTTATCCGAAGTTTATCGGCGCACACAGGCCTAGCGGACACGGTTTAGCCGCCTTTGCCGTAACAGCGTGTCCGCTTTGGTTCACACAAATGTACCCTGGGCTCAGGCTGGTAGTAGGACAAAAAAATCGTGACTAACTGTAATGCGGGTTGCAAGTGAAACTGTACTGTAAACTGCGTCCGCCGAGTTATCCGAAGTTTATCGGCGCACACAGGCCTAGCGGAAACGGTTTAGCCGCCTTTGCCGTAACAGCGTGTCCGCTTTGGTTCACACAAATGTACCCTGGGCTCAGGCTGGTAGTAGGACAAAAAAATCGGGACTAACTGTAATGCGGGTTGCAGGTGAAACTGTACTGTAAACTGCGTCCGCCGAGTTATCCGAAGTTTATCGGCGCACACAGGCCTAGCGGAAACGGTTTAGCCGCCTTTGCCGTAACAGCGTGTCCGCTTTGGTTCACAGAAATGTACCCTGGGCTCAGGCTGGTAGTAGGACAAAAAAATCGGGACTAACTGTAATGCGGGTTGCAGGTGAAACTGTACTGTAAACTGCGTCCGCCGAGTTATCCGAAGTTTATCGGCGCACACAGGCCTAGCGGACACGGTTTAGCCGCCTTTGCCGTAACAGCGTGTCCGCTTTGGCCAACACAAATGTACCCTGGGCTCAGGCTGGTAGTAGGACAAAAAAATCGGGACTAACTGTAATGCGGGTTGCAGGTGAAACTGTACTGTAAACTGCGTCCGCCGAGTTATCCGAAGTTTATCGGCGCACACAGGCCTAGCGGACACGGTTTAGCCGCCTTTGCCGTAACAGCGTGTCCGCTTTGGCCAACACAAATGTACCCTGGGCTCAGGCTGGTAGTAGGACAAAAAAATCGTGCCTAAGATACATCAATTAAAAAGATAAGAGAGAAAAAATACTCTGGCCCAGGAAGAAAGATTTGGTGAAATCAACTTGGCGCTCAGATAAAACAAACAATAACAAAGCGATTATATGACTTCTAATGCATCAGAATGTGTTTTATCCAGACTGCAATGTTATATAACATAATTAATATTTTTTAAGGGTCTTCAGTGGCAATATGTAAAATAACAGATATCATTAACAGGTCAGAACCAAGCGAGTTAAAAGGTCTCTTGACTTCTAATGCGAAAACTAGAGTAGAGGGTGCGATCAAATATAGATTATCCAAAAAACAAAAAGGTTTTATAAGCCTGAAGCCAGCAGATATAAAAATATTGGGTAAGTCAATATATTTTTATAAATACTAATTGATAATTTTCTTGTTCTTTTATTAAATGGTGAGTATTTTTCTTGCTTTTAAAAACATTTAAAAATACTGCGTTTTTGTGTTGTTGAAAGCAAGAAAAATACTCATTATTATATTATTCACAGCGCCAGCGCTAGAATAATATTATACGGTAGTTATAATTTTCAAAAAAAAAAAATCAAAAATCGTCCTACACAAAAAATTCTTGGATATAAATTTATTTCATGAAAAAATAAGCAACTTTGTTTTCAAATGTCCGTCCGTCTGTCTATCCGATGTCACGATTTTTGTAGACACGATAACTCAAGAACGAATTATCCGATCGTATTGAAAGTAATCCCCCCAAAAACAAAAAATTTATGGGTCAGAACCAGGTCAGAACCAAGCGAGTTAAAAGGTCTCTTGACTTCTAATGCGAAAACTAGAGTAGAGGGTGCGATCAAATATAGATTATCCAAAAAACAAAAAGGTTTTATAAGCCTGAAGCCAGCAGATATAAAAATATTGGGTAAGTCAATATATTTTTATAAATACTAATTGATAATTTTCTTGTTCTTTTATTAAATGGTGAGTATTTTTCTTGCTTTTAAAAACATTTAAAAATACTGCGTTTTTGTGTTGTTGAAAGCAAGAAAAATACTCATTATTATATTATTCACAGCGCCAGCGCTAGAATAATATTATACGGTAGTTATAATTTTCAAAAAAAAAAAATCAAAAATCGTCCTACACAAAAAATTCTTGGATATAAATTTATTTCATGAAAAAATAAGCAACTTTGTTTTCAAATGTCCGTCCGTCTGTCTATCCGATGTCACGATTTTTGTAGACACGATAACTCAAGAACGAATTATCCGATCGTATTGAAAGTAATCCCCCCAAAAACAAAAAATTTATGGGGGGTTAAACTTTTAAGAAAATCGAAAAATACTGTAAGAAAATTCCGATTTACGTATTTTTTTCAGGAAAAAAATACTTTTATTATAAGGATCAATTCTACAAAAAAAAAAAACAAAAATAAATAAATAAATAAAAAAAAGTTGAAAAATTTTTTTAGAATTTTTTTCTCAATTTAATAAAAAAATTGAAAACTTTTTTTTTGAAAAAAATTGGCAGGAGCTATATTATGTAGAATTCAGGATTTTTTGTCACTTCCGGTTTCACCATGAATCAAAGTTTCGATTTTTAAATGCCTTAAATTATCTTATTCGCTTAATTGTTGGTCTAGTATCTTCAGAAAAATACTATTTTGATTTTTTTTTTCAAAACTCTAATTGTTGTGGTCTCTTAAAGGTTCGAAATTGAGTTAAAATGAAAGAGAATTGTCTTTCCCACATTTTGATACCACACATAAATAGTTTATTTGGAAGAACTTGGCATTAAAACATAAAAGATTTAAAATGAAATTTAACTAAAAAATTACAGAACCTGTCAAAATTTGACAAGTGACATATGCTTGTTCTCAGAATTGGATTCTGAATCAAAATATGTAAAAATAGACAGGGTATTCTATTTAAAAATCGAAAGTACGATTCATTTCCGGCGAAATCGGAAGTGCCAAAAAATTTCACATGTCAAAAAATATTAAACTATACATAATATAGCTTCTGTAAATTTCAAGATCCTACCTAAAAAAGTAAAAAAGTTAAGGGGGTGAAACACCTTCCTGAAACACCCGGTATAATTAAATTTTTGACTCTCGAAAATAAAATTTCTTTCAACCAGTTCAACAAGTTATTGGACATTACCACAGGTCGGATTGAGGTATTTATTTCCCTGGGGCTCGATAAAATTATAATTAAAAAATAAATTAAGTAAATAAAAACTTCAAACTATTTTACTAAAAAAAAACTATTTTTTGGGTTTTTTTAAACATTTTTTTTATGTTCCAAGTGCCTAGGAGGTAACAGCGTCGATATGACAAGCCGGTTAGAGAAATATAGCCCTAAGTGTATATTTTCTTTAAATAGTACACGTTGGCACACGCCGTGTACCATCTGCAGTGTTCGCCAGAGGTCGATGTCACACGATGTGTGCCACCAGTATGTTTAACTACAACAGTTTAGTTGTGCGCCGGCGTTTGTAGGTAGATGCTGAGGTCGCTCCGACCGCTTAGATACATCCTAATATGTTGCCGGGTAGCCTTTGTTTTGGAGTTCCGTATTTTACGGTGTTGCTTTATCGTCAAACGTTCCAGGAATGTCGCGAGCAAAAATACAGTTTACGTACCCGGGCTCCGACGTGCACATCGGAAATATGGCCGGCACTGAAAGTGTTAATACTATTTTTTGCGAGCCCATGGTAAATAAATACTTCGATCCGATCCAATCCGACAAAATTTTAGGTGCGCCACTTTTCTTATAGTTGACTGTATTTATAATTTAATCAACTAAAATTTTAGTTCCAATGAATGTAGAATTTTTAAAAGATGGATTAAAGGAAACGTGCAAAATAGACCTGCGAGTGCTGGCATTAAAGTGGCACAAACTGAAATCAGGAATGAATGATTTAGTATTGGTGGCTCTGGAGGCACAATTTAGCAGGGATTTTGACAAAAAGGAATCCCAGGAAGAGCTTGATAATGGCTGGATTATAAGTAATTTTGAAATATTGGATTGCACCACCTTGACATCACAAACTCCAACTTTATCATAATATACAGTTAATGATGATTGAGCTTACAATGACTAAATCATTTCTAAAGGTTTTAAAAATAATAAACAACTTTTTGTAGTAAAAGGCGTTTTATAATTTTGGTTGACTGAATTTTTTTAAATAATGTGAAAAAATAAGCATTGCATCAAATAGGACCTATAATAATTATAGGTAGGTACATGTATACATAAATTATGTAAATCATTTATCATAATAGAAAATAACTGGACATACAGGCTGTTGAAATTGACTGTTTATGAAACACAATAAATAAACAAGCAGCTGACTTAGTAACTTTTGTTATTTTATTAAAGTTCCTAAAGCAAGGTTCCCACCAATCATCAATATTTAATTTCCCTGACTTCCCTCACCAAAATTAAGATTTTCCCTAAATCAAATTTATTATTATTATTATTATTATTTATTTATTTCTGCAATATATTACATAAGCATGGAGAGCCCCAAATAAGCTTTCGGCTTGTGTTAGGGGCTCTCCATTAATTTTGAAAAAACATAAATTATTCGAATTATGACATTTTGTGTGTTTCACATTAATTTCCAAACATCTTCTTCTGCATTCTCCACCTCCATTTCGACAGATTCACTACTTCCTTATATATCTTCCCAGCCATCATTCCAAAAATGAATCTGCTTCTTACATTAATTTTTTTATTAAAAAAAAATATTTAGAAAATTGACTGACATTAAATATATTCAAAATATATTTTTATTTTAGTAAGTACGACTCTTATCAAATCATTGAATAAGTCCGTGCCTATGCCAAATTTTTATATTTTTTTAAAGATTTTTTTTTAGATAAAATCAATTGAAGTGCACTAAAATTTTCAAAGCAACATTTTATTTAATATCCCACTCAAAAAAATTCTAAAATTACGCATAAACTAAAAAAAAATCCACGACTATTATCAAAAATACCATTTTTCCCTGACTTTTCGATAAAAACGCCTGACTTTTCCATGACTTCTTCGACTTTCCACCCTATAAAAAAATAAAATAATTCTTAATCTTAAAGAAATGAGCTTTTCGCGCCAAATGCGGACCTGAAAATTGTACGTTTCGTTCCAGCTTGCCGAGATGGAAGGACAACTATATTTCAGCCATCAATGAAAAAAAAATGACGTTAAACTAAATATTTTACTGCAGGCCTTCATGTTATCATTGATTCTGCTTTCATGCCATGAGTTTTGACCAAACAAATATGGTTTATAAATGTTAAGTGCCAGGCCTAGTATTAGGAAAAATTTTAGGCACTTCTGTAAGCCTTGAAAACAATTACGCTAGAGCAAATGATATACGCATTTGAATGAACAATAACTGTGATATTACATACTTATCTTCCAGATGTACGCATAGCGTAGGGTTAAATTACCCATGTCATATATGATACACATGGCAGTCAACGTGTTAAATTGTCTTTTAGACTGTATTTTATGTTTTTCGTGTATAAAACCTAATCTCAAACCAGCTGAACAGTTGCAAGCACCTTGTCAAAACATCGGCACTAGGCACTAATTTATGAAATAGGAAGTTGCGTGAATAGGCAACCAGCAATACATCTGCGTGTTGAATAATTTATTAAAGTTTGAAAGTCTGTATCTCCAAAACGGTATATTTTAGCAAAAACTGTATATAACATTTTTTGTATGGCTTAAAAAAGCTTTCAATTTAAATATAATTTTCGAAATAGGTTTATAAATAAAAAAAAAAACATTTTACTGCTTTAAACGCTAATAACTCGAAAAAAATGTATTTTAAGAAAAAATTGTTCATAACATTTTTTGGGCAATTTTAAAAAATCTTTCATATAACTGCTAAATTAGTAAAATACAATAATAATTAACTTAATTATGACCAAAAAACGCTAAAAATACCCCCAAAACCTAATCAGCTCTTCAAAATATGAAAAGAAACAATATGCACAAAAAACGCTTAGATATCTTTTTTAGAAATGGAGTTATCGAGACAGACAGAGAGACAGACACAGAGAGACGGACGCAAAAATTTTTATTACTCATTTCGACTCACGAAGGTCTAAAACGTCGAGAAATGTGAAAAAAACATGGTCAAAGACTTTGACTTTTCTGCGAAGATTTTAATACATCAGCACTTTTAGTACTACAAAGTGCCATTCTTTTGATTATCTCACACTGAATAATAACTTTAACTTAAAGTTTAAGTAACTTACCTTGGCGATGATATGGAATGATATGGTACTTCAGTGTTGTGCCCAATCAGATCTTGGTTGTTCTCTACAATACCCCATGGTGCGATTCCTAGTGTGTTCACTCTCCCCGTTCGTTGAGATCTTTCCAACAGCAATGCGTCCCCTATGTGCTTTGTCACTCCTATAATAAAAAAATAATATAAATGTGTTATCACATATGTATATATTATATTAGGGTGGACCTTATTTTTTTATTTATTTTAATTATAATTTTCATTTATGTGTAAGTAGAAAATTCTGAAAATATGAGAGTATTCAAACTTCTCTATTAGGGTCACTCGATCGGGTGGTGCTTTGTATAGTTTGTGTGTAAGTGTGTTTTGGTGGTTGGTTGGTTTGGGTTTTCAGGCGAAAACTACCAGAAACCCAAACGGCTAACCACCAAAACACTAGATAAAGTACAAACGGATCGAGTGACCCTATTCTCTATGGGTCCTAGTTGAGCCCCTAAAAATAGTAAATTAGCAATAAATCGTAAAAAATCGTCGAAACATGTCTGTAATTTTTGTATACATTAGTGAAAAATTCTAAGGGCTTGAAATCTTATTTTTTTTATTTTGAGCATACAAAATTATGTGCTAATTTTTAAAAATGATCAAAAGATTCTAATTCGTGCCGAAAATCCGCCAAAGTTTCCCCTATAGTATATTCAACTTCAATGTGCAGTAGAAATAAATAAAACAATCGCGCACGCGGCAGCTGGCGAGTGGTTTCATTGGTTAGAATATTGAATGTTGCGAGAGTAGAGATGTAGAAAATTAAACAGGTCAGTACCTGAGTACTTGCGCAGAAGCGTGCAATGCATTGCAATGGACCGTTATATAGAAATATTTTGTTTTGAGTCCTACCCTGCCACTAAATCCGTTGTTGTCACGTGCGTTTGTTTACGCTTACTGCATTTTGAAGTTGAATATACTATAACACTAAAATTTACGAATTTCTACCATAAATGCAAGTCAAACGATAAACACACATTTTAAAAATGTATCAAACCGGACTGAATTAATTTTTATTTAATTCATTCTAATATTTTTTATTTAATTCATCTAATAATTATTCATAATATTAAAATAATTAATTTTTAATTAATAACTCTCTAAATATTAATGATTTACCAATATTTTTTATGGACTATCATTCCTTAAAATTTATACTAAAAGACCGTGTATGAGTACCAGTCATATGTATAATTTCGGCGAATAATAGATTTCCATAATATACGTTTTCTGTCCGCCAGTAAATTTTTGTATACTTTTAAGCATGGGCGCCGTTGAACACGTATATATTTCTGACTATGCAAATGCAGGGCTCCCACCGAAATTTTTCAGAATTTTTTTATGATTTTATGACAATTTTAGGCATTTTATGACAAATTTTATGACAAAATATTTGAACAAAAAAGCGGAAATCTTCCATTTTAAATCCTTATTCTACAGCACTCTATCTTTAGCCAGCGCCGGATCGAGCCAGTCGAAGCCCCAGGGAAACTTTGAATTTTATGGTGTATTTTAATTTTAAAACAGTGTTGCAATTCAAAATTTCATAAAAATCTAAGAAAGCTCTAGCGCCCTCAGGCGATTTTTTTTTATTTAACGTTAAGTTTTACAACCTTGAAAAGTGACAACAAAAAAAATGGTCGTCAGACCTCCATCAACCAAGTTAGCGCCGCAGGCGACATTTTTTACGAATTCTGTTGATTGTCGACGTCGGAACTCCTCGAACCCGGGTCCCTGGGAAGCTTCCCTCTAAATTCGGCCCCGCCTTTAACATCCCTTTCTTTAGATGTAACCCTTTTAAAATAGGATATTTGCCCATTTGACCGATCCCGATTTTTACCAAACAGAATTTCAACCGAGAATTTCTGGAAGAAAAGGTATATAAATTTACCTCAAAGAATTTTTGAGTTATCGTGCGCACAAGAATTACCGGACAGACCACCACCCCGAGTGGTGGTGGTTTTGGACCAGAAACGGTTTCAGCGACCTCGGAAGCCCCTATATGGGGTTTGCTAGAGAATAAAATGTTATACTTAATAGATAACTTGGTAAAATTTATTAAAAAAAAAAAACAAATTAATTTACGGAAATTTACGTTTTAACTCATTTCGTTTAAGGGGTCTTTCACCTTCTACATCCAAACCAAACTAAACTTCAGAAAAAAAAACTTCTCTCCCAGGTAGCTCTAAAGTATAAAGTATGAGTATTTTTATGAAATTTTATGACTTTTATGACAGTAATTTTATTTTATGACGATCCAAACCAAACTAAACTTCAGAAAAAAAACTTCTCTCCCAGGTAGCTCTAAAGTATAAAGTATGAGTATTTTTATGAAATTGTATGACTTTTATGACAGTAATTTTATTTTATGACGATTTTAGGACAAATTGTGTCATTTTATGATTTTATGACAAGTGGGAGGCCTGCAAATGTATTCTATACTTTGACGCACGGATCTGTGGCTACAAAAAAAATATATTAGGAATGTGTGTGCAAGTGAGAGGCCTTATATGTGAGGAAGAAAGAGGAGAGCGCGAATGATTCCTCCCCCTTTCGTCGGAGACTTTGTTTCATGCGGAGAACTACATTAGAATTTAGACAAAAAACAAGGAATATTACCAGTATTTGTTCCTCCAGTAAAAATCCAGGCACCCGTGGACCTCGCAGCTTTCAGAAGGCCTTTCCTCAGCACTTTTTTTAATTTAGGCTGTAATTCGAAGTTGGCCTTGCCACCTTGAACGGATATCAACAGTTTCGGAAGTTCCAGGAGCCATTCTCGAGTGATGAGCTGCATCAGGTGTTCCGGTTTTGTGTCGTGCGCTACTCGGATATACTAAAACAATAATAAAATTGAAATGTTGTCTGTTTAATTTCTTTAAACACTGGAACGCAAAAAAAAGGAACCACAATTTAAAAATTCAAATATTTAAAAAACTACTTAAATGTAAAGCCTAAAATTTGTAGTTGTCAATATTTTCTTTTTTATTTTTTGTAGATTTTACTTCTGCTTTAGGATAAATTAGGATTTTCCTGAAAATTGTATTCTTTTCCAATAACTCAAAAATAATAAATCAGTTGAATTGTTGTTTTTTATTTGAAGCCTAAAGTCTTTAACTTTTTCTTCTTGAGTTTCTTCATATAATATAATTGTATGGGGACAGCTGTGATATTGAAAGATTGTTTGTTGAGTAAAAGCGGGTTTTAAGACAAATTTTTAATTTAGGGTGGTTCAAAATTTTTGAAAAATGTCTGATTTAGCCGAAATTTTGTATAAAGGCTTCCTTTGGCAATATTAATGCGGACCAATACCCAAAAACTCAATATACAAAATGGCGGAATAAATATGGCCAATTTATTTTTTAAATTTTGCCAAAATGAACGAAAAAATGGCACAAAACAAAAATAATTACAGATTTACGAAAAAAAATTGTTAAGTCCCAATATAAAAAAGTTCAAATAAATATTATATATTTGTTTAATATTTAAATAAGAAAAATCCGTAAATCGTAAAAAAACATCTAAACCGAGGAAAAATCGTAATAAAAAACATCTAAATTGGTCCCAGAAAAAAAAGTTACAAAATTTTGTTTTTTTTTGCATAGTGCCATATTTTGCACCGCTGCAGCGGTAATCAGCTGATTACGAAAAAAAAATGACAGAATAAATATGGCCGATTTATTTTTTTTAATTTTGCCAAAAAAAAAAAATGTGACAGATCCGGTTCATTTTGTTATGGGTTCTTTTCCTTATATGTACTAGTAATTACTGTAAAAATTTTATGATTTTATACTGGTTCGTTTTTTTTTTCAATTTAATTTTGAAAAAAATATGTTACAAATTTGACAAAATATGAGTAATTTTTCTATAATTTATATATTAAACAAAATTACCCTAAAATTAGAAGATAAATAAGAAAAGGGTAGTTTTGTTTAATATATGAATAGCATAGAAAAATTACTCATATTTTAGCAAATTTTTAATCTTTTTTTTTTCAACATTAAATTTAAAAAAAAAATCGGGCTGGTATAAAATCATGAAATTTTTACATTAGTTACTATTACATATAAGGAAAATAACCCATAACAGATTGGACGGGATCTGTCATTTTTTTGTGCCATAATTTCGTTTATTTTGACAAAATTTAAAAAATAAATCTGCCATATTTATTCCGCCATTTTGAATTTTGCGTTTTTGCGTATTGGTTCTCATTAATATTACTAAAAGAAGCCTTTATACTAAGATTCAGGTAAATCGGACATTTTTTAAAAATTTAATGTTGCAATTTTTTTCAGATTTTTCACTATTTTTTTCGTAATCAGCGGTGCAAAAAAAAAACAGAATTTTGTCACTTTTTTTTCTGGGACCACTGTGGGGAGGTTTCCCAGACCGCCGCTGGATAGAGTGACATTATTTTCTTCTACCCAAGTTTATCCCGCCTACACCCTCCTTGCGTTATCCCTGCCTAGAAGATGGGGCAAAAAAACATAGATGTACATTCTTGGTTGATGTTAATACAAAAATGCTTTTTATCATTATTTTAAATAAAGACAAACGTATAGAAAGTTTAGGCTTTAAAACAAAAATAGAATCAGTTAAACTCTTGAAGTGGTTTTCTAAATATTTATTTTAAAAGGGATTTTTTTTAGGTGGTCGAATTTTTTTGCGAAAATGTCAACGGTTTTAGATTATTACGAAATTGTATATGTATGCTTACTAATCTCGTAAAACACATCAAAAATTAAATACTGTTGGTATATTTTTACACATTTAAAATCGGTTTAAAGTGGCCAAAAGGCCAGTTGCATGGTAACGTCATCTGTAGGTATAGTAATATTATTACGCATCCTAAACACAAATAATTAATGTCGTTTGGTTTTCGATATGAAATTATTAACGTTTCCTTTCATAACCAATTTTTGTGGGCAACCATAATCAGTGTGTATCTTTTGCTGATTAAGCCATTAGCGCCGGAAATAATTTGAAAAAAATAAGATTTTTTTATTTCTTTTATTAATAGTCCATGACCAGTCATCGGCGAATTTCCAGTGCTCGCATAGGCGCCGCGTCGATTCTATCGTTGACGCGAGGTTTTAAATATTTACATTTTCTTCGAAAAACACCTATATATTTACATACCCGATCATGTTTTTCGGAGAAACGTGTATATTACACACTTTATGCCAAATAAAATACGAATAAAACTGAATATCTAGTTTTACCATTTCTACGTCAAGAAAAAGCGTCGATATTATAAATTAGTAAGTCATTTATTGAAAGTGTTTCTACAAATGGTTGCAAGGTTTAAGAAATAAATAAACGTTGACTGTTATCATTAAAAGCAATGGAAATTGACTTTGGGCGAAGATCTAGTGACATATCCAGACCCCAACACATTTGCAATGAAGTTGTTAGAGACATTATGGAAATAGTGTATTATGTCCATCATGGACAGTGTTGAGACTAAATGTGTAAAATGATTTGGCAACGGCTAACTCCAGATGATTTCAATTCTAAATCTATTTAAAATTTTATAAAAGCGATTTTTGACTAACGAAGGTTGGTTTTAATATCGAGTACTAACCTTTTCAATATAAATTAAAAAAAAAAAAAACGCAAAATACCTACAAGGGATTATTTTCCATTAGGTTACAAATAAACAAACATTAGCTGTTTCAAATGTTGTTCTTCTATGATAATTTTAGTATTAGAAAGTTATCTATCTGTCGTTAAAATCAAATGGACAGGAAACAATGAAAGTACCATTTCATCCTTTTTGGAAATCATCAGCACTGTGTATCCTGTACATATGTTTTTAATATTTAAATAAACCGTTAGATAAATATAAAAGTATGGTGCCATCTATTGATGTGGTCACTGTTATCTGCTTTTAGTGTTGAGGCAACAATGTACTTAAGCATCTTTGAGACAAAATAAATTTGAGCCGTTTCCTCGGGTATACTTTTCATACGGGATTTTGATTTTGATGTGATACTAGAAATCCAATTTACCCGACTAACCAAGAAAAGACGGTAATGTGTTTAACAGTCTATGCATGTATGTATGTTTGTACCACTCTACTGTAGAGACTGTAACAGTCTAAACGCCTTGACCGAATTTGACAATTTAGGAGTCAAAAAATTCGTCTTCATGCCGCGGGTGACATAGGCTATATAAAAATCCATGTTTCGCCTATTTGGCCTGTCAACATCAGGGATTTATAGAGAAAAAATGAAAAACTCATCCGATTTTTATAAATAAGGTATCAAACGATGCGTCTTGGTAACATGAATAAAAGTAGTCATTATAGTCATAGATGTATTTGCCCACGTTTCGACTATATTCGAGTTATTCGTTTTATCATTAGCATAAAATAAGAAATTTTCTCTACAGCCTAAACGGCTAATCCGAATTTGACAATTTAGGTATCAAACGATTAGTCTTCATGCCGCGGGTGTTATAGGCTATAAAAAAATCCATGTTTCGCCTATTTGGCCTGTCATCATCAGGAATTTATAAAGAGAAAAAATGAAAAACTCATCCGATTTTTATAAATGAGGTATCAAACGATGCATCTTGGTAACATGAATAAAAGTAGTCATTATAGTTATAGATATATGAGGTATCAAACGATGCGTTTTGAATAAATGAATAAAAGTAGTTATTATAGTTATAGTTATAACTAGTTAGGGAACGTTCAAGTATTACGTAACGCAAATTTTGATCATTTTGGAACCCCCCTGTAACGCTATTTTCATATACCATTAACATGGGCGTAACACTCCAAAATGACCCCCCCCCAGGAGCGTTACGTAATACTTGAACGTTCCCTTATAGATATATTTGCCCACGTTTCGAATATATACGACTTATACGTTTTATCATCAGCATAAAATAAGAAATTTGTTCTACAGCCTAAACGCCTAATCCGAATTTGGCAATTTAGGTGTACAAGATTAGTCTTCATGCCGCGAAAAATTCATGTTTCGCCTATTTGGCCTGTCATCATCAATTTTTATAAAAAAAGGTATCGAGAGATGCGTTTTGGTCCCATGAATTATAGTTATTATAGTTATAGCTGTATTTGTACATGTTTCGACTATATTAACTGTATCCATCAGCGTAAAATTAAACTGTTTACAAAAAAAAAACTTTTGAAAAGTTTAAAATAAATAATTTAGTTTAAAAAAAAAAAACACCCGACTGATTAACTAAAAAGTATAAAACAAGAATAATGAAAAATTAAATTATATAGTAACCGTCGCAGTCGGAGGTCAATCCTTAATATCATAATAATGATACAAATCTTCAAACTCAATTCAAATATACAAATGTATTAATAACACAGGCCCCAGACAGTTTTCCAGTGTAGAAAAAAAATTATCCTATGAAGTGCCTTTTTTATGACAGATTTGTGTTCAGCATCCCAAAATACATAGGAATAGGTGGGTCTCAACCCCGGTACAGCAAACTATTTTTTTTTTGTGGGCCCATAATGTTTTTTCAGTGTAGAAAAAAATGAGCCGATGAAGTGCCTTTTTATGACAGATTCGTGTTCAGCATCCCAAAATACATAAGAATATGTGGATCTCAACCCCAGACAGTTTTTTCAGTGTAGATACAAAATAAGCCCATGAAGTGCCTTTTTTTATGGCAGATTCGTGTTCAGCATCCCAAAATACATAAGAATCCGTGGGTCTTAACCACAGCACAGACCACTTTTTTTTGTGGGCCCAGACAGTTTTTTCAGTGTAGAAACAAAATAAGCAGACGAATTGCCTTTTTTATGACAGATTCGTATTCAGCATCCCAAAATACATAAGAATAGTTAGGTCTCAACCCCAGCACAGCCCACTTTTTTCCTTTTGTGGGCCTGTGTAATATGAAAAGGCGTCCACTGCGACGGTTACTATATAATTTAAATTTTCATTATTCTTGTTTTATACTTTTTAGTTAATCAGTCGGGTGTTTGTTTTTATTAAATTATTATTTATTATACAATAGTTCAGGTTAAGTCATCATGATTATGTAAAGACGAAAATAAAAAAGTTTGGTCGTGAGTCGCTTGTTAGATTTATCCCTTTAGGGGGCACGAGGTAGGGCGTGGTGTTAGGCTGATTTGAAAAATTGTGTTTTATTAAAACATGGGCGGATTTAGGGGGGGGGCGGCATGCGGGATATATTAGCATAGAAATACCTTCAAAATTATATTTTTGGCGAAAGCGCATTTTTTTTCCTTATGGATGCCCCCCCCTTAAAATGAAATAAATCCGCCCCTGTGTTAAAATGGGTGTTTTTAGAAAAAAACAGCTTTTATTTTATTAAATATGCTGTTCAATAAGGTTTGTTGGCATTTCTTGCTGTTACTAAGTTAAATATGAAATAAACTATATTTTCTTACGCCAAGTTTATAAAGTAAATATACATATATCTTAGTACTGACATAATTATATTTTAACCTTTTTCATTGAATTAAAAAAACTACTTTTTTTCATGTTATGACTCAGGTACGTAAAGAGAGTTTTTTTTGGACCACTGGGATAATATCTTCCCACCTATTACCGAATTAGTGGCATGCGTATGTCCCAGAGTCTTTAACAGATGTCAGCAGTATACTAATAATTTAAAATAATTAAGGGAATAGATTTCACTGCTGGGCACAGCTTTGGAAGGAATATATAGTCGGTGTGAAGATAGTATCCCAAAGACACCTAAAGGGTTAAAACATTATGTAGTAAGGGTAGTATGTTAAATTAATTTTAACGAAATACCTGATTTTGGGTCAAGGTTGACCTCAGAACAACCACGTGGGTGTTCATATAAAATTTTGGCTATGCCACTGAATGAAAAACCCCTAACAAAATATTTACCTGCGCTTTGGAGGGATGAGGTCCGCCCTGGAATTCTAAAATTCCATAGGCATCCGTAGGTGGCGCCACTGTACATTTGCTGGGATACCATATTTCTCCGGAAACTGCAGGATTGGTGTCTACTAAATATTTATGTTGTTCCAGTAATCGTCCGCAACAGCACCTGAAATTATTATCATTATCACATAACAAGTACAGAAAGTGACATATTTTGTGATTGTAGTCGTATGATCATGCTATGACGAACTTGTTAAAGGCTAAGCTCCTTGGAGAGTAAGGAAACCCTAAGTGCAAGAGTGCAAAAGCACCATTTTTAAAATAGGGAACAAAAACATTACTTGAACAGACTATTCCTACATCTGCCTGGCTGTAGCCAGGCACCCTTGAAAAATTATCTTATATTCTAGGATACCTAGGAGGGTACTTAGTAGGCATTACTAGCTTTTGAATTTATGTTTTTATAAAATAACAAACCAGTCCTTTCGAGTGAGCAAGAGAACTTTATCACAAAAAAATAAAAATAAAATTAATCATTGACTAATGTAATAACATAATAATTTTTGTGATTTAATTTTCTATGGATATCGCTGTAAAGAATTTTTCACATTTTGGGGAAGGGAGATCATGGAAAAATGATAATATTCTTTTGTGTATTTTTTTTTTTTGCTTTTTAGGTGGTTTTTAATTTCTCCTTCTATTGTTATGTCCAGAAACATTTTTTTAGATTTTGGGGGATTTTATTATTCATCTTTTAGGTGGTTTTTAAATTTTCCTTCTGTTGTGTAAAATAAAAAAGTTATGGCCAAAACAAAAATTTAACTTCCCTTTTACCCCCGTCCCTCCAAACTTGTCCAAGATAATATAAAAGTACATCTGCATACCAAATTTCAAATCTCTAGCTCAACGCGTTTTTAACTTATCGTCGATACATCATTTTTTTCTTTGCGAATTTTAATTTTGACACTGAGAAAGTGAAAAAAAAATGGCGCGGCTGTTAATAATACTTTTACCCACCTTGTTTCATCCCTTGAATGGGGTACGAATTTTGAGCATTCTCGTTTGTAAAATGTTGCCTCGATCCAACTCCTTGCTGGGGCCTATAAACAAAAAAAAACAAAAATGTAGTGCCTTTAAAGCATTTCTTTAATTAGAGGCTATAAAAAGTATCCATTTAAAAATAATAAAATATCTTGTTTTTGGGATTTTCAACACTTTGAGGGTTCAATCCTAAGGGAAATAAGGTAATTTTAATTTAAAATAGGTTAAAATATTTACCTAAAGTATAGATTTTTAGTTATAAACATATTTTTAAATTAGAACATTAAAATGACATGCTTAAGTTAGGTAATAATTTACTATGATTTTAAATTTTAAAAAATATAAATTTTCTAGAAATATTTAACTTTATAAAAGGTCATATATTACACTTCTACTGGTAAAAACTAAGATAGTTCTTGTTAATAATAATAATATTTTTTTAAACATAATTTAATGATAACACAGGTTTACAAAAAAAAAGTCAGGACTATTTGGCCGGACCATGCTATTTCTAGGTATTTTGGCGCCCTGAATCAGATCCCGGGGTCATTTTTGCCCCATCACGTCAGGAAAACGAGATTTCAAGGTAATTTGGAGGTTAAAATGGTGATTTTTTGGGAGCGGCCCCGGGACAAGATCTCAACGTTCAGAAAGTATTCAAGACCTACACAGTTACCCGTGAAGTTAACAGGTCGCTTGAGATATTGTCCCGGGGCCGCTCCCAAAAAATCACCATTCTGACCTCAAATGACCTTGAAATCTCGTTTTCCTGACGTGATGGGGCAAAACTGACCCCGGGATCTGATTCAGGGCGCCAAAATACCTAGGAATACCATGGTTCGGTCAAATAGTTCTGACTTTTTTTTTGTAAACCTGTGTAATTAAAAGAATGTTTAACTTATTGAAATTAGTCCATTATTTCAGAAGATATTGCTCCAGATTGAAAAATCATGTCATTTATTTTTTGAAAAGTCTCTGGAATCCCATGAACTAAAGTAATGAATTTTTGCACATGCCTTAACATTGATTAAGGATATATTCTTATGTATTTTTTATTTCGTAATTTTAACGAAGGGGGTTCAAAATGAGGCGCCGATATCACTTTTTTTTCCCAAAATGTGTATTGTATTGGATTTTTTCTAAAAAATATGGATTCCTTCACTAATAATACATCAAAAATGTCATAGTGTAACAGTGTAGGAGCCACCGTTTTCATAAAAAATGCAATTAAGAAGAAGTAACATTTTGTGCTGCCACTCCTTTAATAATAAATTTAGGTATTTCGGTGAACAATACTTTTTTGCTTACTTTTAAATAAAGAATCGCCCTGCAGCATTAAAATTTTATTGGTACTTTTTTTGTTCCCCATTCAATATGTCTATCTTTGAAGGGCCGTAGCTCCCTTAGGGCTTATTTCCGGACCAACCTTTATTGGAACTTTTTGTATTATCACACGAAAATGGTAGATTCCCCAATTCTGAATCAGCCTGTATGCATGTTACGTATAATAAATATATATAATTTCAGTAGTAGTAGTAATACTGATCATGTAAGGTCTAAATTACATAACATACATAATTAAATTCATGTTTTTTTCTGGTCCAATGTCTTCTAAAATACTGCACCAGTTTTAAATATTAAAACGTTATATGCCGTTTAAAATAAAATGACCTTTATCAGATTTTACAAGTAGTAGTGTTTACCAAAAAATTAAATATATGAACATAATGACAATTATGTAAAGTCAAATATTTAGAAAAAAATTGCATTGATTTAAAAAAATTAAAACCGTAAAAATCAGCTTGAAAAGCTGTCAAACGAGCGATCACAATGTACATCATGTCATGATGTATTATTGTGTGCCCTATTATTGAGTAACATCGATTTTTGATTGCAAATCATTGTATCAAGCATTAAAAAACCTTTAATGACATGTAACTATTTTTGTTGACCTTTAACAATGCCGCCATAGATTTTCCGAATGTATACGTAAAAAAAATCAAATAAAAAACCCCCAATTGATTTTTTTAATTTTCTCCCAAAATGTTCTTAGAGGCATGCCTAATCGACTCATAAAAAAAGTTTTGTTTTGTAGAAACAAAAATTAAAACGCTAAAAACGTATAGTAATATTATAATATTATAATAAGAAACATGTAAAATTTAGCCGGGGAAAAATAGTAAGTTAAAAATGGTCACCAGCTCTTATATATATATGCGTATAAATACGTAGGAACATAATCATATAGACGTATGGACATAAACATATAAACATTAAAAATTAATATTTTCATATTTTTGTTATTCAAATTATGACGTTACAGGTACTTTGATTTATTTTATCTGTTTGTTTTATTGTTTTATTTTAACGATTTGTTATTTGAATGTCAAGTTTGACAATAAAAGTAAATTTCATGCATCTTTTGGGATATTAGAGCGACTGTCAAAACAAATAAATAATAAGCAGGACTATCACCCTAAATTATTGTTTAGCACATTCTAACCTACGACGTCACGATTTATGGCAGAAAATTAATTTTTAACTTAAGACTGATTTAAAATTATGATAGTAAATGTATTTTTTTTTCAAAATATAATTATAATTATACGCTTGTTTAATATGTGTTCTAAAATACAAATTTATTGTTTAGAAAAAAGTTTAAATTAGGCCTATTACATGATTTTTAACCCCGTGGTGGTATAAGTTAACACATTACTGCAAAGCAAATTAAATAAATAAATATTTTAATAAGAATAAATAAAGGTGTTAGTTCCATAAACAGATAAGCCCCTAGAATATTCTATATTTTTTATAAATAATAACCTGACTCCGAGTCGTGGATCTATAACCTGACTGCAGAATCAGTGACTTTACACGGATTTTTCAAGGTGGTGTAAGTTAAAACATCTGAATGCTCTTAAGCAAATTTAAAAATTTAAACATTTTAATAATAATGATAATAAATACAGGTATTAGTTCGACAAATAGAAGAGCCCCCCAAATATTCCATTTTTTTTTATAAATTATAAGTTAGTGAACCTATAACCCTCAGAAACAGTCTATTATATGGATTTTACAAGAAAGTATAAGTTAATTACATTATAATGTAATATTACTTCACAGGGCCGTAACCAGAAAAAATCTAGGGGGAGGGTCTCGGTCCCCAGGGTGGCACCCTTGACGGTTTCAACCAAAACTTAACGCCCCTACAAAAAAATTTTGGCGCCCCAAAAATTACCTTTAAGAAAAAAAACTTTGTCCCTACCGGTTTCTACCAAACTTGGCACCCCTGCAGAAAATAATTGACGCCCCAAGAATTACCTTCAAGAATAAAGCTTTGTCCCTGACGGTTTCTACCAAAAAGTTCCGAAAATATTACTTTCAAGAAAAAAAGCTTTATCCCTGACGGTTTTCAAACTTGGCGCCCCTGCGAAAAAATAATTAATTGGCGCCCCAAAAATTACCTTGAAGAATAAAGCTTTGTCCCTGACGGTTTCTACTAAACTTGGCGCCCTGAAAAAAAAATTCCGCTCAAAGGTAGGTGACCTAAAAAATACCTAGGGGGCTCAGCGAAAACGCCAGGGGGCTTCCTGGCCCTATTACTTCAAAACATCCGTATGCTCTTAAAAAAAAATTAAACATTTTAATATCAATAATAAATATAGGTGTTAGTTCCACAAACAGATAAGCCCCTAGAATATTCCATATTTTTTACAAATTATAACCTGACTCTCAAAATCAGTCTATTATATAAATATGGTGGTATAAGTTAACAGATTATTATAAAACACCTGTAAGAAATTAAAAATAAAATAAACATTTTAATAATAAATACAGGTGTTAGTTCCACAAACATATAAGCCCCTAGAATATTCCATATTTTTATTAATTATAACCTGACTCAGAATCAGTGACTCTAAGCCGATTACAAGGTAGTATAGGTTAACACCTTACTGGAAAACATCCGTATAAGCAAATTAAAAATTCAAACATTCTGATAATAAATACAGGTGTTAGTCCCACAAATAGACATACCCCTAGAATATTGCATATTTTTTATTAATTATAAGCTGACTCAGAATCAGTGAGTCTAAGCCGATTACAAGGTAGTATAAGTTACCACAAAACATCCGTATAAGCAAATTAAAAAATTCAAACATTCTGATAATAAATACAGGTGTTATAACGTTAGTCCCACAAACAGATAAACCCCTAGAATATTCCATATTTTTTATTAATTATAAGTTGACTCAGAATCAGTGAGTCTAAGCCGATTACAAGGTAGCATAAGTTAACACATTACTGCAAAACATCCGTATAAAAAAATTAAAAAATTCAAACATTCTGATAATAAATACAGGTGTTAGTTCCACGAACAAATAAACCCCTAGAATATTCCATATTTTTTATTAATTATAACCTGACTCAGAATCAGTGACTTTAAGCCGATTACAAGGTAGTATAAGTTAACACCTTACTGGAAAACATCCGTATAAGCAAATTAAAAATTCAAACATTCTGATAATAAATACAGGTGTTAGTTCCACGAACAGATAAACCCCTAGAATATTCCATATTTTTTATTAATTATAACCTGACTCAGAATCAGTGAGTCTAAGCCGCTTACAAGGTAGTATAAGTTAACACCTGACTGCAAAACATCCGTATAAAAAAATAAAAAAATTCAAACATTCTGATAATAAATACAGGAGTTAGTCCCACGAACAGATAAACCCCTAGAATATTCCATATTTTTTATAAATTATACCCAAAGTCCAAGTCACTTACAGACACAAAGCATAAAGAAATTAATTTTGCGTTAAAATCTCGGTTAAAATACAGTACTGCGCGCAGTGTATTTTAACACAAAATTGATTTCTTTTTGAAAATTAAAAAAAGATACGGTATACAGTAAACTGTAGACATGTAATGCAAAATTAACAACTGTTTGAAGTTTCCAACACTTCCTTTCATCCTTCCAGACTAAGAATAAGACAAAAACATTTTCTTCAATTATATCCTTTTCAAAAACGACTACAATGGTCCATCCCCGATGGCCTCAACCCTCTATGGCCCGAATTAATTCTACGGGTAGAAAAAAATTGAATACGTGTTCTTTTTAAACCAAAGGGTTTTTAAATTTGAGTTAACAAAAAAAATCAAGCCTGGTATTCCCCGACAAAAGAATAGGGGTATGTTACCTAAACGTAACATTGGGCAGTAAATCATGAAATTTGTAAAAATATTGCTGAAAAGACGAGGCTTTCTACGTGATCTTAGAAGTAATAACTTAATAAAATGATTAACTTATAATTATTAAGCATTTTTTACTAAAAAATATTTTAAAAATTATAGTCTTTAGTGCCCATTGTATCTTTAAAGTAACATACCTTATATGCACAATTATTTTTGTTCACGATATATTCAGGATCATATTATTTTCTTAAATTAATCTTTAATAATGACTTAACCGTCCAGTATTTTTTAACGACTGTAAAACCCTTTTAAAAACAATTTTAAACATCAACATTTTTTAAACTAGGCAAAGTGTTAACAGCCTTACATTAAAATACAACTAAAAAAATATATATTAGACTTTGGCATCAAAAAATGTATTAAAACTGTAGGTAGATGCATAATAAAGGATATATAAAGCAATATAAAACCCAAAACCAAATACATTTGCTTTAATTAAATCCAATTGGGTATGTAAACGTAACAAGGGGCCATAGAGGGTTAATCAAACCTTATCGATAGGCTTATATAGGTGTCATCATCACAGTTTCTTAGACATTATTACCCAAAATTTAAAAAATATATGGAATACCTATGTTTGTTAATAAAGCTAACGGAGATTAGTAAACACACCGATCTACCAAAAAAAGCAACAAAAAGACTTACGGAGGAAAAAGGATTAGCAACTGGCCATAAAAACGTGGAAAATGATGCCACTAATGAATCAAATACGCCATGTCGCCGCTGAAATTATTAATAATAAAAACATTACAAACTAGATTTTTTTATTCAAAAAGATGTTGCCCAAATCAACCTCAGAAAAAAATGCCAAAACTTAATTCGCTTAAAGAAATTTTGCTCCCAAAAAAAATATTCCAAATATAATAAAAATTAAAAAATACCTTACGGACAGGACAATTAGACAAACAGACCGAAATTTAGTTTTACCGGGTGCATTTAAGGGTTGCGCAAATTGAATATCCAAATGTCTGGATAAATGACACATAAACTAAAAGTTAAATAAACTTTAACTTGGGTAAAATGCCTTGCCATGAAACAATTATAATGTACAGCTAACGCGAAAGTATCATAAGTAGTAAAAAAAAGCTTTATATGAACTACATTAAGATTAAACTCTTAAAAAATACAGTAGTCTATCTAGCCTAGATTGATGCTTATTAGCATCTGTGGTTACTAAAAACCCTTTACCGCTAGGGAGCTAAAAACCGCGCATCGACCTTACCGCGAAAATCATTACCACGCTTAATGATTTTTAATTTGTTTGCAGAAAGAAATGTAAAATTTTAAAATTTTAGTTTTTTTTTTTAATTATTATGCAGATAAAACAATCAACATTTTATTGTAACTAAAACAAAATCTTATTTGAACAAAAAATATATATTTAATAATAATAATAATAATAATAATAATAATAATAATAAAGGTCTTTATTGCTATAGGGAATTATACATGAATACAAAATTTCTTAATGCTAAATATAGCAAAGGGCGAAGTTCAGCAAGCTGTTCTTCCACTTAACCCTAAGGCACCCAAACTTCCCTGTCAGGAAATTTGAATATAATTCCTATACCTAACTACATGCTAAAAATAGACTACATGCTAAAAATAAACAAAAAATAAAAAATAGAAAAATATGATAATAAGTTTTAATTCAAAATATTAATTTTAACCCAGCCAAGGTTGCTCTATGTTATTAAATATATATTACAACATCACTAAATAACATTCTTCTCAAATTTGCTTTATATTTGCTCACAGAGTATTGTTTCATTTCCTCTAAAGTTGTGTTGTATAACTTACAGACATTATATGAATACGATCTCTCAAAGAAGCTAGTTTTATGAGCAGGGCATACTATTAAATTTTTTCTTCTAATATTTATATTGTGAACATCTGATTTAAAGGAAATTTTTTTGAACAAGTATGGTGGTTTATGAAAAACTATTATTTTATGAAAAAACACGGACATGTGAAACAGTCGTCTTTTGGCCATATTAAGCCACCCCAGGTTTTTAATATGTACACTTGTGGGTTCCCGCCTGGGAATGCCACAATAAAGCGTGTGCAGACATTTTGTATCCTCTGTATAACCTTAGAGGTTGCCAAATCAAGGCAAGGACCGTAAACTGTATCACAATATGTAAAGTGAGATAGAACTAAGGAATCACAGAGAGTTTGTCTAATCTTCTGATTGAGATAATCTTTATGTGCAAAAACTTTCTTTAGGTTACAAAAAGCCAATCCTACACATTTTTTTATGTGACTTTTAAATCTAAGATCCACATCCATAATAAGTCCTAGATTTCTTGCCTCTTTAACTGGTTTTAATCGAACTCCATCTACATTTACAATAAAATCTCTTGCTTGTGCCTCATAGTCTTTATTTTTTCCAAATATAAGTAGCATAGATTTATTTGGGTTAATGCAGAGATCATGATTTTTAGATGCTTTTACTAACGCCTCAAGGTCCGCATTAACTTTAGCAATAGCACTGCTTGAGTCCGAGTATTTAAAAGAGTAATAATACTGCGTATCATCTGCGTAGCTATGTACCTTGCAATGTTTAGGCTTGTGTAAATAACAAATATAAATACAAAACAATAATGGGCCTAAAATCGAACCCTGAGGGACACCGCAAAGTAAGGATAATATGGATGACAAGGTACCATTAAGACTTACAGCTTGTTTGCGATCCTTCAAATAGTTAAAAATAAAAAGAGCTGCAGATTCACCAAATCCTAAAAAATGCAAAATTGAAATTAAAATATCAGGGTTTATTGAATCGAAGGCCTTAGAGTAGTCCAAAAGTATTAAAACAGTTACTAAGTCTTTATCTTTAGCACTTATTATGTCATCACAAACTTTTGTGAGAGCAGTTGTACAACTAAAGTCCTGTCTAAACCCAGACTGAAACTCAGGTAAAATGTTATACTTATCTAGGTGTGTTTTCATTTGCTCACAAATAACCTTTTCAAGAACTTTAGATAAAGTGGGAAGTATACTTATAGGCCTAAGATCCTTAAATTCCTTGGGTTTGCTATTTTTAGGGACGGGAGTTACAAAAGCCAACTTCCATAAATCAGGAAACACACTATTTTGAATACAAAAATTTACAATGTGTGTAATGTAAGGGGTAATTTTAGGCATACATAACTTAATCATTTGAATACTAATTTTATCACTACCGACAGCTTTACTTTTTATTGAGTTCAAAATCTTTAAAACTTCCTCTTCATTAACTGCTGTAAATTTAAATTTTTCATTAAAATTGCAAAAATTATTATTTGAGTAAAAATTTATGGTGTCATCCACATTACCCCCGTTTCCCCTACTTACTGAATTTATAAAATATATATTTATCTCATCAACATTTTGCAAGTGCTGAGGTATTTCAATTTTTTTTTTAGAGCTATGAACGTCAAGACGATCCAGAACTATCCACAAATTCTTTTTCTTTACATTTAACTCGTGATTAATGTAGGCCTTTTTTTCGTTTCGCACAGCAGTAGTTGCAAAATTGCGTAAATCTTTATAATACTCATTATGAATAGGATTTTTACTTTTTTTAAATCTAGCTTTGGCATCATCTCTAAGCTTATTTAGGCGCTCAACGTTATCAGTGTGCCAAGGTGCCTTTGGTTTTGTTATCCTTACTGTACGGAGTGGAGCACAACTGTCAAACAGATCTATTAAAATATTATTAAATACGGATATTTTCCCATCAATATTATTGATATCAAAAATATAATTAAAGGGTGCATTGTTAACCGCTGTATTGAATTCATCCTCGTTTATGTGTTTAAAATCTCTAAAAGTTTTGTATGTATGAGAAGGGACTTCTTTTATAGAGTTTAAAGTACAATAGATTGGTTCATGATCAGTTTGTAAACCATGACCATTTAACACACCACTATTTGAAAGTTGTACCCCCTCCGTACAGATGATTACGTCAATAAGCTTCATTTTATCTAAGCGGGTTGGTTCATTGATTTTTTGTGACAAGTCCAAAAACTTGATAGTATTGCTATGATTATTATTTAAAAAATCTATATTACAGTCACCTAAGAAAATTATTTCATCACAAGTGGGTATTAAACCGGTTATGGTATCCTCAAAGTTATCAAAAAAGTCAGCTCTGGATTTAGGTGGTCTATAGAAAACTCCAATATTATATAATTTTTTACGCAACTTAACTGAAACCCACAACTGCTCAAGAGATTTACTTTGATTTACCTCAATCAGAGAATATGTAAGACTAGATTTAATATACATACAGACTCCTCCTCCTCTCTCATCATCCTCAGTTCTATAATTCCTGTCCATTCTTTCCAATTTATATCCTTTAATTTTTACCACAAAATCCAGTATGTCCCGATGTAGCCACGTCTCACTTATTAGGACTATACTAAAGTTATTTTGCAGAATGTATTCCTTAAATAAGTCAAAACCTGCCAATAAAGATCTAGCATTAATATGTGCTATATTAAAATCGTTCATTTTAATTTAGTAAAATTGTAAACAAATACAATGTGTTATTGAAAAAAATGTTGTAATGCTGCAATCACTTTTGCAAAAGTGAGTACATTTATAAAAAATTTAGATTTACATACCCAAATTTAAAATTTATGGAAAAAAAACACATATAAAAACCCCAAACACACGTTCCACTTTATCAAAAAAAAATACAAATTAAATATTCGCCGTCGCTTTTTGTTTGGAAACCCAAACCAAACTGCCATAAAAAAACCTTACATAAAAATAAAATATCTAAAATGGCGCGATAAACGATTTTTGTTGTAAAAGTCATACGCGGTATAGACCGTTCGCGGTAATTGTCTTCGCGTTAAAAGTACATGCGCCGTAATGGCGATCGCGGTAATGGTCTTAGCGGTAATTTTTTCGCTGAAAAGTCCGGTGCCCCTTAACCACAGATGCTAATAAACAAATTATTGCAATTTTAATAAAAAAGGTCAAAAATTCCAAACCAAAACCAAATAAATATTTAGCTCGAAGCGTTCCCGACTTATCAGAGTCACATTCCCGGACAGACCAGCATATTTATTTTTCGCGGAAATTAATTTTTGTTTATATAAAAAGCAGAGAAACATACAAAGAGCAGTATATTTTTCATAAACGCAAAACTTTCCTTGGGAAAAGTATAAATAGCTTAAACATTTAAATTACTTTAATATTATAAAAAATACAAATACATTCTTTACTTTAGCTACAACTTGAATCGATCCATGCCAATCACATTTTTCTTTAATGCAAAAACCTAATTAAAATTATATAAGTAATTTAATAATACACAAGTTATACATAACTTATATATTGTATATTAATTGATTAACCTTGATTAAAATGGGGATCATTCAACGGCGTGCCGGCAAATTGTCGGCGACGGCGTGGTAAACTTTTAACGGCATCGGCGGCACGCACCTCTAGGGCAGCAAAGTTTAGAAAACTACTTCTGGAACATGTACTAGTTTACAATGGTTTCTTATGCAAGTTGCTTTAAACGTTTTCTTGCATATTTTTTTATGCTGAATCCAAATCCGTGACCACTTATTTTCCCCTGATCAAAAGTATCAAAGTTAGAATTTTCCCGGATTTTGGTACACCTAAAAAAAGCTTTTAAACTATTATAAGCATAGTTAAGAGGGCTTAAGGGGCACTGAGGGTTCCGTACCCTGATTTTTTATCCAATGGAGCTCTCTACAACTAGAATTATGAAACAAAAGACGTCTACCCTATCTCTATCTCATTTGTGCTACACTTTCCAGCCAACCAAATAAATACTGTATTTGTTTTTCATACAACAAATACAGTATTTATTTGGTTGGCCGGAAAGTGTAGCAGTGAGCGGTACGAACGAACATAGCTAATGTGATACTGTGGAATAAGATAATTCTACTAAAAGTTAGATGGCGCCAGTAATTTCTTTAATATAGTTACACTTTTCGCCCGGCCAAGTAAATATTGTATTTGTTCAACAAAGAACAAATACAGAATTTGTTTGGTTGGGTGGAAGTGGGAGTGTATGTATGTCTTCTATCCTTTTTGGGTAGAACTTTTGTCCCTGTCTAATCTAACGGGAGAAATCTCCATTATCCAAAGTTATTTCAGGTTTGGACTTTTTGGTTTGGACTTTTTCCCTAAAATCGCCTAGTGCGTTTACTAAAAAACTGATAGAAAAATAAACATCCTTCAGGACCATAACTACTAAAAAAATAACCGATTTTTTTCTATTCCTATTTTTTTAGCAGACGCACTAAGCGATTTTAGGGAAAAATTCAAAAATTGAAATAACTTTGATACCATCAATAATTGGATAAGCACATATATGGTTACTTTAGTTGGAAATAATCTCTTCCATCGCCTAACTTCGTTTGATGGTAAACTTTTGGGACACGCTGTATATTTTTTACATGATTACTAATCATTGATTAGTAACCAAGTTATCGATAAAAAATATGATCTTTGCCACTTTTTGCCCCCTTACCCCCACCCTGATACACTTCTCTATAAAACTATAGTTTTTCCGAAAAGTTTATGTAATTTTAATCACTGGTCAAATCAAAGCAATTAAATAAGACAAAACTATTTTTTTAAATAAATATATACACTGCCGCACATTAAATCCAGGACACCTAAAAAATTGTCGTTTTTTTAAATTCAAATATTTCTAAAACTAATTAATGGATTTTACTTATTCTTTTTTTGTTTTAAAGCTTAAACATTCTCTACTTTTGTTTGTATTAAGAATGATTAAAGAAGTATTTTTGTATTAACAGCAACAAAAAATGTACAACTATGTTTTTTGTCCCATCTTCTAGGACTTGCATGGTACGCCACTGCAACTGTTTATCAAACTTGTAAGGTCTCTCTTATTGCCGCAGTTTTAATGAATATTTTCTTTTTTAGTTTTTTATATTTCTACTTCTGGTTTAGGAGATATCATGATTTTCCTGAAAGTTGTCATTTTTTCAGTTATCACAAAAAGTACTAAATCAGCAGAATTGTTGTTTTTTATTTGAAGCTCATGTCTTTGACTTCTTCTTCTACAGTTTCTTCATCCCATGGCAACTTTCTGTTGCCGTCTGACGGAGGCCTAACGGTGATTTCGCAGAACTGCCGCCGGATGGAGTGACCCTATTTTTTTCTTCTACTCAAGTTTATCAAACCCAATTTATGTTTTTGATAAACTTAATTAGAAGAAAAACGTAACTCCGTTAAGCTTCAAATTTAAAGCACATCATCATTTAAATTCATGTAGTACTTTTTAACTGAAAAAATGACAACTTTCAGGAAAATCCTGATATCTCCTAAACCAGAAGTAAAAAAATAAAAAACTAAAAAAGAAAATATTCATTAAAACTGCGGCAATAAGAGAGACCTTAAAAATTTGATAAACAGTTGCAGTGGAGTACCATACAAGTCATAGAAGATTGGGCAAAAACATAGTTGTACATTATTTGTTGCTAAATAAAAACAAAAGTAGAGAATGTTTAAGCTTTTAAACAAAATGCTGTTATTGAAACATGAAAAAACCATTTTTGAAAAAATAAATTGTGATTTTTTTTTTAATTGTCTGTTTCCGTTTCACGGATATCGTTAAAATGAAAATATACTATTTTCTTTAACACAAACAAATAAAAGCTTGTTAAAAGATGAAAAAGAAACTAAGTATTTATTTATTTTACAGACTTAATGAAAAGTAGTTGTTATAAAGTTCTCAATTATCAGTTATACAGGGTGTCCGTTTTTCGAGCTTAAGCATGGGCATCTTGGTTATTACACGGAAAAAAAATTATAGCTAAGAGCGCTATAAGGCATATACCAAGCAAATTATAATCACTTATATAAATATAAAGCATTCTGTTACAATTATGGCATTCAGTGTAAAAAATCATTTGAAATACTTTAATTTTTTAGTGAATAATAAAATATAATAAATAGTATACTAGCCCACACAAGTCCTGGACTTAGGGGATTCTTAATTACGTAGAATAGTACGAGGTTAAACAAACATGTAATATATGTATGCAAGTATGATATTTATAGCTTAAATAGTTTTAATTATTGCCCGTGCTAATAATTTTTATAATATAATAAAATTTCTGTAAAATAATATTTATTCACAAAATATTAAAAATTTAATTAACTTTGAAGAAAAAAAATCTTCAAAAAAAAAATATTAAAAAATAAATAGTTTAATAGAGAATTTTAAGCTCTTTAAAATGACGTATCACAAGCCCTAGGGTGCTATTTAAAATATTGTCCCCAACTGCCCACCTGGCGCTGTCTTACCGAATAAAAAATTTAAAAATGATAGTTTTTATTGTGTGATATATATACCGGGTGTCCCACCAGGTTCTTGACAAGCTATATCTCCGTTATTTAAAAAGATATTTTTTTTTTGCAAAAAACAGCGTTAAATGGGAGCTATTGAAGTTTTTATTCACGTATCCAAAACCATCCCTTGCTTACCCACCCCCTTGGAACCACCCCCAACTTTTGTTTTTCAAATAGCACCCCCCCATTTTTATCAAAGAATATAAAAGTAAATTTTATTCTTAATTCAACCATGTATTGTACCGTATTTAATACGTTCACTGCCAACGGCTAGTTTTGACAGCGGAGCAATGGGTATGGGCAAGGGAAAAATAGAAAGAATTGATTAATGTTGTTAGGGGCGCCAGTTACTTTAGCTTTTACTCCTTTAGGTAAGTAACAACCTAGTGTAAATACTTAAGCTTTTCAGTTTGAGAAAATATAACCCTTAAATAAAATAAGATAACTCATTTGAGAAATTTATTATAAATAAACTTAATGAAAGCACATCAAGTAATGTATTAATATATATAAAAAATATGTGTAATTATATTAAGATATAATTAAAGAAATCTTAATAAAAATTATTAAATTCAGAAATCATTCGACTTAAATGTATAAAGAAAACATGAAGTTCAGCAAGCACCAAGAAATGTATGTAAACAGCAATCATTTCTTGCAGTGTATAAAAGTCATGCTTAAATTAGAAATCATTTAATCAAAAGTATGATATTTAATAATTAATAAATGAGATTAAATGTTTTAAAAAAATAAGTACCTAAAAATGAACAAAAGCCAGAAGGGCATATAGTATTAAACAATACTATATCAGATCTGATAAAGTTTACAGTTATAAGAATATTGAAATAAAAGAATTTAAAAATATGAAATATTGCTTTCAAAAGTTTTCAGAATGAGTACTTAGCTGGTTTCTGCAAAATCCATGAGGTATGAATTCCATCGTCTCCATCTGCACAAGTCTCCCCTATGCTGATGAATTCATTTCTCAAATGAAAGAAAAAAAAATATAGGCTGTTCCATCTACTTTGGAAAAATCATCTTCCAGGATAAAATGTACGATTGAAAATGTTGTCCGGGATAAAATATGCTTTTGAAAATTATGTCCAATATAAAATTGTCTGCTAGACGGTTACATAGAATTTATCTATGCCGAAAAATACAGAACCATGTTCCAACAGAACATCACTCCATGCGGAGAACTTGTATATCAAATATACCAAAATAAACTTCAACTTAAATTAATGTAATTCCATATTAATGGTATAGAAATGGTAATTAATTAATTAATGGTCTAGTAATGTAGTAATAATGGTGCTTAATGGTGATTAATTAATGGTGCTAAAACAATAATTATATCTTAGAAATATTCTAAGAAACAGAAAAACTTAACTTACATGTCATACTAAGTCTTCGATGTCCATCGAAACGTTATAAATGCGTAATTGTAGAAAATAACAGTTACAATATCTTCCGCATTGTTTAAATATTCATTTTCACTAACTTTAAATAAAAATACATGAAGGATTACTTCGATGATTACAGAAAATAAACACTCGTCAAAATGACACCACCATTGTATTCGAGTTGCTTCAAGAAGGAGCGAAAATCGACCTTATTCACTAGTATGAACCCTTCAGGTAAATAAAATACTATTTCTGAACTATTAGCGACATCTATGTAAGTCATTATCAACTACAGTTTTACCGTATAGGATTCCTAATAAAGGTAACGAAAACTACATCAAAGATAATAACAAAAGAATATTTCCTAATAAATCCGTATTAGTGATATCTAACCTCAAAATATTACTCTAAGAAACAAATATAAACAATACTTATTGTTTATTAGCAAAACTAATAAAAATACGAACAGAATACTAAGTGTCCTGTGAACTAAGTATAAACAAAATACTGAATCTAAGTGAGCAGTTCCAGCAAACTATTTTCAACAAATTCTGGATTATCCCGAAGGAATAAGCATACACAACTTTCCAGGAGAAACAAGCTACAGATGAAAGCCAGTGAAATCCAACCCTCAATAGACTCTGAAACATATAAAAACCAGGTAAGTCCATAGACAAATGCACTATAGAGAAATAAGTCATATGATTCTTTATTATTAAAAATCATATTCTAATTATGTTTTCTTTATGTTATTTTCAGGTAGAACTATGGAATAGAGACTCATATGGTTAGAATTCAGTTCCTGCTACAAAATAGTCCCAGATACAAAATAGTTCTGTACGTACGTAACTATTTATATACAAAATAAACATAAATTATAACGTAAGTAAACGAATAGTTTAATTAACCCTTGCTATATTACAAAGTGACGATTTATATCGTTACACATGCCCTCTCCAAAAATAATAAAAATATTTAATATACAAAAAATATTTTTATACCAAACTCTATAACTATTTAACTTAAATAGCTAAAATATATACTATATTTTATTTAATAAATCAACAAAAAATACAATACTTTATGTAAATCATTTGAAATACTACTTGATAATTAACAATAGCTAAGCTTGATAACTACGTGTATCATCCGCCTACTCTTATGTAGAACATAATTTTGGGACTTTATCGGTGTGTGTCATAAACAGGTAATTGTCATAATCAGGTAATTGTCATAATTAATTTTGTTTTTCTTTTTAGCTAAGTTTTATCAAGATTAAAAAAAAATAGAAATAAGACTTGACTACGCGCATCAGAATCCTCTTCTACAAAAAATATATTTATATATTTTTTTTTTACTATATACAAAAGTTTTGGGTACCCTTTAAATATTTTCAATACATTGATATTTTTTAAATATCATTCCGAATGATACTAAGAATATATTCTTATTTAATAAAATCTAGCCAACTGAAATGTCACTATTTGATCCAAAATATTTCTTTAGATCTTTAACATGCCAGTCGCCTCTATGACCATCTGCATTTTCCAAAATATACACTAACTTTTTCGCAACAACTTTGCAAAGTATGTACTTTGGAGCAAGTTTTGCAGCAAAACTTTTACTAGCATCTGAGAGTACTTTGTTTCGTCTCCAAACTTTTTCACCTATATCAAAATTTACTTCACGCTTGCGCAAATCATAAGTACGCTTATTACGTTCATAAGCTTCATGTAAATATTTCTTTACATCAATAAAAATCTCTTTAAGATTTCCCAAGTCTTGGCTATACGAGTCTCTGTCACAAGGTTCTATTTTAACACCATCAGTTGATGTAATTTTGCCATAATAAGTTCCTGTGATAGGTACATTCCTCCCAAAATTAAGAAATGCCGGCGTATACCCCGTAACTTCATTTACAGACGTTCGTAAAGCTAGACCTATTTTTGCTAAATTTTTACACCATTCTTTTTGATTATCTTTTATATATGATCTTATAGCAGTAGAAATTGTGCGATGTTGCCTTTCCGTCGGATTATTTTGACTATGGTAAAGTGCATTAAACCAAATTTTCTGTACATTATATTCATCTGCTAATTTTTTAAAAACTTTACCAGCAAATTGTTTTCCATTATCGACAATTAAAAATTGACAGACTCCGTAAACTAAAAAAACTTCATTCTCAATGAATTTACATATTGCATTTGCAGTAGCTTCCCTCAAAGGATGTAATAATGTATACTTTGTAAACCAGTCTGACACAACTAAAAGATAACAAAAACCTTTAGAACTTCTGGGAAATGGTCCCTGCAAATCACATGAAATAACTTGCCACGGATAATTTACTTCTTTTTCACGACCCATCAATCCAAAACGTGCAGAATTACTAACTTTTTGTGATTGACAAATATTACAACATCTTACATACTTTAAAATATCTTTACGCATTTTTGGCCAAAAATATGTTTCTAAAATTCTATGAAAAGTTTTAAAAAATCCCATATGAGAAGCTAATACATCGTCATGACATTCTTTTAGTACTTGTTTACGACATTTTTGAGGCACTAACAATTTCCACTCTATAATATTACTTTTTACTTTTGTCTTGGTCGGTATGAACTTATAAATATTATCATCAATAACTTTAAATTGCGGATATGAATCTGGACTCTTAACAATTTTTTCCCTCAACTGAATATAATATTTATCACTATTATAATCATTTACATTAAAATTAATTAAATTTACATCTGGAAAAATTGATTTTTCTGGTTCTATTCTATCAAAAGCTCTGGATAACCCATCAGCTACTACATTTAATTTACCTCTACGATATACAATATCCATATCATATTGCTGTAATTTTAATGACCATCTAGCCAAGCGACCAGAGGGATCTTTCATATTACTCAAATATTTTAATGAAGAATGATCTGTAATTACTGTGAATTTAACACCTTCAATATATGGTCTAAACCTATCTATAGCAAACAAAACAGCTAAACATTCCTTTTCACCTACAGAATATTTTATTTCACTACGTGTTAAAGCTCTACTAGCATAAGCTATTACTTTTTCTTGACCATCTTGCGTTTGTGTTAATATGGAACCGAGGCCAACTAAAGAAGCATCACATTGTATAACAAATGGTAAAGAAAAATTGGGACTTGCTAAAGCTGGAGCATTTATTAAAGATTCCTTCAACAATAAAAAAGCTTTTTCTGCATCAGTATTCCAACTAATGGCTTGTTTTTTACCTTTGCCCTTTAAAAGTGAATTTAATGGACTAACAATTGTTGAAAAATTCCTAACAAATCTACGATACCACGAAGCTACACCTAAAAATCGTTTTATCTCTGTACTATTTGTAGGTCTAGGATAGTTTATTATTGCTTCTACTTTTTGCGGATCGGTTCTTAAACCAAAATTATCAATTACAAAACCTAAATACTTAAGTGATTTTCTAAAAAAATTACTTTTTTCAAAATTTATTGTAAGATTAGCAGATTTTAATTTTTCATGTACTATTTGAAGTAATTTAATATGTTCCTCAAAAGTTTTTGATACTATTATAATGTCGTCAATATAAACAAATATATTTGGATAAAAGGAGAAAGGAAAAAGTTTATCCATTAATCTTTGCTGACTTTGTGTTCCATTTTTGAGTCCATAACACATTACATTAAATTCAAATAGTCCCCTACCAGGTACGGAAAATGCAGTTTTTTCTTTAGCAGTTATTGTAAGTGGAATCTGCCAAAAAGCATTTTTTAAATCTATACTTGATATATATTTTGCATCGCCTAATAAACTTAAAATGGAGTCTATCCTTGGTAAAGGATGTGAATCACCTTTTGTAATAGAATTTAATTTACGTCCATCAAAACAAAAACGGTATGTACCATTAGCTTTTTTTACTAATAAAACTGGTGAATTAAAATCAGAATAAGATGGTGAAACTATATCATCTTTTAACATTTTATCTAACTCTTTATGTAAAATTTCTATTAAATAAGGTGACAAAGGATATTGACGCATTTTAAAAGGTTTATTATTTCCTGTATCTATATCATGTTCTATTAAATTTGTTCTACCTATTTTTTCGCTATATAATTCTTTAAATAAACTAACAAATTTATCTGCTATCTTTTTCTGTTCGTCTGTCAAGTCACATAAGCCTACTGAATTATCTTTATTTATATCCTGACTATCACTGTTACTGATCACATTCAAATTATTAATTTTATTATTCCAAGATTCATCGGAAAAATCCAGAGTCATAGAAAACAATTGTAAAAAATTCACACCAAAAATAAAATTTGTTTCCAAAGAAGGAACAACCAAGACTTGTAAAATCTTAACTTCATTATCTACTTTAATAGGTAAATAAACAACACCAGTTACTAACTGTTTAGATTTATCAGCTGTAGTAACATGCGGTATAAGACATTTATCAATTTTTAAATTAAATTTCTCTAAAATTTTAATCGCGTGACCACCAGCCACTGAACAATTTGCACCTGTATCAATCAAAGCTGTTATATTTTTATCAAAAATATTTACTTTAATATATGGACGGTTATCTCTAGGTAATTTAATAAAAGAATTTTTATTAATTACAGACAAACTATACGGTTTATAAAAATTTTTAACTTTATCCAACCAATCTTTCCATTCATTCAAATAAAATCGTTTATTTGTTTCTGTTACACTTGATTTTTGTAAAGAATTGATATTATTTTTATTATAATAAATGTTTTTACAAAAAGTAGTTTTGTTATCCTTTTTTACCTGACTGTCATTATTATTTTTAGCCTTTTTATTAAGTGAATGCCGACTAAAATCATCCACTTTCCTATTTAGTTTTTTTGTACAGGAAGGGCAATTTTTAAAAACTACATCTTTATATCCACATTTATAACAAAACTTTGTTCTTTTAGCTAAACATTTGCTAAAAATATTATTTGGTTGGTTACAGTTATAACAAATTACTTGTCTACTTTTATTATTACTACTATTCTGTGTATTATTAAAGCTTTGATTGGTACTTTGACTAATTTGAGAAACTTGACTACTATTACATACTGAACTTTGACGAGTAGAGGAAGATGGGGTAAGTTTGGACACTGTGGTATTATGACTACAATTACATTTACTACTAAAATTTTGACTTATATCCGAACTTAGGACATTTACTTTATTAACTGCTTTATTTTTTGCCACACTTTTACATGCTATGCTCTTTTGTTTTAATTGATAAGCTTCATCTATTCTTTTACAACTGTCTTTTAAATCTTCTAAATCATTTATTTCTATAAGTGATAATGGTGTAAAATAATGTGGTAATATTCTTTCTCTAATCGTCTTAAGTCTAGTATATAAACTTGCAGCATGAATTAAACGTTTAAACAAGGTTTCCATAGCACCTATAAAAATTGCGATAGATTCATCGGGATTTTGATATCTAGAACGGATATCATCCCATGTTCTATCATCTATGTTAGCTGGAAGAAAATCTTTTTTTAATGCTTGAATTATTTGAGACCACGAATTTAAATTATCTTTAATTGAGAGAAACCATGACAATGCTGGTTCTTTGAATAAGTCATATGCAGATTTAAATAACATTTCGTCTGTAACATTTCTACTTATTTTCATATATTCAACTTGCTCAATAAAATTTAAAACATTAGACTTTCCATCAAAATTAATATTCCATTTATAAACTGGTACTGATTTTAAATAATCATTATCTTTTTTACTAGAAACATTAGGACTAAACTGTGTACTATTATGTAATGAAATATTATTATTTACTTGAGTAAGTTCTGAATTTTTACCAGATTTTTCATAAAGATCTAAAATATCTGCTTCTATTTCTAAACAAGTTGCTTTAGTTATTTCTAAAAATTGAATACGTCTAACTTTATTTTCTTCTACTTCAGGAAAACGTTGCAGACGATTTGTTACATGTACTAAATAAGTTTTTAATTTTCTTAAATCAGCTAAACTATAATCACCATGATATTCTACAATTTCTGAAGATATACTATCTAAAATTCTATTAATATTTTCCACTTCACTGTTAAAATTAAAAGTCGGATCTACATATTTTACTTTAGGATCTTCCCTAGCTATGGCTCTACCTAAAACTTTAATTCTAGATGCTCTATTATTTTTTGCTGTTAAATGTCTTATACGAAGTTCATAATTTACCATTTCTGCAGTCAAAAATCTAATTTCCATTTTATCTAAATCTTCCATTTTGAATATTTATTTTCAAAATTTAAATTCAATTTACTCAAAATATTTATTTTATAATAAAATATTTATACTGTACCACAAATTATTTTTTTTTTGTGTACACTGTTCAACAAAGTTTTTGCATACTTTGGAAAATTTCCCAAATATGTCAAAAAAAATACTAAATTATTATTTATCTCAATTGGACAAATTAATAATTATATATAGTCTCCAAAACTACAAAATTAGCTAATATTTATTTATATCCTTCGCATAAATAAATACCCTATTATCCATTTATTTCTATTGAATAAACGATAATTTCTAGAAAAACTGAACCAACGCCAAAATTTCTCTATTCCATGTTATTCCATAAAATTCAGAAAAAACATAAAAAACACATATCTGATATATCTTATCAGATTAACTCTAATTTGACTTAATTTTCAACAAAAAATATTTTATTCAACAGTTATATGTAGTTTTTCTCAAAATGAACATTAAGTTACACTGAAAAAAAAAATAAGCTTCAGATTTTTATAAAAAATACACTGAGAAAAATGGAGTAAAATTAAAAAAACAAGTGTTCTATCTATCCAAATACCACGTTCTTGGGCGCCAATATTAGTGTACCGTATTTAATACGTTCACTGCCAACGGCTAGTTTTGACAGCGGAGCAATGGGTATGGGCAAGGGAAAAATAGAAAGAATTGATTAATGTTGTTAGGGGCGCCAGTTACTTTAGCTTTTACTCCTTTAGGTAAGTAACAACCTAGTGTAAATACTTAAGCTTTTCAGTTTGAGAAAATATAACCCTTAAATAAAATAAGATAACTCATTTGAGAAATTTATTATAAATAAACTTAATGAAAGCACATCAAGTAATGTATTAATATATATAAAAAATATGTGTAATTATATTAAGATATAATTAAAGAAATCTTAATAAAAATTACTAAATTCAGAAATCATTCGACTTAAATGTATAAAGAAAACATGAAGTTCAGCAAGCACCAAGAAATGTATGTAAACAGCAATCATTTCTTGCAGTGTATAAAAGTCATGCTTAAATTAGAAATCATTTAATCAAAAGTATGATATTTAATAATTAATAAATGTTTTAAAAAAATAAGTACCTAAAAATGAACAAAAGCCAGAAGGGCATATAGTATTAAACAATACTATATCAGATCTGATAAAGTTTACAGTTATAAGAATATTGAAATAAAAGAATTTAAAAATATGAAATATTGCTTTCAAAAGTTTTCAGAATGAGTACTTAGCTGGTTTCTGCAAAATCCATGAGGTATGAATTCCATCGTCTCCATCTGCACAAGTCTCCCCTATGCTGATGAATTCATTTCTCAAATGAAAGAAAAAAAAATATAGGCTGTTCCATATACTTTGGAAAAATCATCTTCCAGGATAAAATGTACGATTGAAAATGTTGTCCGGGATAAAATATGCTTTTGAAAATTATGTCCAATATAAAATTGTCTGCTAGACGGTTACATAGAATTTATCTATGCCGAAAAATACAGAACCATGTTCCAACAGAACATCACTCCATGCGGAGAACTTGTATATCAAATATACCAAAATAAACTTCAACTTAAATTAATGTAATTCCATATTAATGGTATAGAAATGGTAATTAATTAATTAATGGTCTAGTAATGTAGTAATAATGGTGCTTAATGGTGATTAATTAATGGTGCTAAAACAATAATTATATCTTAGAAATATTCTAAGAAACAGAAAAACTTAACTTACATGTCATACTAAGTCTTCGATGTCCATCGAAACGTTATAAATGCGTAATTGTAGAAAATAACAGTTACAATATCTTCCGCATTGTTTAAATATTCATTTTCACTAACTTTAAATAAAAATACATAAAGGATTACTTCGATGATTACAGAAAATAAACACTCGTCAAAATGACACCACCATTGTATTCGAGTTGCTTCAAGAAGGAGCGAAAATCGACCTTATTCACTAGTATGAACCCTTCAGGTAAATAAAATACTATTTCTGAACTATTAGCGACATCTATGTAAGTCATTATCAACTAATAAAGGTAACGAAAACTACATCAAAGATAATAACAAAAGAATATTTCCTAATAAATCCGTATTAGTGATATCTAACCTCAAAATATTACTCTAAGAAACAAATATAAACAATACTTATTGTTTATTAGCAAAACTAATAAAAATACGAACAGAATACTAAGTGTCCTGTGAACTAAGTATAAACAAAATACTGAATCTAAGTGAGCAGTTCCAGCAAACTATTTTCAACAAATTCTGGATTATCCCGAAGGAATAAGCATACACAACTTTCCAGGAGAAACAAGCTACAGATGAAAGCCAGTGAAATCCAACCCTCAATAGACTCTGAAACATATAAAAACCAGGTAAGTCCATAGACAAATGCACTATAGAGAAATAAGTCATATGATTCTTTATTATTAAAAATCATATTCTAATTATGTTTTCTTTATGTTATTTTCAGGTAGAACTATGGAATAGAGACTCATATGGTTAGAATTCAGTTCCTGCTACAAAATAGTCCCAGATACAAAATAGTTCTGTACGTACGTAACTATTTATATACAAAATAAACATAAATTATAACGTAAGTAAACGAATAGTTTAATTAACCCTTGCTATATTACAAAGTGACGATTTATATCGTTACAGTATTATAAGTAGTATCTTATTTCTTAAAGGAGCTCCAAATAACAACTATTATTTATTAATAATACAGTCTCACCAGGTTTTAGACGGGCTATATCTCTGTTGTTTAAAAACATAAAAAAATCGAAAAAAACAAAATTAAATGCTAGTCAAAGTAGAATTTACTGACTTACGCGAAACTACCCCTTACTTACCCACCCTTGGAACCTATCTAAACTTTTGTTTTTTAAATAGTACCCCCCACCCCCCATTTTTACTAGAGAGTATGAAAGCACATTTTATTCTAAATTTAACCATGGATATGTTTTATAGATATATTATTTTTTTCAAGGGGCTCCAAAGTACAACCCCATCAGATCACAAGCAATAGTTTTCATAAAAAAAAATCCAAAAACTCACGTTAGATTATATCTAAAAGTGAACTGATTAATGTATCCATAAACCACCCTTAATAACCCACTCTCCTGGAACCACCTGCAACTTTGTTCTAAATACCACACTATTATTAATAAATAATAATTGTTATTTGGAGCCCCTTAAATGATAAGATACCACTTATAATACATGGTTGAATTCAGAATGAAATGTACTTTCATATTCTTTGATAAAAATTGGAAGGTGCTATTTGAAAAACAGAAGTTGGGGGTGGTTTCAAGAGGGTGGGTAAGCAAGAGGTGGTTTTGGATATTTGAATAAAAACTTCAATGACTCCCATTTAACGCTGTTTTTTACAAAAAAATCTATCTTTTCAAATAACGGAGATATAGCTTGTCAAGAACCTGGTGGGACACCCGGTATATATATATACCAAATTTGAAGTTTTTATCTCATTCCGTTCAAAAGTTACGGGGGGTGTACCATTTAAAAGAATAACCCTGAATAAATTTATTAAAAATTTATTCTTAGTGTAAAATAAAATATTTTTAATGTTTTACAATTATTCTACCGAATATTCGGTCGAACAGTATTTCACTAATCGTCCGAATAGTCAAAATATTCGGTTTGAAGAATATTCGACAAAATAACCATTTGTCAAAAATGGCCTTAGGATGTCTAAAATTTTATTTGATTTTATTGTATATAGACCAAAAAGTGGAACGAACATGTATCTTGTCTACGAAATAGACTGAGATGGATAATTCGCAAGTTATTTTTTGCTGCGTGATATTTTAGTTAGAAAACTTCTTATTAATGTTTATAGGGCACTGGTCGAATTTCTTCTTAGATATTGTGTTAGTGTTTGGGGTGAACTGTTGAACAGCCACCTTCATGACCTTGAAGTCCCAGAAACTGATTCTTAAAATTATATTTAAAAAAAACGTTGTTTCTCCACTGAACTGTTGTATAGGAAAGTCAGCTGTTATCAATCAGACAACTATACTTTTATCAGGTTATATTATGGATAAAAATAATCTACAAATAACAAAAACCGCCAACAATAATTCCTATTCCCCTTTTAAAAAAAGCTGGTACCCAGAGATATTTATTCTATTTTGGAGCTAAATTGTACAACTCAATCCCAGTCGAAATAAAAAATATTAATAATATAAATTTATACACTAAAAAAAACTATATTTTTGTGATTAATAATAATTAAAATTTGCATAATATGGTTAGTAATGTTATTTAATTTTTTTCTCCTTTTTCAAACATCTGTAACTTCGATTGGAATTGATTAAATGTAAAGTATAAGATCTCAAAATTTTTGTCTGGTCATGAACTTGTGCAAAAAGCAAGATTTATTGTTCTAGAAGCTAAACATCCCCTTAAACAAAGAGTTAACTATGGGTACTCGAATTAAATTTTATACTCTACACTTTCTCACATTTTGTTATACATAACTGGCTGGATCCCTTTAACTAGATTTTTCTTGAGTTACTTTATGATTTACCACATTTTTTGTTGCTTGGGTGTAGTTTAACCCTTTTTTTAGGGGTTAAAAAATAAAAAAATCAAAATATTTAAAAAACAAAACACAAAATGTGAGAAAATTTAGAGTATAAAATTTAATTCGAGTACCCATAGTTAACCCTTTGTTTAAGGGGATGTTTAGCTTCTAGAACAATAAATATTGCTTTTTGCACAAGTTCATGACCAGACAAAAATTTTGAGCACTTATACGTTATTTTATCAATTCCAATTTATTTATTTATTTATTTATTCATTACACATTAAAAAACCTGTTTTTTTGCGGTCGCTCTTTTATAAATTTAGGCGGATCACCATTTTTGAAAATCTATGTAATAAGATTTATTAAATAAATAAATTGAATTAAAAATTGAATAGTGGGGAGGGGAATATAATATTTAAAACTATTACACTAGTAATTACATTAATTGATCAAGCTTGGGTTTAAGTACCCTTTTTACACCAGACCCTTCGACGCTTTGCCAGTACGCAACTGGTTTCGAATAATTTAAGGGCCCTTAACTGTTATCTTAAAAAAACAAAAGTCGAATTCCAAATGGAACTTGAATCAGCTGAATGAATTTCTTATAGATTAGTCGCAGACTGCGACTCGCAGTCTATGTTATCTCATACAGAGCGGTCCAAAAGTCACCCCCCCCCTCTTAACTTTTGAACCAGTTGAGATATCGACTTCAAATTTGGAACTTTTAAATAAGACAACTTAAACTATCTTTTAGCATATATTTAATACTATCAGCTCTTAAAATGTGGGCAGGGGGGCATGGGGGCACATTTTTTTAAATGGAAAGGGGGGTCGTGTAATACATTATTTTAAAGCTTATAAAATTCTCCATTTAACTCTATATTTTTAAATTTAAAAAAAATGGGTTTAAAATGGGGTTGAAAATGGGTATTAATGTCAAAATTCGAATGTTTTAACACAAAAAATTGAAAAATCAAAACCTTAAAAAACATTTTAAAAAAATTTAAAAATGTTAGTTTAAATAGAGAATTTTATAAGCTTTAAAATGATGTATCACACGACCCCCCTTTCCATTTAAAAAAAATGTCTCCCCATGTCCCCCTACCCACATTTTAAGAGCTGAAAATATCAAATATATGCTAAAAGATAGTTTAAGTTGTCTTATTTAAGAGTTCTAAATTTGAAGTCGATATCTCAACTCGTTCAAAAGTTAAAAGGGGGGGGTGACTTTTTTGGACCGTACTGTATAAAGTATAGTCAAAATAATACAGTTTTAATAAAACCTGAAAAACCAAAAGCACTTACACAATCAATAAAACAACTTGATTCTTTCAATCCGTCTACGAGATATAGCCTGAATGAATAAGTCTGGGCGACCCTATATTTATAGGAACTTTTTCCACAATAATGCTTTCCCATTTTGAAAATGTAATTTTTTTTTTGCTTATTTTTGCGTTTCATGACGTTTTATGTCGATATAAATCAATTTAGAGCAAACAAAAATTGTGGGTCGATCGGTCGGTCTGTCCAGGAAATCTTGTCAACCCTTATCGGGTTTGGACTTAACTTAAGAACGCTTGAAGCTAGAGACTTGAAATTTGGCACACACGTATGTTACCAAAAGTTCTCACTCGGGATTGTTTTTGGTGAACATTGGGGTGCGGCAATGGGGGTAAAATACATTTTTTTTACAAAAATTTGAAAATTGCTATATAGGGGTTTTTAAGGTTGCTGAAATTGAATCTGATAATACAATGTTTCTCCAAACTCCACCCTCGCGGGTGTGAGGGGGTAAATATTTTTAAATCTTTTCAATATTTACTTCAAAATTGGTTAATAGACGTTTTGAGAGTTGACGAAACCGAATCTGACAATAAATTTTTTTCCAGTTTCACCCCCCTGGGGGTCGGGGGTAGTTTTCGTGAAAATTGGTATATTGAGGTTATTTAGATTGCTGAAAGTGAATCTGATCATAAAAAAACTAAATCCACCCCCTTAGGGGCAGGGGGTAGTTTTCGTGAAAATTGGTATATTGGGTTAATTGGGGATAATGAAAAAATCTAACTCCACCCGCTGAGGGGTGGGGGTAGTTTTTTTTTAAATTGAGAAATTAGTGTTTTTGAGGTCGCTAAAACTGAATCTTAAAATAACATTTTTCTAAATCCACCCCCTGAGGAGCAGGGGTTATCGGTTTCAACCCCGTACTTGGGAGGTGAATCCGATCACCACTTTTATTTCACGTATATTTAACCCTAGCAACTTCGAGAGTGAAACGGATAATTTATCCTCGTTTTAAAAAAACTTGCCTGTTTTTAAATAAAGAAAAACAGTTAAAAAACTAGTAAAAAATGTGTATTTGTTATCAAAAAGGTACATATTATCATAAACTTTAAAATTATTTCTTAAATGGTTTGGGAAGGGGTGAGGGGGTTAGTGTAAAGGACTTATTAAAAGTACTTGGATTTCCTACAAAACAAACTCGCAAAAAAAACTTTTAAGCCCAAGATAGCTTTATATAGACCAATTATCGATGATCATAATTTTAAGAGAGAAATTGTATAATTTTTGAAAAAAAAAATGCTTTTCTTGGTTAGTAATACCAAGTAAAATAATTTTAGAAATTATGTTCCCTTGCAAATGTTTAATTTTTAGTGAATGCGCATAAAAAAAATCCGATTACCCCTTCCATACCCTAGATCCGCCCCTGGGTGCCTTAGTTCTGAAACACCCTGTATATTGGCTATAGTTAATTAATTTTTAAGTATAAATACATTACACTTTGTAATCTGTAATTTAATATTTAGACACCTAATATTAACATTCCTAATTTAGATATGTGTTTATAACAATATTATCAAATTATACAAGCTATACTGTCTCCACGTGTGAACGCTTGCTACACACAGCAAAAATTGCAATTGTAACGTTTGAAAACTTTTATATTTTGGCACTGCAGTCACGCAGTAAGGCAATTTATTGAGGGGTAAGATTTAATTTTTCGAAAAAGTCCAAACCAAAAAAAGCTCAACTTTCCCATTGCTTTTTTTTTGGTGCTAACTTTTTGATTAGAGATATATCAAGTTTTCAATTTTTCTTTCAAATTACCAACTTTTTCGATGTCCCCCAATCAACCCTTGGCTACGGCTTAAAGTAAAAATGACATGTCAAAATATTCATAGACGTGTTTATAAAATGTTTTTATTGCTTAAGGCATACCGCAAACTCGCTTAACAACATAGTACATAAGAATGCGGTACCATGATTGGCTCACAAGATACATGGCGGCACGTCAAGCCAATCACGGCATCACATTCTTATGTACTACGTTGTTATGCGAGCCTGTGGATATGCCCTTAGTTACTAACTGCATAATAGTGTACTTTATGCCCATGCGGGCATAAAAACACAAAAAACAGTTTCATCATCATCATTTCCCTAGCAACGATAGTGTTAAAATCAAATTTAATTTTCGGATTTTTTTTTAAATATACTGATTTATCCATTTTTTTTGCAATAACGAACTAGTATGACATAAAAGTTTGTATGCACCGCGGGTATTAATAGATGTGTATGCCCCCGGGCGACTTACAACCCCGAGGGCCTCTGGCCCTCAGGGCATAAACATCTATAGATGGGTATTAAGTATACTTAATACCCTTAGTACATAAATAACTATTTTATAATGTTCTGTCATTAATAATGACTCATTATAAGTTAAATAATATTTATACAGGGTGTGTCAGAACTAACGAACTTCCTTTTAGGGAGTAATTCTACATAAAAATATGAAAAAAAGTTCCCATAAACATATATATGTTCAAAATCGACTCGTAAGGGAGCTACGCCCCTTTAAAAGGGGCTCCTAAAATTCGATTTTTATTTATTAACTCAGGAATCCTTTGTGTGAATGCAAAGAGGTTTTGCATGTGATCTTTCCTTAATAAGGCCTATCAGCCAATGGTATTTGCATGTAGTTACTTTAACCAGGGACGTCTGAAACAAGGGGGGCTTATTACTTTTTTGTCCTAAACATTTGCTGCCTAACTTTTGTCAAATATCGGACGCCCCTGGTTAAAGTAACTACTTGCAAATACCATCGTCTGTTAGGCCGTATTAAGGATAAATCACATGCAAAACCTTGTTGCTATAACACAAAGGGTTTCTAAGTTATTAAATAAAAATCGAATTGTTTGAAGCCCTTTTGAAGGAACGTGTAGCTCCGTTGCGATTTTTTTTTGGACATATATTTATGGGAAGCTTTTTTCATATTTTTTGATGTAGAATCGCTCCGTAAAAGTAAGTTAGTTCTGAGACAGTATGATACAGGGAGGTTCAGAAATAAGGTACAAAATTTTAAGGGGTGATTCTAGGTCAAAAAATATGAAAAAAAAAGTTCCTATAAAGGAAGTACGACTCTCTTCTGGTTTAGATGCTCCAATAAAGGGTTTTTTTGTTAATTTTTCCAAGATTTTATCATTATAGATATTGATATAAAATTTGTTGAACTTAATAAATGCACAAAAAATCCAAGCAACCAAACAGGTAAAAAAGGAGACAATAAGTCTATTATCAACCGATAATTAGACTTTTTGTCCACTTTTTTACCTGTTTTGTTGGGCATCATCCATTTCGGTTTGAAAGTAAAACAATCTTCTGGTATGAAAATAGTAAGGGCATATCCACAGGCTCGCATTCTTATGTTTTATGTTCTTATGCAAGCTTCTGGATAGGCCTTAACACCGGATTTTTTTTGGTAAATATTAATAATAATAATAATAATAATAATTCTAAAAAACTAATGGGCTAAGAAAATTATCTAGTTTTATTATGTAAAGATTAGATTAGATTAGATTAGATTTTTATTGTATCTAAAGATTTATCTTATTACAAGTTTGGTATTAGCCTAATGCCAACATCGCAAAATATATATATATATATATATATATACACACATATATTCATACATATACATACACATTACTAGAAAGAGTAAATTTTAATGAGTAATTAAAGTAATTAAAGTTATTTGATTTGGTTGAATATATAAAAAAAAAATATTATGTAAATAAATAATATAATTGAAAATTATTTTAAGGTTAGGAAAGCAAAATTAAATATTTTGTAGTAGAATGTGTTAAAATGTATTTGTTATCATTTGGGAATAAAACAGTGGTCATTATTTAGTTACTTTGTAGTGAAATTATGCTTAATTAAATATTTTTCAATATAAAACTATAATGTATTTTTACTGAGTAGCTATAACCGCGCGATAACTTATAATTGTAACTAAAAAGTTATCTGTTACTGTTTAGTAATGTATAAAATGTATAAAATTTAATAAAAAGGTAGTTGTTACCTATATTATAACCAAATAGGAATGGCTACTTTAAAGTAGGATTATGGTAACTTCTTATGGCTGCAGCGACGTACCTTTTGGAATATTTTAGTAATATAACCCTGGTGGTCATTTTATTGAGTAATTACGTGGTTAAGGCTGAAACTTTATTATTCTTAAAAAAGGATAAAAGTAATATTCTTGGTAGAATTTACTATTTTGTTACTCATAAAAATATATTTAATTGTGTTTAACACCTCAAAGTTGTATAATAAGTGAGAGCTACGTAATTACAACTCATGAATGGTGGCGGTTTCAGTTATTTAGGTAAAATTCACAAAGTTGGGATTCTACATTAAAAACTGTGAAAAAAAGCTCCTATGCATATAGGTTCCAAAATCAGTTTTAAGAATACTACGGCCTATTAAAAAATAACATATTTAAAGGGACCATAGCAACCTTAAAAGAGATTTTTCGATATTTGTGTACTGGAACCTTTTTTCATAGTTTTTAATTTAGAATTGCCCTGCAGTATTAAAATTTTTATTGGCGCATTTTTTAGTTCCTATTTTGGATGCTCAGAAGGTGAAATTTTCTATTTTATTTCAATTTTCCCGAAAACGGTTGGCCCTACGGTGTTACATACACGGTGTATTTGAAATAGCGTAGGAAATTTTAACAGATGATTCTACATCATAAAATATGACAAAAAGTTCCTATAAACATATGTCTAAAAATGCGTCATAAGGGAGCTACGCCCCTTTGAAAGTGGCTAAAAAATCGGTTTTTATTTAATAATTCAGGAACCCTTTGAGATATATCAACGAGGTTTTGCACGTCAAAAGTCCAAACGAAACAAGTAACGAAAAATTAAATACTAAAATGTTGAAAACCAAAATTTTAATAACGCAGGGCGAATGTACATTAAAAACTAAGAAAAAAAACTCATATACAGGTACTTCCAAAAATCAATCCTAATGGAGCTATGGTCTCCTAAATATGCACCATTTTTAAAGGGCTATGGTAGCTTTAAAAGCGTTTTTTAGACCTACATGTATGGAAACTTTTTTTCTTAGTTTTTGATGTAGAATAACATTGCATCATTAAAATTTTGGTTTTCGACATTTTAGTATTTAATTTTTGGTCCTCGAACCGTGAAATTTCAGCGTCAAATGAACTTTTCTCGAAAACGGTTAATCCTACAGTATTATAACAAGAGTACCTTTTTTATGTATTTCGACCTGAGGAATCATATTTCAAAAATAAAATTGCAAAAAAGTTACACAGAAAAAAGTTTGGGACAAAGAACTGATAAGGCCCCCCGTTTCGCACACCCCTGGTTTAAATAAGTACGTGAAAATGACATACAAACATGGGCCTTATTAAGATTAATTTACGTGCAAATCCTCGTTAATATATCTCAAAGGGTTCCTGAGTTATTAAATAAAAACCGATATTTTTAGCCAATTTCATAGGGGCGTAGCTCCCTTATGACGCATTTTTAGACGTAGGAACTTTTGGTTAAATTTTCCTACGCTATTTCTAATACACCCTCTAGAGTACCTTTTTAATGTTTTTTTTTTTTAAACTAAAGAATCAACTTTTATTAAGAAAATGTCAAAAAATCTACAGATAAAAAAGTCTGAGGCAAAAAAGTGAAATCGTTTCCCTATTTTGCACGTTCCTGGTTCAAATTACCAAATAAAAATTACATAAAAGGATAGCCTTTATCAATTTTAAGGCATGTGTACATAATCGTTACTGTAGTTTATGGGGTTCCAGAGATATTAAATAAAAATTACTTCTCAGATGAATCCTAAGGGGGTCGTAGCTCCCTCAGGGCCGCTAAGGGCTCATTACCGGAACTTTTTTTCATATTTTTGTAAAATTTTGTACCTTATTTCTGAATTACCCTGTATGCTATTTAAATTTAATTAAATGATAATTCTGGCTTAAAAATTACAAAGGTTTTTCTGAAAACTAAGAAGAATGGTATAGAAATATATGATATGAAATCCTATTGAAAAATTTACGGTGATTGAAACCTATTTCTGCGATTGTTCGATTGTTCCTGGTTGTATATTTATTTGTTGTCAAAATTAATGGAGAGCCCCTAGCACAAGCAAAAAGCTTATTTGGGGCTTTTTATGCATCTGTGCAACTGGTCTAAAATAAATAATAATAATTAATTCTATTCAAGAATGATTTATATAATATAAATATATAAATTATATTATATATCATTTCATTATCATTAATACATTAGGATGATAATATTATTATTTTTAATAAAATATAATATTATTATTTGAAAATTTTTGATGTTAGCCTCAGCTTTAGAATCTATAATTACTGAGGTAAAAATATAAAAAATATATTAATTTTCTTCATTCAGAAGTTATAGTGCTTTTAAAATTAAAGTTGAAAAACCGTAGTAGCCCTGATTTAGCAAAACAAAATTTGGTAACTATCATTTTAAATAATCACCTGTCAAAAATTGTTTGTTAATGTCATGGCCATTGACATTTAGATAAAATAAAGGGAGAGGTTCTACAGGGAGACAAAAGTATAATTGGGCCGCGTTAAGCAGAAACCTACCAACCCACATTGTGAGATGAGAGTAGGTTATGGAACATTTTATCCAATATCTTTTATGGGAATGATTTAAAGATTTCCTATTTTATACATGTTCTGATACATGAACACGTGAAACAAATGTTTAATTTTAAGTATTTTAGTCAAAACGTTTAAAAGTTATTAGGGAAAATGTTCAACAATTTACTGTCATCTTACAATGTGGGTTGGTAGGTTTCTGCTTAACGCGGCCCAATTATTATGTTTTAAAATAATATTTTGTATATTTTAGGTAAAAATAACATTTGAAATTATATTTTAAAGAGGCTAATAAATAAAATTTAACTATGCAGTTAACATTTACTGTACAATAAATGTAAGTTAAGTAAAATTTTAACATATCACGACAGAAACAAAAAAAAATGACAGGTGATTGTTTAAAATAGTTACTAAATTTTGTTTTGCTAAATCATGGCTACTACCCTTTTTCAACTTAAAAATTTAAAAAACGCTATAACTTCTAAACAAAGAAAGATAGGACCTATGTTTATATGAACATTTCTTCACAAAACTAAATCTACTTCTCGTTGCTAAAGTTTGTAAACGGGCCAATAAATCACCCTGTATTATGGGCAAAATTTTCAAAGGATAATTTTCGTTTATACTGAAAACACGATTCTATAAAATAACCAAGCTGACAATGTTATAAGTAAAATTTTCTTCAATTAATCTACAGTCTGCTGAAACCGAATTTTCAATTTAAAAAACTTTCTACCGCGTAGATTTTGAGTAAATTCTGGTTTTATTGTCAAAATACGGTAGAAAATTTATTAAATTGAAAATTTGGTTTCAGCAGACAAAAATACATGATAGGTTTAGTCCTTGGAGCAGATTTTTTTTAGACTTGTGTAAACGAAGCAACGCGGATTTCGAGCTTTTAAAATTGCTCTAGCACCTAAACCATTTAAAGAACTTTCACTTTCGGGTTTAGACCGTGTTAATGGATTTTCACTTTCCGACGTTTCGTCTCTTACTACTAGAGACGAAACGTCGGAAAGTGAAAATCCATTAACACGGTCTAAACCCGAAAGTGAAAGTTCTTTATATCTTAATGGCCGTGAAAGCCTGAAATCTAAAACCTAAACCATTAATTGCTGGAAGTTGTGCCCTTATAAACTCTTGAACAGTATGTATTATTATTTGTTGAAAAATAATGTTTGCGTCCTTGGTTGCGCCCCTATAACTTGTTTTATTTTTAATTGTTTTTTAATTTAAAAGGATTGATTGATATTTTTTTTTCTGAAAAAATTAGGTCAGCTTTTTTCGACTTTTTAAATAGTTTAACTCCCCATAACTTTTTTTGTTTTGGGGGCATTATTTTCAAAAACATATTCGATGATCATCGTCTTCTCCTATGAGAAGATGATCATCGAATTTTTCCTGAAAATTTCAAATCGATGGGATAATTCGTTCTCGAGTTATCGTGTTTACAAAAAACGTGACATCAGCGGACGCGTCAGAGTCAGTATTTTTTTTGTCTAAGACGTTTTTTGACGATTTTGGAAAATAATACATATTCCTTTTTTTGAGGAATAAAGTTCACTATCGTTCGAAACCGAGCAGTTCAGATTTGACTGTTGATTGTTTTATAATGTATAGACCTCTTACTAACAGGATTAATCCTTGGTTTGAGTTGGAAGGTCCACTATCGTTCGAAACCGAGCAGTTCAGATTTGACTGTTGATTGTTTTATAATGTATAGACCTCTTACTAACAGGATTAATCCTTGGTTTGAGTTGGAAGGTCACTTAAATTAAATGTTTATTAAGGATCCGGGTGCTTTAAATCCCATTTATCTTTACACAATTTGTTTTATTTTGTTAACAATTACACACCTCCATAGCACTTCATTTTATCCGTGAAAATTGTTGTTCAGGATAACCGATTAACAATAAAAATACAACACAAACAAAAATAAATGTATTTCTTACTAAATATCTACACGGCAACTGATGTCAGATTAAAATTTTTAATTTCTCATTGAACTCCAAAAATAGCCGAGTGCTTTTAAAAATAAATAAACACTTTGATGGATTTTCGTTAGTTTTTCAAGTTGAATTTGAATCTTATTGATATTGATCTGAGGTGTGCTCCGCCGCAGAAAAAATCTGAAGAGCGGGCCTTATCATTATTTTTGTTTAACAGAGCTCGAGGGGTATGTCATAGGGGCGGTATTTCGTCCCTTCGAGCGGCGATATGAGGCGATATCGGGGTGATATCGAATACCAAGGCGATATCGGGCGATCTCGAGGCGATATGGGCGATATTGATTAATGCAAAAGGCGATATATCGTCCCGCAAATGAAGAGTGACAGAGCTATTTATTAAAAATACACTGCCCAGTAAAATCGCTTTCCCATTTTTCACTTCACCTCCGCGCGTTAAATGAATGTTTTATTATCAGATTCAATTTCAGTAACCTCAAAAACCCCAATATACAAATTTTTACGAAAACTACCCCCGCCCCTCAGGGGGTGGAGTTTTTTTAATATCAGATTAACTTTTAACTACCTACCTGAAAACCCCTATATACCATTTTTCACGAAAACTACCAAAAAAGTTCAAACGAAAATATAATTCACTTGCTAAGATCTTTCTGATTGTTTAACTTAAAATTCTGGTGGTCTTCTCTCAAAAGAAAAATTCTTGGGCCAAAGTATTTAAAATTATTTAATTTTTAACAATCTTAAAACAAGATAAATGGTTTTTGCCTCAAATGCGCAGGGTCCAAGAGAATTTTAGAAATATTTCAAAAGCGACACCTTTCTTGGCACAAGATAAATACTTTTGTTTGAAGATACACATCTTTTAAGCTAAAAGAATAACTGCAAAGAGTGTTGACTACTTTGAGCCAAGAATGTCAGTTTATGCAAATCAAAAATTAAACATTTTTGCACGTTTACAAGGCTTTCCGAAATTTTGAAAATTTTTAAAATGGGAAAGCAAAATAGTGTAGCAGCCTTCTGTTCGAATATTGATATACAGTGCGGTTCAATTCCGGCTAAAAATCAGAATTAAACTTAAATTTTCGTTGTAGGTCAGAATTTTACCTAAATTCTGACTTACAGATAGGTTATGTAAGTAAGGTAATATTCTGACTTAAATTCGGAATTTAAGTTATAATATTTGACATGACTTTAAGTCAAAATTTAAGTAAAATTTTAAGTCGGAATTTAAAACCCTAACCCCAAGTAGTAATCTATACAAAATTCTGATTTTAAGTCAGAATTTAGTAACATACTATGCATATGTATACATAACTAAATATTTTAGCGAAATATTTTTTTAAAATATTCCAAAAGTTGAATTTATTAAATATGTAAGGTCAGGTGGTTAACTGGGTCCCCATTTTAGATCGGTGATATTCAAAGCACGACAAATTCAGTTGTAAGTAACAGATTCGAGCCCTTTTAAAGTAATAGTCCACGCCCAGTAGATTTTTTTTTATTACCTCACCGTTGAGACTTTGTATATGTGTTCTTTATATCCAGTCAAACAAACACCTTCTTACATAAGAAAATTTTCGCTAGCGAGGCGTTTTTTTTTTGGGACCTACCCTTAACTTTGGGGCGTCCGACAACGGTAAGCTACCGAGAATTTTCTTATGCAAGAAATCGTTTGACTGGACATAGAGCACACATATACAAAGTCTGAACTGTGAGGTAATAAAAAAATTCTTCTGGGCGTGGGCTCCCGGACTATAAGTTTTTCTAGCTATTGATGTATGGACCATATTAAATATCTCAAACCACGTAGAGATATTTAGACCACATAAGTTGTAGGGCGTTATCAGGATTTTGATAAAACAAATATATTTTTTATTTTTTCTCAAGACTGAGCCAACCCCGATTTTTAAGGGAACTGTGTTAGTTATCTTAATACATTTAAAAAGTGCGTTGTAAATAATAATAATAATAATAATAATAATATTTATTGCATTTTAAACAATTAAAGTATAGAAGATTTGGCAGTAAATATGCTCTAAAACACTAAAATGTCACGAGAACATTTAAACGTGTAAAAAACAAAATAAAATATAAATAAAATTATACCTAAATAGTATCTAATTTTAACTATACAAAAATAGGTATTATCACGCGTAGTCCAGTCAAATAATAAATGTAAATTGCAATAAATGTACACGGGCTGATATTTGAAAAGGTAGAAGTGGATGGTAACAGAACACTCTTGTTAGTTTTTCATCGGGTGATTTGCGTAAGGGGTGTCCGCTAAGGGGTCAGTCAGCCTTATAGTTCGCGAGGTTACGATACAAGCCGCTTGCAAAATAACTTTACACTACGATATTTCAAGAACGCTTTGACATAGAGACATGAAATTTTAAACATTTTTTTCTACTACTTTCTTCCAAAAAGTCCCTGGGCCAAAGCGTTTTTGAAATATCGTAGTGTAAAGTTGTTTTGCAAATGAACTGCATCTTTGCGCGAACTATATCGGGTACATGGGGATCTCTATGCTTGCAATTGCCAATGGTAAGCAATGGTCCATTGGGAATACACTATGTAGTCTACAGTTTTCCCCTTTAACTCTATGGGTTTGTTTTTGTTCTCAAAAACCGCAGATCAGAACCGGTGTTTCCGCTATGCCGCGAATAAGATTTATTTTTGTTTATTTTTTATATTGTTTGGTTTGGTTCTCGAAAATCGCAGATCGGAAATAATTATTTTCCTAAATGAGCAATTATTTTTGTCATATTCAATATTAAACATTGCACTGTTTATGAATATCATTAAATTTAGTAATTGCTTTCCCATTTAGAAAATTTTCAAAATTTCGGAAAGCCTTAAGGCAGCATGCTGGAAATGAATCTGATAATAAAAATGGTCTAACTCTACCCCTACCCCCAGGGGGTGGGGGGTGATTTTGTGAAAGTTGGTATATAGGGGTTTTCAAGGTTGCTGAAACTAAATATGATAATAAAACACTGCTCAGTAAAAGAGATTTCCCATTTTTCACCTGCGCGCGTGAAATTGATTTTTATTATCACATTTTTTTTTCCTAATTTCACCCTTGAGGGGTGGGGAGTAGTTTTTGTGATAACTGGAGTATTGGGGTTTTTGAGGTTGCTGAAATTGAATCTGATAATAAAAATATTCTAAATCCACCCCCTGAGGGGTGAGGGGTAGTTTTCGTGAAAATTGGTATATTGGGGTTGTTGAGGTTGTTAAAAGGGAATCTGATTATAACAAAATTCTAACTTCACCCCCAAAGTTGCAGAGGGTAGTTTTCGTGAAAATTGGTATATTAAGGTTTTTATGGTTGCTGAAAGTGAATCTAATAATAAAAAAATCCATTTTACGCGCGGAGGTGTAAAATGGGAAAGCTCTTTTACTGGGCAGTGTATTTTTAACTGATTCTTGGTGATCTATTTACCACAACAACGTGGTAAACACAAACATTTTTTAGGTTAAAACTACCAACCACCGTCGTTATTACGTAAGAAAGATTTTGTTAAACATTTAGTTATAAATAGTATACAGAGCGGTCCAAAAGTCACCCCCCCCTCTTAACTTTTGAACCAGTTGAGATATCGACTTCAAATTTGGAACTTTTAAATAAGACAACTTAAACTATCTTTTAGCATATATTTAATACTTTCAGCTCTTAAAATGTGGGCAGGGGGGCCTGGGGGCACATTTTTTTAAATGGAAAGGGGGGTCGTGTAATACATCATTTTAAAGCTTATAAAATTCTCCATTTAACTCCATATTTTTAAATAAAAAAAAATATTTTTTTGGGTTTAAAATGGGGTTGAAAATGAGTATTAATGTCAAAATTCCTCTAAAAAAAACAAATAATTTTTTAAAGATGCCTAATTTCATCATAAAAAAATGTTAATTATACTTTTAAACTAATTTTACTTGACATAAATAAAAATTTATGAATAAAAAATTAAAAAATCGAATGTTTTAGCATAAAATATTGAAAAATCAAAACCTTAAAAAACATTTTTAAAAAATTTAAAAATGTTAGTTTAAATAGAGAATTTTATAAGCTTTAAAATGATGTATCACACGACCCCCCTTTTCATTTAAAAAAATGTCCCCCCATGCCCCCCTGCCCACATTTTAAGAGCTGAAAATATCAAATATATACTAAAAGATAGTTTAAGTTGTCTTATTTAAGAGTTCTAAATTTGAAGCCGATATTTCAACTCGTTCAAAAGTTAAAAGGGGGGGGGGGTGACTTTTGGACCGCACTGTATATTAACTGTTGTTGTGGTATAGTAATAATTTTCACTATAGACGAGCGCGCTCTCAACTTTACGCTTTAACCTTCGTAAGGCAGGATGCGAGCAAGTGAGAGACACAATCGTCTATAGTAAATGCACCGGCTATAAATTCAATTTTTTGTTTGGAAATATCCTAAAACTATATTTACCAGCTTGTTGGTAGCTATTAACCAAAAATACTCGTGGCTCTGTATGCGCCAGAACATTTGGTTATACTTACCAACTAGTAGATTTTACCAATTGTTCTCTCATTGTATGTTTTCCAAATGTCGATATTCTAGATTAAGAGATCTCGAAAATACGCACACGTTTTAAAAAAGTCTAGTATAAAATATTTTACCCCTTAAATATTACGATTTTTACCCACTTAAGGGTCGAATATCAAAAATTCCTGAAATACATATCTTCGATTTCGATAAAGAATATTTGTGCCAAATATCGAGATTCTATATTAAGAGATCTCTGAGATACACTCTCTTTTTTAAAAAGGTTTAATCTTTAAATATTTTACCCCTTAAAACTTAAATATCACGATTTTTACCATCTTAAGGGTAGAATATCAAAAAATTCCTGAAACACGTATCTTTTCGATTTCGATAAAGAATATTTGTGCCAAATATCGAGATTCTAGATCAAGAGGCCTTTGAGATACGCACTTTTAAAAAAGGGTTATTCTTTAAATAAATTACCACTTACGACATAAATATCACGATTTTTACCACCTTAGGGCTCGAATATCAAGAATTTCTGAAATACTTATGTTTTCGATATCAATAAACAAAATTTTTGCCAAATATCCAGATTCTAAATTAAGAGGTTTCTGATATACGTATAATTAAAAAAAAAGCTTTCAATCCCCTTTTCACCTCGTTAAGGTATGAATGTCGAAAAGAAACATAAAAGGAACAAGCTGTAGAAATTTCAAGTTTCTGGGTCCAGGGATTTAGGCCAGGCATTGATTGTTTAAAGTGAGTCAGTTTATATATTGGATAGATAACAGGCGTATGGAATTTGTTTTTTGAAAAGTATAATGCTAAATATTCAAGGTATATACAGTCGGTCAAGTAAGAGCGTGTCTCGCATTGTTTATTTAAGAATATATTTAAACTATTTTTTTTACATTTAATTACAGTTGAATGATAGATCAATGCGAATAACTTAGTAACTTGTCCAGTCTCCATTTGCGTCAATAATCGCCTGGCATCGTCGGGGCATACTTTGAACTTGCATATTCCTTCGGAAAAGACCTCCATATTATCCGAATTTCTCGTGATAGATGCTTTAATGTGTATACCTTTTTCCCGCGAAGCTTGTGCTTAATAAATAACCACAGATTCTCAATGGGGTTTGCGTCGGACGATTGGGACGGCCAATCCAGCGTGATGATGTCGGATGTCCTCTTTCACTGGCTACACAACTTGCTCCGATGTTTGGAGTCGTTGTCCTCTGGGAGTATCCACTGCTTATTTTTATCGCCATACCAACGTTTGGCAGTCAGTATAAGAGCTTTTTTGTAAATCTCGACCATTTTTTTAGCGTTCAAGTTGTACGTAAAGAGAAATACAAATCCAAAACCTTTTTCTGAGAGACACCGCCAAACATGAATCTTTACAAGGTGTTTCACAGTTCGCTGGACAAATCAGTTGGTGGAGGATATCCAGGGCCAGGGGGTGATAACGTAACCCCAAAAGGAAGCTTGCTCCAGTCTCGATCGATCTTTTCCTTAGCCCACGCGAGTCGTTTATCTCTCTGTGTTTTACTGAACAAAGGTTTCTTTATTGTACTTCGCCACAAAGTCGTGAGCCTGGAGATGAGTACGAAGTGTTTCATGTGATATATCCAAACTTTTCTGAATCAGTTTTTTGCCCCTTGGCGCAGTGTTAATTGAGGATTCTGCAAAAACATTTTTAAAATAATTTTTTCGTGCTTAGCCGACACCTTTCCTGACGATCCACGATCTGGTAAGTCGTCAACATTTTTCGTTTTCGAGTATCGTTTCACCCAAATCTTGACGAATGTCTTTGACTTTCCCATATACTTTGCAGCTGCTGTAGGCGTCATTTTCAGACCTTTCGGGTGCAAACAGAGGAAGACAGCCTCGAACCGTGATGCGTACGCAGCACTTATGTTTTAAAACGTGCTGAGTCACTAAAAATAAGGTATAGAAAAAGTCTTTATATACAAAACATTGTCGGTTTAGGCAGTAAAGTATATCACAAAAAAAGTAGGGCTCTCTCTTACCGACTACACGTTCTAGGCGACACGCTCTTACTTGACCGACTGTACAGTAGAACAGTATAATATAAGCATTAAACAGACTTAAACGTTTCAGGGAATTTATCAAAATTATTTAACTTTTAACAGCGTTCACAAAATAATTAAATTTTCACTTGTATCCCTTGGCTTTGCACCCCATAATATGTATTTCATTTAAAATGAATAAAAATTTAATCAAATATAATTATTTTTTATACTAATTTGTTGACTATTGTTTTGCGTGGTAAATCCAGAATATATCTTTTGCATAGATTTTGAATATATCTTTTGATTTGGCAGCTTTTATTTCAACAGGTAACAGATTTTAGATTGTTGGAACTATACAGGGTGATCAGTAACTGGCATGCCAAAATTTAAGATTATACATCCAAATATATAAAAAAAGTTACTATGAAGATTGGTCCAGAAATGAGCTCTAAGAGAGCTACGTCCCTTTAAAACTGTATTAAATATAAGGTTTTTAATTAATAACTCTGGTACCCCTTAAGCTAGAGCGACGAAGTTTTGCATGTTTACTAGTATTAATAAGGACAATTAGTTTATGTTAATTATTTTTTTTAATTTATCCAGAGGCGTGCCTAGACGGACAAAATGTGTAAGGCTTAACACATTTTTGCCCCAAACTTTTTTATGTGTATTTTTTGAATTGTTTGCAAAAATTATAGATCCCCTAATTAAAAACACATAAAAAATGTAGGAGCAACCGTTTTTAAAAAACTGCAGTTAAGAGGAAGTAACATTTTGTGCCACCAAAAATGTTACTTTTTAAAAGGCTAATGCTCCTTTAAATTTAGGTTTTTCGATGAAAAATTCACACTTCATTATTATTATGTCATTCAACCAATCCAGTCACGAATCGGGTACATTTTTCAGCGAATCACCTATTTTTAAATCGAAAAAATCCCTGGTACTGAGGATATTTTCCGTTACTATGTATTTTAGTTGCGGGTAACCAAGAAAATAATATTTGAACAATATCACAGCACCTATGAAAAGTACTGTCAAATTAGTTTGTGAATAAGTCATTTGCGCGTCTTCATAGTAAACTTTTAAAAATGGGCGATAGATTTGCTAGTATTTCTGAAGAAAATGTGGAAATAATTTTAAAATCAGCTGTGCCGGTTAACACTGTGAGGACGAAAAATTCCATATGACAGCACAACTCCAGATGAAATTTTTTCACATCGCGTCTGTTGAATTAGCTTGGCGCGGCGGCGAAGGTGTAAATTGTTTATTGGGACATTTACAAGAAGAAATGAAAAATAACGGTGAGAAATCTGGAAGAATTATTTACAATCCGGTATTTACGAAAACTTGTCAAGGAGGAGATCAAAAATGTAGTGACAATAAATGGCTTACACCAAATACCCAGAGTGCTGATAAATGTCCTGTTCGATTATATAAAAAACTGGTAGAAAAACGGAATAAAAATATAATTACTAATCGATTTTTTTTAACTGCGAATCCTAACTGGAAAGAAACCGGAATATGGTACAAGAATAGCCCAGTTGGAAAAAATACTTTTTCTAAGTGGAATAAAATATCTGCGAAAAAGGCTGGATTGGACACAAAAAAGAGAAAAATTACAAATCATTCTAGTCGCGCCAGTCATTTCAAATATGGTTAGGCAAGGAGTACAAGAGCAAGAATTAATAAAAATTAGTGGCCACTCAAGTTCCTCATCTATAAAGCCATATTTACAACTAAATGAAGAACATCATACCACCATATTAGATAAAGTTCGTTCATCTAATATAGAATCTAATTTAGCACCAATACTACCTTTGGTACAAGACAAGAATTTAGCACAAGATAGGGCAACAACAACCATTAGTTCATCTTCAAGCATTATTGCACCAAATACAAAACAAGGACTAAAATTTGAAAATTGTGTGTTTCACAATTGTACTTTTAATTAGCTTAATATAATATATTATAAAGAAACGTTTTAAAAATTGTTCTTGTGGTTATTTTCATTTTTAATTAAAGTTTATAATTTTGTTTATTTGAATTGTGAATTTTTCTTAACAAATACAACGCAACCTCATGTTTTTTTCGTCTAAGTTTGCTGTTTGTACTTACGAAAACCTTTTTGCTTATCAAGCACTCGACCCAGCGAATGCAAAAACCCCTCCCGCTACGCGGTCGTGGTTTTTATATGCATTCACTGTGTCTCGTGCGTTGCTAAGCAAAAAAGCTTTCGTAAATACAAACAACAAAATTAGCCGAAAAAATCCCTCGGTCTTGTTATATTAACTATGAAAAATACTTTTTTGCTTACTTTTAGATAATCGCCCTGCAGCATTAAAATGTGATTTTTTTGTTCCCCATTCAATAAGTCCATCTTCAAAAGGGGGCTTAGGGCTCATTTCCAAACCAACCTTTATATGAACTTTTTTTCATATTTTTGGATGTAAAATCAGGTCCTAAATTTTGGCAAGCCAGTTACTATAGTATAGCTATAACCATGCACTATGTTGTACATTGCTTAAAATGTGTGCCAAGTCAAAATGTCATCGACATTTATTTTTGATATTGATAACAGAAACATAATTCTGTAGTTTTGTATGGCATTTTTATTTACAATGTTCACAAATTAAAAAAAAATCGGAATCACGTTGTAAGCTTTTTTAGAATTCAGTTAATTGCGACAGAAGGTTTGGTGTCCAGAGGTACCAAAAAAAAAATTAAAAGTGTGTACAGAGAGGGAAATTAAAAGGAGTGGCCGGGATAGCCATATGACCCTGTTACACCTTACCTTATTACATTCAAAGAAATACGTTACAGTAATTATTAACGAATAATTCCAAATTTATATAGTGTTATATCATTAAATTTAATTGTTAGGTAAGTTACGATCAATTAAAAATAAGTCATAAAACTTGACTTATTTTTAATTAGTCGTTACAAATTTATCGTGCATACTTAGTTTTAAAGATGTAAATGTTTACTCATTTATCTTAACAAAAAAAAAACAAATATAATAGTATATTATGCACCTAGTATGCGAACTAAGTCTTTAGTGTTCGAGACTGAAGTTATTTTACTGAGACGGAGTAGAGGCAAAAAATCAGTCGAGAACGTTTAAGACAGTTCGCATACCTGGTGCATATAATGTTTTTTCTACTACCTAAAGCTAGTAACACCAAATATTGGTTAAAAATGTAGTTTAAAAATTATTTTGACACAGCCGTCAGTTTGGACTTTTTCATACACTAGCTAAAGTTTAATGACAATTTTGATTATAGTAGGGATACACCAAAGAAATACGTCAAATGATTGGCCACCAAGGTAATTCTTGAATTTATCTCACTTTAGGGCACGTTCAAGTATTACGTAACGCAAATTTTGATCATTTTGGGACCCTCACCCCTCCCCTGTAACGCTATTTTCCTATACTATTAACATGGGCGTAACACTCCAAAATGACCCCACCCCCCTAGAAGCGTTACGTAATACTTGAACGTTCCCTTAAAACTATTTTTGGTTATTTTTTATATCAAGTTAGGTACCTCATACTGTAATACATTTTTCTCGAGATTTTTCTTTTTAACTAAAGTTTATTACGTGGTAAATATGACATGTAAAAAAATAGTATATACTAAATAAAGATTATTATTATTATTATTATTATTATTAACTAAACCAAAAAATATAGTAACCTATAAAGTTGGAAGTAGTCACTGTTTATTTTTCATAAATGCCAAAAAAATATATCGTCCACTAAAGGCTCTAGTTGTCTAACTCCAAATTTTTCAAAAATGAGATTTTTATCAAATTTGCTTCATTATCTGATTACCAACATACTTCAAAAAAAAAAAGTTGCATTAAACCAATATCAGCCTCAAAAAATGCAAAAATGTAAATATTTTAAGTCGCTAAGTGTCTAACTCCATCATATGATTGTGAGAAAACAATTAAATGAGAACTGTCACTAATGTCAAACTATTTCTCGACAACAGGGGATCCCGTTTCAAATATTTGTTAATTTACTGTTTGATGATAATTATAATTATTGCCATTAATAATGTATATATATTATGCCTACCTAGTAGTGATATTATATATTAAATATAAAAATATAAATTTTTTGTAATAATATTACGCGATATAATACGATAGGTATCCTCTTTTATCTTCCCTTGGAGTTAGACCATTAGTGAATTTAGATTCTGTGGTTAAAATTTAATTTTCAAATAATTTATATAAAATAGATAACAATGAAAAGTTTTAAATACATTAACACATTTCAAACCTTTTTACCTGTGAACATGCTAGTTTTAAAGTTCTAAATTGCTATAATTAAGTTTTAAATCGTTTTTTACGTCTCCTGAAAAATATGACGTTTTGGAGTTAGACCGTTAGAGCCTTTAGATGACGATATGTAACTTAAATTTATATGTGATGTTAATTTATAAAAAAAATCATGAATAAATGAATAAATAAGAAACAAATTCATTTAAAACTGTTTTGTCATAAAACTAAGGTCGATAAAAAATTAGAAGGTGCTAACGGGAGGAACGTATTCCGCGATCTACGCATACGCTTGGTTTTGTGCTGGATTGGTGTTTTTTTTTTAATGGAAAGCGTTGGTTTACGTTGGTTTTTTGGTTGCTTTGGACTTTTTTTTAATGGGGGTCGTTGGTTTACTTTCTTATGTTAATTTCTGCTAGCGCATGCGCATTAAGTGGAATACGTTCCTCCCGTTAGCTCTACGTGATAAATTTAAGTTTTTGACTTCCAAACCAAGTGACATACGTGAAGTTAGCTACAAGAGCCTTCCCGACCAAGGGAGGGAAATGAGGTGTTTTTGGGAAGTGCCAGTTAATAATCATTAATTTTCCAACTTTTTTGAATATGTATATATATATATATATATATATATATATATATATATATATATATATATATATATATATATATATATAATTAGCCAATTACTAAATGGTTGTAAATAAAATTTATTACCAACCTTATCAGTCTTCTTTTCTCGCAGAGTATTCCAATAATTGAGTATTGGGATCCCAGTGGTGCAGCTAACAAAACTGCCCCCTACGTGCTCTGATATGGTCATTATGTTGTTTCGAGTAACGGTCATAATAAAAAGGTCATAATAAGCATAACTAGATCATGTTTTCTAACTCACGCAACTTCACAGCACAATTTTATTTTATTTAAATACATGTACCCGTTTAAATTATTTATTGAAAACTAAAGCATTTTGCATTGTTGAATACAATATCTCTGTGGACTTAAATCTTTTTAATTTTCTTTATTTGTTTATGATAGATAATACGAGATAAAGTTATTTATTTTTACATTTTGTTAAAATTCATTACTTAGTTTTCAATGCATAGTGTTATAGGCAAATACGCAAATTGGGCATTGACGTCAATAACAGACGGTAATTACAGGATACAGGAAAACTTTCCCTACATTTTCAGTAATTGTTACACAGGCTGCCAATCTGTAGTTACGCCACTGCAATGCAGTTACGGAGAGAGTCCAGGCCCGTGAACAAAAAATCCCTATTTTTAGAGTAGAGATAAAAATGGGAAAGCAAAAACAGGATTTTTTTACGGATTCCCTTCGCGGCCCTGTTTTACTGGCAATCGGCCCCCCAAACCACCTCCTAAATCCGCTCTTGTCTACAGTTGCGTAACTACACTGATAAAAAGGATTAATTTGGATATGGCCAATCAAATTATTTGGTTGCGACTAACAAATTTTATTTGAGTCAAATAAATATTTAGTTAATGTAAACAAATATTTAAATTTCAAAATTATTTATTAATGAGAACAAAATAGTTCATTTCACAGAAATAAAATTTATTTGTCACAACCAAATAATTTAATTGGCTATATCCAACCAAATATTTAGTTGACAAAAATAAACTGTTTTATCAGTGGCGACACGTGTGCAAAAAAAATTCTGCGACCCCATCTATAAACTTTTTAACACGTTAAAAATCATATATGATGCTCAGTTAATTTGCCAAAATTTCTCTGAGAATCATATATGATGTTCAGACAAAAGAGTTTAAATATTAGCATAAAAAATCGAAATACTTAGATATTTGTAAAATGATAATTTCTTTAGCATATAAAACTTGAAGGATAAAAAAAGCATTTTAGCCGGTAGTTTTTGCTTTCCCATTAAAGAAAAAAATCAAAATTTTGGGAAAGTATTCGTACAATTTTTTTAATTTTTTTTACATATTTTTGCATTTTATGGCGTTTTATGTGATTTGCACTCAAATGTATGCACCTATGCAGTCAAAAATCCCCATTTTTCGTGCCTATTCACAAGATCGCATAAGAACATAAAACATAACAATGCGATTCCGCCATTGGCTTGATGGGCCGCCATGTATCTTGTAAACCAATCACGGCATCGCTTTCTTATGTTTTATGTTCTTATGCAAGCTTCTGGATATGCCTTTAATCTCTTTAACCGCTTCAGGGACATAGGCACATATGTGTACGTTTAAAAATAAACTCCGCAAAATAAAAATCACCAAATTCCTTATTGCTCAGTGGCTATAGCTGTTGCCATTTGCTTTCCCTGGTAGCAAAATAACATGACATTCACGTGAAAGTCACGTTAATATGTGACATGTGATGTTAAGATTGTAGTCTCATTTAACAAGAATGTAGCATGGTGGGGATGTCCTAAGTCCGCCCCTAATAACATCACACAATGACATCCCGAAAATAACGTGTTTGTGACATCATAAATCCACATACCTGTTATATCTAATATCTTATGGATGCCGTTACTGGTACTTTAATATTTAAATAATATTCTAGGATATTAGCTTTTTCTAAATTAAAACCATTAAAAACGCTATAACCCTATAAAAAAATCGGATTTAAAATCAATCAGTAATTGAAACAATCACAGATTGAAACAGATAGATTCTAAATACGAAATTGCAGATTAAGCGGAGAATATATTCCTTTAATCCGTGTCCGTGGTCTTGAGAAGCCCGGCAGAGCCCCTTATCCATTGGAAATCGTATAATGTGTATACAATTTCCTTATAATAATTTACTCTATCAACATCATCTTATATCGATTTTTTTGCTTCGAACGTCGGTGAGAAGCAAAATAACATGACATTCACGTGAAAGCCACGTTAATATGTGACATGCGGTATATTCACAGAGTTGCTAAATATTTGTTATTAAATAACATGGTTGTCACGTCACACGTATTACGTTGCAAATGTGATGTTAAATACATGTTATTTTTCAATATTATGTGATGTTATGATTTAGTTTAAAAATACACCCAAAAGTGATGTTAATTTCTTGTTCCCTTGCTACCTGGGTTGTTTCCAACCACAAGCGACATCCAATGGCCAAGATTCGCACATCTTCAGTTGTTTACTTGTTTTGACAATAAAAAGCATTTTTAACTTTTGCTACTAAATTAATTTGAACAAAAAATTCGTCCCTGAAGAGGTTAAAAATGAAGGAAAAAATATATAAAAGTAGTCTTACCGTATTCGCGTGCAACTTTGATTTTCTCATGCTGGCTACGAGTGATTTCACTGGACAACACCACCAACACAGACGTGTATTCTACCATTTTTTTCTGGACCACCCTATAAAAGTGGTTCTGGCACTAGAAAAAAAAAGATTTTTAAGTTTTTTTTTAGTATTTTTGTATATAAGGGGGTCAGTGGAAAAGTGGTAAAAGTGATTCTTTTAACAAGATTTGTCTAAGTATAAATCAGCGTAGTTAATTTTAAGTTAGTTTATGGTTTTGTCATAGACAAGAAAAGACCTCCAAAGCCGTTGCGGGATACTGTGATAAATGTGCCTAGCGCATCTGAGATAAACTTGCACATGCGCACTACTATTATTGTTTTTGACGAGTATTTTTAACCTTTTTGTGTGTCAAATAAAAATTGTAAAAAATTAAACAAAAAACAATAAATATCTACGAAGAAACGTCGAAAAAGTTTTTTATAATTATTTTATAAGAATTTTTCGAGGTGTGTGAGTTTCGGGATTTTGTACACTGAATTTGAGTACACCAGGGATTGACCCTTTGCTCTTCATAAAGCAACAATACAGGTTAGGTTTAAAGTTATAAACAAATGCAGCAAAAAAACAATTAAATCACAGTAGAAGTCGAAAAATGAACAGAAACAAACGTCGATCTGACAGTATAAACAAACTACTAATAATTCGTCACCCCAGTATTGGTTTGCCATATCTCTATTTTTGGACATTTTAAGATTTTTACTGGGGGATTTTTGGAGATAAGACAAATGAATACTGGGGTGATGAATTGTTTTACGACCGACAGCATTTCATAGCTGATAGAGATGCGTACTGCGCAAGGTCAGAAATATTGCGTTACGTCATTTCGCTGCCCCGTTCTGTCAAAAAATAATCTTGCGCAGGCTGGACGAATGGTTCTCTTTCCTTCTCTATGGGTTTTGTATATTGGTGCAAGGGTAGTTATGCTTGGTAGTGGTTCTTATGTATAGAAGATTTATGTCCAAACAAAACCTGTTTTATCGACAATGATAGTGAAATGTACAAGTGCACTTGTACCACTTTTCCACTGACCCCCTCATATACTTAGGACAAATATTTCGGTCCTAGACTTGCTCATCTTTGGAGACCAATAAGTCTTTCTATTTTTAAGGATAATATCATTGGTGATACTAGGTTAGGTGTAGGTATTTTTTTATACAGTGCGGTCCAAAAGTAACCCCTCCTTTAACTTTTGAACGAGTTGAGATATCGACTTCCAATTTAGAACTCCTAAATAAGACAACTTAAACTATCTTTTAGCATATATTTGATATTTTCAGCTCTTAAAATGTGGGCAGGGGGCATGGGTGACATTTTTTTTTTAATGGAAAGGGGGGTCGTGTGATACATCATTTTAAAGCTTATAAAATTCTCTATTCAAAATAACATTTTTAAATTTTTAAAAAATGTCTTTTAAGGTTTTGATTATTCAATTTTTTGTGCTAAAACATTCGATTTTTTAAGTTTTTTTATAAATTTTTATTTACGTCAACTAAAATTAGTTTAAAAGTATAATTAACATTTTTTTATGACAAAATTAGGCATTTTTTAAAAATTATTTGTTTTTTTAGAGGAATTTTGACATTAATACCCATTTTTAACCCCGTTTTAAACCCATTTAAAAATATGGAGTTAAATGAAGAATTTTATAAGCTTTAAAATGATGTATTACACGACCCCCCTTTCCTTTTAAAAAAATGTGCCCCCCTGCCCACATTTTAAGAGCTGAAAGTATTAAATATATGCTAAAAGATAGTTTAAGTTGTCTTATTTAAAAGTTCCAAATTTGAAGTCGATATCTCAACTGGTTCAAAAGTTAAGGGGAGGGGGATGACTTTTGGACCGCTCTGTATAAATTTTACGACTATTAATCCCAATGACGAAAATGCAACGACTGCTTTAGCAGGAGTTGAATTTTCCAATTAGGATTAATATGAGTAAATTTGAAAAAAAAATACCGGTATGATACCAGCGCGGCGGCGGTATCAAACCTAGTATACGAATTTATATTTAAGGCATATCCAGAGACTCGCATAAGAAGCATAATACATAACATACAAAGCCGTGATTGGCTTGATGTGGCGTCATATATCTTGTGCGCATAAATGCCTGTGGATATGCCCATAGGAAGAGAATAAAAATGTGAATTAAATTCTGTGTTTTTGTAATAAATAAGAATTTAAATCATGTTTTTGTTATAACCAGCCCTCGGATCAAGGGGCTCTTGAAAATCAGAAATTTAAAAACAATTTTTTAAAGTAAATATCAGTACCAGTAAAATATATTTTACTGGATCCAGTCCATGGACTTATGTCGACGCTGTTACACAGTGAGTGACGAGGTGAGTCACTTTAAACACGATAAAAAAAATTGAAAAAAAATATTAGATTTTTTTTTCAAAAAAATATTTGTTTCGAGAAAAAAAAAAACATTTTTTTTAAAACGAAAAAAAAAATAACAATTTTTTTTAATTTTTTTCAAAAAGCATTTTTTTTTCATGTTCCAAGTGAGAGAAAAAAAAAAACATTTTTTAAAAATCGAAAAAAAAAAAAAAATTTTAATTTTTTTTTCAAAGTGTTCTAAGTGACTCACCATGCAATAACTTCGTCGAAAAAATATTTTAAAGCGTCGACGTCTATACTATGAGACGTCTTAGTTATAATAAAATATAGTCAAGCATTATATCGATGGTCTAGCGTACAAAGATGCTAAGTATATAGGGAAACCTTATGTACTTAGCACCTTTGAACGCTAGACCATCGATATCTATACCATGCGTTGTATAGATCTTAAATACATGTACAGGGTGGCCCATAAGTCACTTTACCATTTAAAAATTAAATAATATTTTTGTAAATTTTTTAAATTTATTTCTTTTACAATATAGAGTACAGGAAATGGAATTTTTTGTGGACAATGTATGAAAAATCATGTCTTTTAAATTGCGTCCATTTTCCGCTTTGCAAGCACGTGCTCTTTTTACGACATTTTCCATGACGGCTTTTCAGTAAAAGGAAGTTACTCTTGAATGAATTCCTACATGTTTTGCACCAAGACAAATATTTTTATTAAAATGTCGTAGAGTTTTGACACAATAAGCAGATATCTTGAATTAAGAAAAATACTTTTGTGCCAATTACTGTTGTCTTGACACAAGACACAAATTTCTTATGATAAAAGAAAAACTCTTTTATTGAATGCTTCACTTCATTCTAAAAGACAATTTTGACTTTAACTGAATACCACTTAGAGTTTTAGTTTCCTTCATGCATTTCATACAAGACCAAATAAATTTTAATTAAAGAATTAGGAAGGTCTTATAGCAAATGAATTGTTTTCATATGAAGAGAATGCGCTTTTGGACGTATTCAACAGTGCGAAGCATTTGGTTTAAATTCATATGTTTATACTGCCAAGTATTCTTTTTTCAGTCTAAAGTGGGTATATATTTTAGTTTTTGAGTAATCGGCCCTGGGAGTTTTAACTGAAACACCCTGTATATTATTAAGATATCCAACTTTTTTAGTTTCTCAGTGATTTATATATTTATTTATTTAGGGACCTTGTAGGTGTTTCATACCACGGTGTGGAACGTACAAGTATTACGTAACGCAAAATTTGTCCATTTTTGACCCCCCCCATGTAACGCGGTTTAACATTTTCGAGACCCCCACCATTTCTGACGTAACATTTTTTTTTACAAAAATTTAAAAAAATTAAAGCAAATTTTTCTTTTTGGCTTAAACCGGTTTTCAACCGGTTATAGCTTCCGTGTTTTAACCCAAAACCGGTCTGAATTTCCGCAACCGGCTAACCGAAAACCGGTTATTGGCTATAGTTTTCCATCCTTAATTTGTTTCTGTTTAGAGGATTAAGTGAACTGTTAACCACGCCGTGTGGAATAAAATTTGCAAGGAATCCGTCTCTTTAGGCCTAAATCATTGTTAAAAACGTGATACAATAGACATTTTATAAGTTTATAATTTTTTAAGTGTTACGTAACATTTTTACTGAATTTCCCAAAATCGCCCTAGACAAAAAAAAATCTTGGATACAAATGTGTGTGTGTGTTTCATGAAAAAATAAGAAACTGTGAAAATGTTCGTCTGTCCGTCCGATGTCACGTTTTTTGTAGGCATGATAACTCAAGAACGAATAATCCGATCGACTTGAAAATTCAGGAAAAAGCAAATTCTATAAGGGGAAGATCCCTATTGTTTTTGAAAGTAAACTTTAAATTAAAAAAAAAAAAACTTTTTTATTTTTTTTTATTTATTTTTTTTTTGAAAAAAATGTTTTATTTTTTTTATATTTCGTTTTTAGAATTAAAAAAGAAGTTTTAACATTTTTTTTTTTTCAAAAAAAAATCTTTTTGTCATTCAATTTTTTTCTTCTTTATTAACTTAAAAAAATTTATTTTTTTATTCCATTTTTTGAAAAAAAAAATTAAAAATGTTTGCTTTTGTTTTTTTTTTACTTGATATTTTGGCCTACTGTAGGCCGCCTAGAGGAAAGTACTCTTTTCTTGGTAGTAATATTTTATTTTGCGTCTTAAATAGTTTTAACTTGCGTTTTTTTGGGAAAATCTCGGGGAAAATATACCATCCATTGTGCACATGTGAATAGTATACTTTGACGCACGGATCTGTGGCTACGGAAAATATGTTAGGAATGTGTGTATGCATGCCTTTTAACGCTTTTGACGGAAAGAATAGAGCGCGCATGATTCCTCCCCCTTTCGTCGGAGACTGTGTCATGCGGAGAACTATATAATGAAATGCGTAGCATTACATATCTTAATGGCTTGTTTTAATTTATAAATACCAAAATTCACAAAATGCAATTTAAATAAAATACATTTTAAATATTAATAGACAATAAAAAGTTTATTTTTAGAAAAAAATATTTATTGAACTTTTAAGCTATTAAAGTAGTCATAACAACAATAATTTTAAACGAGTTTGACTATAATTTTACATACTTAGATAGATATTGGAGAATGTGATACTCTTATTTGTTATTCTTACTTTTATATGGGGTTTTATCCAATTTTACGAAGCTTCTGGCTCATAATATAACAACAACACGGAAAAAAGTTTGAGGCAAAACAGTGTTAAGACCCCCCGTCTCTGGTTAAAAAGGGTTCCTAAGTTATTAAATAAAAACCTATTTTTTAGCCCCTTTTGAAAGGGCGTATCCGAAAGCGTATCCTTCTTACGAATCAACGTTTTTTTCATATTTTTTAATGTAGAATCAATCGCCCTTTTTAAAGACACGTCAAAGTTACATATTATGCACGGACATAATTTTTACAAAATTAAAAAAAAAATCTACCGAGAAGTTTTTAAAAAGAAACATTTTCATTTGTTTTAACAAAAAATATTATTAGAGATATTTAAAAAAAGATACAAGGTAGGTGAGCCAATTATTGCCATGTTCCTAATATTGCCACCCCCTCTCAAATTTGTTAGTTCGCCCTGTGTCATAAATGGCACTGACAGTATATCTGTTATATCGAAAAGATGCCTGTAAATATGTATCTGTATCCAGTTGGTAATGGCGTGCACAAAAATGCAGTTGGTGTTTTGTTGTTGTTGTGTTTATTTATTCAAAAAAATATTGTGCAGAGAATATTTCATTATTTTATAGAGTACTTCCAGTAATAAACGTGTCCCCAAAAATGTGAATATAACCTCAAAAATGCCTTCAGATCAAAAGTAACAAAAGTGGGTTTTGACCTGCACCCTTCATATTTCTTCTTCTTTAAGTCTATGGCACCCTTCATATTTGACGAGACCTATTTTTTTACTAATTTTTTGATATAAAAAATAAGAAAGTTTATTTAACTTTGCTATATCGCTTCATAAAGGAACTAGGGTATCAACCATATACGTTTGAATTTTTTTAACATTTTTTCTAAGGTTTTTTAATTTTCAATTTTTTTTTGCCAAAAAATGCGATTTTTAAGGTTTTTTTTTGTAAAATTTTAGTTTTAATTAAAATTTGTATCAATGTATAATTGACGTAGTTGCATTGTGAAATAAACCATTTTTGAAAATTTTTTTCATGTTTTTAAAGAAATTTTGACAAAATTACCATTTTTAATCCTATTTTAAAAACCAGAAAATTCTGAAAAAAAAAATTAAATTATGTGAGAATTTTAAAACGATGTACCGCACGATCCCCCTTTTCATTTAAAAAGAGGTTCCCCTTGCCCCCTGTCACCATTGTGCCCCTAAGCATATCAAATATATAGCAAAAAATTATTTGTGTTATGTTATTTGTGTTCCAAATTTTAAGTTGAAATCTTGAATCGTTCAAAAGTTAAAGGGGGAGGACATTTGACACGCTCTGTATAAGTGTATTATGGATGACCCTCATCCTATGACAAATTGTCTAAAGAAATTACTTTATTTGTATAATAATATATTCTAAATGACTTTAAATTAATAATTTATACAACATTCAATCCTATTAAAACTACTTAACATTAATTTAAACTAGACTCATTCTTTTTAATTAAAATGAATTGAAAAACATTTGTTTGTTTATTTTTAATTAATTAAATATATATTAAGATGTTTTCGAGAACGTTCTAGGCCATAACTTATTTACAAATTTTAGTTATAGCCAAACTCCGGCGAGAATCCAGTTATGAGTCAAAACGTTGAAAATAATTACAGAAACATACACACATAGTATATAATATATTTTATCCAATACATACAGATAATAAGACAATTACCAGCTTTATTTTAAATAGATAAACTCAATAATTACCCCCGCGTGGCTTTTACTTTAGTAAAGTAAATTACCCACTCAACTGTCACTTGTCAAATTATTTTCTTGTAAATGTCATTAAAATTTTTAATAAAAATATGAATTCCTAAGCTATTTATTGGATAAAACCTTGTATGGCACTCCTGGGTGGGCGCCGCCCTTAACCGCGCAGCAAGTACCGCGTCGGCCAATACCGCGCGTCCGTTACCGCGCTGTTGTTTAGCGCGCGTGGCCTTTACCGCGCATTACCTATACCGCGCTGACAAATACCGCGCACGTTGTTTACCGCGCCGACCAATACACCGCGTGCCAAACCAAACCATTGTTAATGTAAACCAACGCCTCCCATTTAAAAAAGTCCAAATCAAACCAGCAAACTACCAAACCAAACCATTGTTAACGTAAACCAACGCCTCCCATTTAAAAAAAACACCAAACCAAATACTCAAGAATTTCTGTTTGATTTTTTTAATGGGGGCATTGGTTTACGTTAACAATGGTTTGGTTTGGTAGTTTGCTGGTTTGGTGTTTTTTTTTTTAATGGGAGGCGTTGGTTTACGTTAACAATGGTTTGGTTTGGTGTTTTTTTTTTAATGGGAGGCGATGGTTAACGTTAATAATGGTTTGGTTTGGTAGTTTGCTGGTGTTGTATGACGTCGAAAGGTCCCATTCGGTGATATGGGATTGCCTCCGTAACATCGCCTTTATGATATTAATTAAGTGGACTGCGAATAGGTATTAATGATTGAAAAGAATATTAAAGACAAAACGACAGTTCCAATAATATATATGGTAATCTTACCTTAGTTACAGCATTCAGCACGACAGGTCATGACCGCCATTTCTTCACAGGAGACACCACATAATTGGAAACTGATGTACGCGAATTAAAGTTTGTTTGACCAGTGTAGGTATACACTACTAATTATTTAAATACATATGTGTATATGGAACTTATTTCTATAGTTTGCATCCGTAAAATATGGTAAATTCTAACGAAATGCCCGGCGCGTGGTATATTCGTCAGCGGATTTGAGTATATTTTTATTGACACGCATCGATCGTTCTCGAGTGTCAAATTGCTACTGGCCGGAAGGCAACCTACCCGAACTCTCGCAGAAAAGCTAGGAGGTTTTCAGCGCGTTACTTACAAAAATACAATTAATTTAAAACAAAATATTATTTTTGAATTATAACTAAGTAAAGAAATTAAATGAAATTATGTATAATAAAACCCAAATTAAAAATAAATACAAACACAGAAATGTGGTTGTAACATTACCGCCCACCAAAACACACAAAATTAGAGTGTTTTAACAACACATAGGTAATATACATAATTTTACTAAGGGCCTCTTTAGGACACCTTGAGCTGTACGGACATTTACTACTCGGATCACACCATCAGCACCTGGAAATAACTCTATTACACGACCTATCGACCAACGAAGAGGGGGCTGTAAATCGTTCTTTATCAGCACCATAGAACCAAGTTCTATCGGTTTAGAGGGTTCATTCCATTTAACTCTTTGCTGTAAAGTACATAAATATTCGGAATGATACCTGGCCCAGTAGTCCTGATGCATACGTTGAATGAGCTGCCACCTATTTAGACGATTAAGAGGCAAGTCTTGTAGATCAGGCTCTGGCGGGGCAGAGAGTGAGTTCAGGGTAAGAAAATGTCCGGGAGTTAAGACCGATAAATCATTTGGGTCAGAGCTAACTGGACAAAGAGGTCTCGAGTTCAATAAGGCTTCTATTTGAACTAAGAAGGTTGAGAATTCCTCATATGTCAGTCGTTGTAAACCAACTACTCTATAAAAATGAGTTTTTACCGACTTAACACCAGATTCAAACAGACCACCAAAATGTGGGGCTGAAGGGGAATTTAATGACCACTTTATCGATTCAGTTTCAGTGGCATGCTGCATCAACTCATCTAATTGGCGCGCGGCACCAACAAAATTTGTACCTTGATCAATGTGATTACAGCGTCCACGTCTAGAAATGAAACGACGAAGAGCAGCCAAAAAGGACTCAGAAGAAAGTGAGGACACCAACTCTAAGTGTATAGCTTTTGTGGTCGAGCACACGAACACACAAATCCAAGCTTTATAAGTTTTTGCACCACGTACTCGTCCCATGCTTATATTGAATGGACCACAATAGTCCACGCCACAGCTTTGGAAAGCTTTCAACTGACTTATCCTAAAGCTCGGTAGGTCACCCATCCTAGGTTGGATAGTGTTTGGCTTAACCCTAAAGCACTTGTGACACTTTGAAACAACAGATTTTATGGCCCGCTTGGCGGATAATATCCAAAACTGTTGATTCAATAAAAACTGTAAGGTTTGAATCCCAGGATGCATATGCCTAACATGCATATCCTCGATAATGAGGTAAGTCAATCGATGAGTACGAGGTAATAATGCGGGATGTTTACTTTCAAACGGCAGATGTGCATTTTTTAGCCTACCGCCTACTCGTAAAACTCCTTGTGGGTCTATGAAAGGATTTAATTTACGTTAAGTTTTATTAACCGGCTTTTGTTGCTCGATACGTACAATATCTTCCTTAAAATATTGGTGTTGAACAATTTTAACCAAAGTCATTAAGGACACTTGTAAATCATTTGCAACTAAAGCAGTAGTAACCTTTTGATTAGGATTACGTAAATTGAAACCAAAACGAAAAATATATGAGACAACACGTATTAGACGTGATAATCTAGAATATTTGTTTAATAGGGTATCAATAAATTGATCAGTCTCTATTAAAACTAGGGATATAATCTTGGCCTCATCTGGGGACGTAACGGGTGTAAAACTATCCGTATCAAGATCCAGGGAGGTAGACAAGAATTCTGGTCCCGCCCACCATTGGGTACACTGCATAAGCTCGCTGGGAAAAAGCCCACGTGAACCATGGTCAGCCACGTTGTCCGCAGACTTAACATGATACCAACAATCTGGTGGTACCAAATCTTGGATGTGGCTAACGCGATTTGCGACGAATGTTTTCCAACGATGGGGCGGAGCCTTAATCCATGATAAGGCTACCATGGAATCTGACCAAGCATATGTTTTATGAAAAGTAATGCTGTTTTTATAAGTGTTGCGAACAAACTTTATTAAATTACTTAATAAAACAGCAGCGCACAATTCCAAGCGGGGTATTGATAATTTCTTTAAAGTAGCAACTTTTGACTTTGCACAGATTAAGGAAACTTCAAACTTTCCATCTGGCAGAGGTTTTCGAAAGAAAATTATAGCACAATAGCCCTTCTCAGAACTGTCACAAAAGCCATGCAATTCTAAACCACTGGCGTTTTTTATATCAAGAAAACGGGAAATTTTTAAATCTGCTAACATGTGCAATTCAGATTTAAATTGTAACCACTTTGTTACCACTTCATTGGGAAGTGGCTGGTCCCAATCACAACCTAGTGACCATAAATGCTGTATTAAATGCTTGGCTACAAAGGTTATTGGACTGAGATATCCAAGTGGATCCCAAATACGCGCAATATCCGATAGGATAGAACGCTTAGTTGGTGTAGACTCTAAAGCCTTCACCCGAAAAGAGAAAAAATCTGTATGTGGAGTCCATTGAAGTCCCAAAATTTTAAGATATGAATCTTCTTCAGAATCAAATGATATATGCTGTCGATGATCGACAGGGATATCTTTCAATAAATTTGGAGAATTGCTCGCCCACTTCCTCAATTCAAACTTTCCTTTTTGTAAAAGTTCAGTTAGCTGAAGACAAAGCACCTGTGCTAGCTCTAGGTTGTCAGCCCCTGAGATAATGTCATCAACAAAGGTATCTTCTTCTAGAGCTTTTGATGCCATAGGAAAATCTTTACCCTCATCTATTACTAACTGTTTAATAGTGCGTAATGCTAGAAAGGGAGAGGAAGTATTACCAAAAGCTACCGTTGTAAGTCGGTATTCTTTTACTGGTTGTTGGGGATGAAATCTCCAAAGCAATCGTTGATAATTTCGGTGCTTCGGATCCATAAGAATTTGCCTAAACATTTGTTTTATGTCTGCCATTATAACAATAGTATGAAGGCGAAATCTTAATAAAAGGGAAATTATATCAGTTTGTAATTTAGGTCCTGGACATAATAAATCATTAAGGGAGTAGCCCTCTGATGTTTTAGCACTGCAATCAAAAACTATGCGTACCTGGGTAGTACTACTATCCGGCCTTAGTACCGCAAAGTGCGGAACCGTATAATGCGGTGCAGTGACCTCACATGGAGGTGCTTCTTCCATGTGCCCAGAATCTAAATATTCCTGAATAATTTTTGAATATGATATTTTTACGGATTCATCTTGCAAGCATCGTTTTTCTAAAGAGAAAAAACGCTTAAGTGCGTTTGTGCGAGAATCACCCATAAACGTAGGTTCCATTTTTTTGAATGGTAGGGCAACCATGTAACGTCCATCGTTTGTTCGTGTACATGATTCAGTATATTGTTGTTCACACCATTTTTCCTCAGGAGTTAATTTTTCCTGTTGAGGTACCTGCTTTAATTCCCAAAAGGACTTTAGATCAAAGGTTTCCATGGATGTGACAAGTGCAAAATTTGTCGGGGAGGGATAGGATATTTTCCCCATGAGTATATATCCGAAAACTGTCTCAATGGCTACCGGTTGACTCAGATCCCCTGCTACTTTATTGCTGAGCAAAATCTGAGCAAACACCTCCGCCCCCAGTAAAAGCTCCACGGCTTTTACTTTATTAAATTCGGGATCTGCTAAATTTAGCTGGCGTATGTGATGCCATTGGGTAGTATCGAGTGCGCATGCCGGCAACCGTTCAGGAAGATTCGGCAGCACAACTGCATCAATATTAAGAATAGGATTCTTAGCTTGAGTGGGCTTTATTACGCATTGAGTAATGCCCTTGGATGTTACCGGAGAATTAGGATTAATGCCCGTTATGGTCTTATGAAAGGACGAACGGTGTAATCCTAGCCGATTCAAACATCTTTCTGTTATAAATGAACAAGTAGAGCCATTATCAATTAAAGCACGTATTAATTGATAGTGCCCACGACCATCCTTTACGTGTACCATAGCAGTAGCCAATAAAATTGGCGCTGGTACTGTCGTTATGGATGTAAAAACGTTAGGATCATTAGACTCGACGCTAGAGTCATTATTTCCTAGGTAGTTTTGTCCCGATGTACCGGCCGTTTGGACCGATAAGGGAGGGGTTACGTTATTTTCACCAGAATGTGATAAATTTACTTTAACTGCCTTGTTATTTGGCTTGTCAAAATGTAAAGTGGAATGATGTCGCTTTTTACATATTTTGCATAAATGAGTAGAATTGCAAAACTTAAAGTTGTGTGAATGGCTAAGACAATTGACACATATCCTATGCTGTTTAGCAATTTCATATCTCTTTTTTGGAGCTTCTGATAAAAACGACCTACACTGAGAAACATGATGATTTGACTTGCAAACAGGGCAAGATAAAATATCAGTATTTGTCACAAAAGAAGAATTATTATATGAATCTAACTTAACATGTTTTGATACTGGCTTTTGAACATTGTTGATTGGTGCTTTTTTAGAAGATAAAGCCTCAACAGTTTCTAAAGCCTTAGCATGTGCTGTCAAAAACAGTTTTAATTCGTCAAATGTGGGAAAACCATTCTTTTTATTTTGTTCCTCAAACTTAGCACAAAGATTTTTTGGAATACGTTTGAACACCATATCTACAAGAATAAAGCTCCACTCGTTTGTTGGAAGACCCAAGGCCCCGAGTGCCGCTAAATTTTCGACAAGAGTATTCAGGAAAATAATCAAGGCTGATGATGTGTCAGAGATGTTTGGCAGTTGACATATTGCCTGCCAGTGCGTATTAGCCAATAATCGTTTATTGTCATACCTCTGACGCAGCTGATTATAAGCTACAGAGTAGTTACTTCCCGATAATTGAACACACTTAATAATGCTAAGTGGTTCCGAAGTTAATAATAAATGTAAATGAGAAAATTTTTCAATGTCTGAGAGTTGGGGATTTGTATGTATAGCAGAATCATACAAATCTATAAAAGTTTGCCAGTCTGGAAATTTTCCGCTAAAAGGTTTTAAATTCAACTTTTGAAGCTTGACATTTGAAGTCGTAGCATTTGAAGAACTTCCAAATAATTGTACATAAATACCTTGGATCTGCCAAAACATTTCATCAATCACCGTAGCAGCTTCCTTTTCTTTAGCTATATCCGTTTTTCGGATAGCATCCGTACGTCCAGGATCTGATATGATGAAAGCGAGTATGTCATCAGCCAGCTTATGCCATTGCTTATAAGTCACATCCAGCTGTTGATAACAAATTTTAAAATGTTGCTGTTTTGTGATATCTTTTTGAGCGGCCACTGCTGCCTTTTGAACTCGCTTTAGCCTATCATATTGCAACTGCCTACGGTTGTCCATAATACAATATTCGTTTAGATCCATGGCTTATAAAATTTATTTATTGAAAGGTAAAAGAAAAAAAACAAAAATTATAAAAAAAATATACTGAATAATTTTAGGAAAATTACACAATTTTTTCTCAAATTTTATTTCTTAAATTGAATTTATTGTAGAAGAAAACCTCCAGATATAATGGCTAAAATATAACTTATACCTCAGTAATGAATCACCCTGTAAATATTTTCAACAAAATTCAAAATTCCAAATTATAATCCAAACTATGAGTTACCCTGTATATTTGCACAGAGTTTTCCAAAAAACCAAATTCAAAAAATTACAATTTAATTTTTAAGTCACCCTGTATATATTCTGACAGAATATAAAAAAAAAACAAAAACTCAAAAGTACAATTTAAGACCCTGTATATATGGACTGGATACTCAAAAGGGCAAAATTCAAAATTACAATTAAGCTTTAGGTTACCCTGTATGCATATATTTGACAGAATATTAAAAAAATTCAGATTATAATCTAAGTTCAATTCTCCTGTATGAAAATATTTTGAAATGGGCTAAATTTACTATTAACCTATTCTTTGAAAATTACAATTTTTTATGTACCGATAGTATTTCCAAAAAATAAAAAGGAAAATAAAATAAAAATTAAAATTATATTTTTAAGTGTTTTCTACTATTTTTCAACCTGGTATACACTAAAGATACAGCTCAAGATTTCCCACTTGCATAACCCTGTATACATTCGAAAAGTACAAGAAAAAATACCTAGATATCCAATATAAAAAAATAAGTTTTACAAAAGTTCCTAATTTTAAGAACTCCCTGTATAATGGTAAAACTAGAATTTGGACAAGGTATCTTATTTTTGCGCGCAAAAAATATATCAAATTAGAAGGAAAAAAATCAAAATATAAAAGTAATTTTGTTTCCACCCTATATGTAACTTTACTAGCAATAGGTAAATTTTAAATCTATTACTACTAGATAGGTATTTTAATTATAATATCTTGCTCGCAAATAAGTTCTATCGAATGTAATTAATTATATGGATAAATTTTAATTTATTTTTTCAAAGCACAGAAATATTTTTAAGAATCTTTCTACGCCCAAATAAATCACCAGTTTTAAAACAATAATTTTCAAAAGGCAAAGTTAAATAATATTTTTATTTTAACAATAAACTGTATTTTTGCAAAATAAAATAATAATTGCGGTTTTGATTGTGTCCAAAGAAAAAGGAAAAAAACGCTTGGATACAGCTGATAATTTTTTGCCTTTTTTATAGAGCACAAAGTTTACGATTTTATCGGTTTTTAATTTTTCAACCGAAAAATGCAAAATATATTTTTAAAGCGAATTACCCTATTTGAAAATAATTTTTATTCAAAATAAGATTTTACGCGAGATTTTTTTGTTAATAAATAAGCTATCTCCGAATGCAACACTCAAATATGATATTGTTATTTATAACAAATAATTTTAATGCTAATAAATAAGCTATCTTCGAATGCTAAATCCAAATATGATATTGTTATTTATAACAAATATGTAATTTTACAACTGCAAAAGAACGTTACCACACACACACTGTAAAATTAGCAAAATCTAGTTAAATGAATTTAAAAGCTATGAAGCTATGTTAAATAGTTATACTAGTGCCAAAATTCCGGTTCAAAACGGACCATGTTATAATGGTTCTGCTAGCTTAAATCCGGTTCGAAAGGGCCATGTTGTATGACGTCGAAAGGTCCCATTCGGTGATATGGGATTGCCTCCGTAACATCGCCTTTATGATATTAATTAAGTGGACTGCGAATAGGTATTAATGATTGAAAAGAATATCAAAGACAAAACGACAGTTCCAATAATATATATGGTAATCTTACCTTAGTTACAGCATTCAGCACGACAGGTCATGACCGCCATTTCTTCACAGGAGACACCACATAATTGGAAACTGATGTACGCGAATTAAAGTTTGTTTGACCAGTGTAGGTATACACTACTAATTATTTAAATACATATGTGTATATGGAACTTATTTCTATAGTTTGCAGCCGTAAAATATGGTAAATTCTAACGAATGCCCGCGGCGTGGTATATTCGTCAGCTGATTTGAGTATATTTTTATTGACACGCATCGATCGTTCTCGAGTGTCAAATTGCTACTGTCCGGAAGGCAACCTACCCGAACTCGCGCAGAAAAGCTAGGAGGTTTTCAGGGCGTTACTTACAAAAATACAATTAATTTAAAACAAAATATTATTTTTGAATTATAACTAAGTAAAGAAATTAAATGAAATTATGTATAATAAAACCCAAATTAAAAATAAATACAAACACAGAAATGTGGTTGTAACAGCTGGTTTGGTGTTTTTTTTTTAATGGGAGGCATTTTTCAGATACGATATTTCAGAATTTAGAAGGCGATATATTTTAAGAATCAAATAGGATTATATCTAGGCTAAATAATTTAGCTTTAGCTAATTAAAAAATTAATGCCTGCCTGGTGTAACAATATGCATAAAAAAAAGTAGATATTTTTGTAAAATTCTGCAAAAGAATGTTTCATAACCTTAAAATAATTTTAGGCATACGTCAAAACAGAATCAGTGCGCATGCGCTGGATTCTCCTCATTACTGCGGTGAGTGAATCGTATAAATACGAAATTCGCCATATTGGCGCCGCCATTTTGAATTTTTAAATTTTAGCCAAAAATTCTTTTAAGACAACGACCCAGAAAATCCCGAGGAAAATCCCCAGATACCCAGCAGATTTTTGAAGAGCAAATAATTTCGCGAAATTCGGATTTTCATTTTCCTTCGAGATCGTCCGATTTGACAGCACTTTTTTCTGAAAGATCGGATGTATATCAGCAACCCAGGACTATTCGACAGCTTAAACCAGACATGTTAGGAGCCGTCATGGAAAATGTCGTGAAAAGGGCCCGTGCTTGCAAAGCGGAAAATGGATGTCGTTTAAAAAATGATTTTTTATAAATAGTTCAAAAAAAAAATCTATTTCCTGTACTCAATATTGTAATAAAAAACTAAATAAATAAAAAAAATCTTTTTCCTGTATTCTATATTGTAAAAGAAAATAAATAAATAAAAAAATATAACAAAAAAAAAGTCAATTTTTAAAAGTAAAAGTGACTTATGGGACACCCTGTAACAACGAGGTTTTGCACGTGAGCTAATCTTAATAAGGTCTACCTTCATATGTTATTTTCATCATGAAAATGAAAATTTCATGTCGTTATTTTAACAAAACGGCGTGCGAAACGAAAAAATTAGTTTATAAAAAACTCTATTTTTCGCGATCACATGGTAAATGAATACCTCGATCCGACCAGTGATAATTACTTGGCTGTATACATACATGTTACATATCCAGCAAAATCTAACATACATACTTATCTATATAAAAAATATTCGATATTATATTGGGACACCCGCTATAACTCCATACCGACAATAAGGGCCCTTTACTGACAGAGTGCATAAATAGAATTGTTACCTCCTATAATAAATTACTTAATAAAAACAAAATCTTAAATCACATTTTTGCATTTATAATATAATTATAAATCTAATAAATTGTGAAACATCTCGCAAGTATTTGAAATAATTTTAAGTAAGGTATTATAACATAACCTCAAAAATTAAAATTTGATTAATTTGCATTAGCAATAACATTAATTATCATTATATAGGTATATCAAGATATGTGGTATGTATCGACTATTATTAAATTGTTTAACAAAACAAAAAATTAAAAACAAATAAATGTAGGTACCTAAAAAACAAATAAAAACTTGGTCCTATTTTAGTCATGCCACTAAAAATGTCGTTGAAAAATATATATTTTTTTTCTTTAAATTAGTTAATAATTTCTCACCTTAACATGCGCGGAAAAAACTTGTTTTCACGAAAAAAATACACACTGATCAAAAAATCACACAACACACCTCGATTTTCTGTAGCACACTGAAAGCTCGGAAAATTTCGTCAGCTGATCGGGGCTCAATCGGAACCGCTCGGGAGATTGACGTTAAACAGGTTTGTGCAAGATCAGTGCAAGCGCCAAAAGGTTTAATTAAAAAACTCTAGATTTGTAAAAAAACTTTTTTATTTTATTTTAACCGGTTTTTTACAACTTTTAGTTGTAAGAACCTCAAAATTGGCATGCATGTAAATTATCATTGATAATTTATCAAATAGAGTACGGCCCGTACCATTCACAAAATTTTTTTGCCAAAAATATTTTGCATACGCAGTTGCTATGGTACAACCAATGACATATGTGATATATATCAGGCATCAGCGATGGCGAATTATTTTTGCGAAAGTCTTGTACTTTCTAACTGCTACAATTTTGATTTGATGCATAACAATTGAGTGCAGAGGGTTGACCCTTTGAGGGCCACATTAAACAATAATTAAGGTGGTCAAATCGGCTTTTCTAGTCGCTGATTACGAATCCGAGGTTAGATTTGCAAAATTCAAGATGGCGGATCCAAGATGGCGGACGAAATTTTTAAAAATCAACTGATTTATGCCATTTGATGCCATTTGATATACGGGGGTTTTTAGAGACGCTGATTACGCATCTGAGGTTAGATTAGCGGAATTCAAGATGGCGGACGAAATTAAAAAAAAACAATCGATGTATGCCAAATTTGATATACGGTTCTTTTGGGGTCGCTGATAACGAATCTTTGGTTAGATTTGCGAAATTCAAGATGGCGTATCCAAGATGGCGGACGAAATTTTCAAAAATGAACCGATTTATTCCAAACTTGATATATGAAAAAATCCAGCCCGCCTCATAACTCCGGGCCGGGGGGAAACACCCACCCCCCAAAACAACCAAAAACCAAAGATATTAAATTGCAGAATTTGGCAATAGCGCGAAAGACCGAGTTGAATGTGGGACGTAGACGTTAGGTGTATGTCAACAGTTCCACCTAACGTAATTCTCTATTGGCCGCTAAAAGCGAAAATTAAATCAGGAAGAAGAAGAAGAAGCATAGAAGAAGTTTTGTTGTTCTGTGGTGTTCTTTTGTAAAAATGTTATATTTAATTGGAATTTAAATGTTGATAAATAGGTAAAAATGGATGTAGAATTACTTAGACCAGGTACCGTACCAATTTCTCCGGAAACAGTTTTGTGGTTTGAATTTTTACTCGACGGGGAACTTCTTCTAAAACACTTGCAGAAAAATTGTACAGGTAATATAAAAGATTTTTGTTCTTTTTTGGTTTGTTTTACATATTGGAAAACTAATCCCTTTTCGGGGATTTGGGCCAAAATTTTTGGCTTGTAAAAAAGGTTAGGACAGGGCTGACAAGGTTTTGTTGGGCTCCGAAACCGGAGATTTTTTCCGGTTTAAACCACCAGGAAAATTAAAGAGGGTTTTTCATATTTTAATAGGTAATTGATATAATTTACAATAATGCCAAGGGCACAATTTTGAATAAACAAGGACAAATAGGGACGGCATTTTCCGGCCCTATTTATTTTTTTGCCATGGCATCCTGGAAAATCTGGAATTTTTCAAAACTATGATAGTTATTTTTAGTCAGGCTTGTGAGGTGGATAACCTTTTTTTTTCTAACAAAAAACTGAAATTAGGTCCCTGAATGAAAAACAAGTTTTTGCCACCCTCACAACCTTGGTTTGTGGAGCATACAGTGTATCATGTTACTGTAGAGTGAATGTACAAGAGGTCTAAAGTAAATTGAAGTGCTGGAAACTGATCATAACCCAAAAACACAACAAAAAATTAGGTGTTGCCAGTATTTAGTTTAAATTGTTTGATAAAATGGATCATAAACAGTCACCGCCATACAGGAATCATGTACATTTTTATTGTTTTGAATATCAACATTTAACACCTCCATTGATATGCCAATTGATATGTTTGGGACAGTTTCCAATATTTAACATTGCATTGACTGTCTTGTATATTTGGTCTACAATGCTACATATTCTTTAACCTCTTCAGAACCATCCATATATCTAATGAAAAGTTTTTTTTTGGAGTTTATTCCAGACTATAGTCAGATATATTTAAAAGAGTTATGTTTGCCTGTAAAAGTAATAGCAGAAGTGTGTAGATTATTCTATATTATTATTATTATTATTATTATTATTATTACAACTTATATAAGGGCAGAGGATAAGTCCTATAAAGCCCAGATTACAGAGATAAGTAAAAAAATTAAATTCAAATTAAAGCTTAACTAAACTAACTAAAATATTATATATAAAAAAAGAAAAAAAAAAAGAAAAAAAAATAGCATGGAAAGAGTAACTAGTGAAAGCTTCTTCTGCTTGTCCAGGCATCAAACTGATTTTTGAATGAGTTTACTGAAGAGGCAAACTTGATTTCTCTCGGAAGACACTTAGCAAATGTCCTGTTACATAAAAAGTTCTGGCGAACAGTAGTTCCACTTTTAGTTTTAGGCTTTTTATAGAATATAGTATATATTGAGGTATACAAATTTACTAGTTATGCCTAAAAATAGGTTAAAGCCACTGGGTTGACCTCCCATTAAATTTTTAGTGTTAGGATTTTTTATATCAACCTTCCACACTTTGGGTTAGTAAGAGCCAACACTGGCACAGTTAGGACAAAATTGCAAATTATGAAAACAAATACCTACACTTGAAAAAACTGATGGGTAAAGAAACCTTTTAGGGGTCATCCATGCAAATTGACCAAAATTCTCGCGTTATTAAAGGCTGTAGAGATTTTATATTTTGGCTACCCCCTATTGCCAAAATATTAAATCTCTACATTCTTTAATAAAACAAGAAACGGGGTATGAAGTGTATGAATTTTGGTCAATTTGCGTGACGGATTTTATGGATGACCCCTTAGCTTAATCGAAACTTCATGAGAATATACTGAAGGCTAGGCCTGGAAACTTTGTACCCTTGGGGGCTTTCTTGTCAGCCCTGCCCACACTGCAAATAGGTGTCTTAACCATTTGGCTAAAGTTATTAAATAAAAATTGTAGATCCTTCACCAACTGAGCTTATTACTAAATTTTATGATGTCATAACAAGATCTTTACAAGTTCGCACTGAGAATGAAAATGGAGAGATTATTAACATTGAACCAATCGAAAATAATAAAGTAAAGCATTTTGCTAAAAACACAGCTTTAAAAATATTATCCATCAAAGTTATAGCACATTTAAAATGGAATTTAAGTAAGTTATCACATTTTTTTTACTGGTCGGGTCAATGTATTCATTTACAGTGGGCTTGTAAAAATTAGAATTAAAAAAACTGTTATTTAAGTAAATAAACACTTGTAACTCTATTTCACTAACCGTTCTGTCATGTCGATGCTGTTGTTGCAAGGTGAGTCATTTGGAACATGAAATTACATTTTGAAATTTTTATTAAAATTATTTTTGTTTTCAAAAAAATATTCCCAATTTCGAAAAAAGAAATATTTACTCTACAATTAAAAAAAAAACTGGAATTAAAAAAAACTCTCAAAGTAGCTGAAACTCAGAACAGTCACGAAGATAAGACATCCTGAAAATCCACTACATAACCCATCAAATGCTGTGCTTTATGAAAAAACCAAAGTAAACCCCATTGAAGAAAGTCCTATGGAATTGTCCTCCAACTTTGCCCAAAGAGAGATTAACATCCAGGACCTAATTTCAACTAGGGACCTAAATGTAGATAGATATAGATTTCCAACCATGACAGTGTTTGAACTTACGTAGAGCTTCATTGCCTGATAATTTAGTATTTTTCTTTTTTTTTGTATACGTTTACAACTAGTTAGATTTATTTATTATTCTATATTTTTTTCTCAAATTAATTAGATAGTTATTTATCACATAAATATATGAAATGTAAGATAATTTTGTAAAAACATGAGCGTAAGGACTTCAGTCGATAGCTTTTGCCCCCCCCCCCCCAAGTGGGAAATAAACATTTACTACTACTAAAAAAAAAAAAATTGTTCCAAGTGAGTGACTCACTTACCAACAACAACATCGACATGACTGACCAATTAGTAAAAATAGTTTTAAAAGCTATTTCGATATGCTAGAGTTATTACAAAAAGCCTTATAGTGTTTATTTAGTTTAAAAAATAGTTTTATAAAAAAATATATTTTTGCTAGCCTCCGGTAAATGTAAACGCGATCTGACCACTACTTATAATGTTTTTAAAATTAGTAAAATATGGTATTAAACTTTTAGCAAAACTAAGGTCACTACCATTTAAAACCCAAATTAATTTATTACAAGATTTAATATACTTTACAAATAACAGCATAGTTGTCGAATTGCCCAACATTGAAAATATAGATATTAGTTCAGCATCACCACCTTTCTTGTTTGCTCTTCTGGTATACCATAGATGGCTGTTGAATACATCAATTCATAGAATTACATCCAATTGGCAGATTCGATTTGGGTAAATATAATTTTGATTTCCTATTAGAAATTTTACGTTAGAAAAACATTTTATCTAACGTGATTTTAATGTATAAATTTCACAATTTCTAACGTTAGAACTTCTAACTTAACGGTTCTAATTTAGAACACTTTCTTCCTTTCCGGCGGCGCCTCCAATCTATGTCCTTAAGAAGACATTAGGACTAAAATTATAATAACGTTAAGGCACTCTATATTTATCTACGTTTATCCAACGTTTGATAAAACTCTAACGTTATATAAATGTTGTTCTAATGTTAGAGCCTAATGTTAGGCATCTAACATTCAAATCACATTTATCTAACGCTAGGTCAAATCGTTCTATGTAATATGATAAAAAATAAAACCTCTTTGGGGCTGTTTAACAATTATTCACTCAGGGTCAGAGATCGAGTTACCAAAAATGATATATCACTTTTTAGAGTTCAACCCAAACCGGAATATTGTTTCTTTTACTTTCCCCAAGGAAAGTGCTTTTTTACGTTTCTAGGCGTTTTATATAAAATAAATCTGATTTCAGCGGTTTGTCTCTTCGTTCAAGAAAATTTATGAACCATATAACTCGAGAAAGCTTTAAGTTAAAGTTACTTTTGACCAAAGTTCTCGGATGGTATTGTTTTTGGTACACATATTTTTCAAAAAAATTTTCATTTTTCAAAAAGAGAAATTTAAAAAAATATCTCTTCAACAAAAGATTTTTTTTTATTTTTACTTTTATATTTTAGAATTCTAAAATTAAAAGTATTGAAATACACATTTTTTCTATTAAATTACACGTAATATAATGGAAAACATTAGTTTCTGTTAAAATCACTTTTAATGAATATAGGGAAAGTATTCTTTTGTTGGCAGTAGTATTTTTGTTAAGTGTGTCCCGATTAAGGACTCCTAAACCGACTTTTTTACTCTGAAACTAATATTTAAAACTGTTAAAAAATACTTATATACATAGGAGTATTATAATAAACAAGTAAACTGTATCAGAAGACTAGAGACCCTCAATATTGTATAATTCTACAGTATTATAAATATTTTCTGCAACCTAATTAAGTGCTAGCTTACATTATTATTATAAATTTTATTATTGACCCTTGTTTTATTTATTTATTTATTTATTTTACAACTTAACAGGACATACGTCCCTTTTAGAAAGTTGTTATAATAAACTATGAAGTAATATAAATACAATAGAGACTTCTATAAAAAAGAAAGAAAAAAAAACAAGATTTGCATAAAATATTAATACTTAATTATATGAGAAAATATGATTTATAATTCTACAGCATAACAAACAGATCTTAAGGAATTAATATTTGTAAAAAATAAATCTAGAACACTTCCAATGCGTTCGTAATTGAAACACATGAACACAATTGTTAAGCATTGTTTATTGACAACGGTCAATAATAAAAAAAAACTGAGACAACTACTAACTTTTTTCAACTTATTTGTCAAATTGACAGCTATGTCAAAATAATTCTTTAATTTTATTTTTAACTGATATTTGGAGTTACTAGCTTTAGGTAGTAGAAAAAATATGCACCATGTATGCAAACTGTCTTAAGTGTTCTCGACTGATTTTTTGCCTTGACTCTGTCTTAGCAAAAAAACTTCAGTCTTGAACACTAAAGACTTTTCGGATACTAGGTGCATAATATACTATTATTTTATATGGGCGGTATTATGCAAAATTGTCTAACCCATATGTAACACAATGTAGGTTTGATGATTTTTGCATAACACCGCCCATATAACACTGAGGTGTAAAATACCCATAATGTGTGTCCTATAATGAGTATAAGTATAAATAAATACTTAATAAAAAAGATTTTCAAATTATGTTTTCTTTGAGTAGGGGAGGGGCGAAGCAAATGTGACACAGGAGGGGGAGGGGGTCATAAATTGTGTAAATTGCGGTACTGCAATGTTTTAACAGTCCTTTACCAAAAATGTTTGCGAGGAGTGCGGTGTAATTATTAAGGACACTAGATCAGTTAGGTCTAGTTTACTTTCCACTAGTGACGGCGCCACCAATCTAGTAATTACACAATGTTCATGTTAAAATGCTCATTTAAAAAATTATGTATAAAACAAAGATAAGTTGGGGCAAAACTGGTAAAGAATACGAAATTGGAAAATGTAAACATGTTATGTAAAAATCTAGGTTTGTTAGTAGTACTACTATAAACGATCCGACCTGCCCTGGGTGTGGGATGGACGAGGAAACGCCCTACCACTTCATAGGGGAGTGTGAGGCTCTGGGCAGGCTCAGACAAGACGTCTTCGGAGTGGTAACACTAGCGAAGGAAGAGATGAGCCTCCTAGCCTGGTCAGATGTTATGAACTTCATCAGAAGGTCTGGCAGATTCAGGAAGAGGGAGGATAGGCAGCAGGTTGGGTAGGTAATCTTGGGGCAGACAAAAAGGGCCATTGGGCCTACTTGTCAGGCGTCGGAGCCTACCCACCTTTTACTACTACTAGTAGTACTACTAACTTAGTACCCTATCTATTCAAATGCTGCATTTACTTTGTTTCTAATAATATTATATAACCCTTAAATGGAAGACAAATATATCTATTTAGTTTTTATCCTGTATTTAGTAGATTTTGATAAGTCCCTTATGCGGACAAATATAAGGTTTCGTGCGCATGACGTAATAGCTGGCTTCAAGCGATTCGGTAGTTTGACAGAGTTAGTAAAACAGCACGGTTCGGACAATACGTTAAATTCGTCAGGGGCGCGATACTCACGCCACTATCGCTTCCAAAGAACAACAATAGTTATTCGTAATGAATCACGCTATGGAAAATACATCCAATAAATAACATTTCGCGTAGAGCGAGTTGCAAATAGGGCTTACGCCATTTCTCCGAGGAAACATCATCTTGGGCCCAAGTACAAGAAGACACCTGGAACAATACAAGTAAGTCCCCTTTGCCTCACGTCACAAAGGTCCTTCGATAAAACAACCCCAGCGGTTAAAAATATCAGTACAGAAAAAAGAATACTGCTGCTAACAAAAGAATACTTTCCTTTTAAATTTATTTTTTTAATTCATATAAAATTTTTATCTTTTAACCCTTCACCTTCCCATTTACCATTTTTTTTTTGCGGAAATCGTCTGATTCTAACCACCGATAAATGTAAAAAAACAATATTAATATCATATGTAATTAAAAAAAAAAAATTACCAACGCAGGTCTTAGAGAAAAGTTATAATATTTTTTTTTCGCTAATGTAGAGATATATATGTCCCAGCAGATGTTTTAAAAATTCTATAGCCAAAAAGAATATTTAAAATGCACAGAACAGGAATATTTTAGTATTTTAAAGTCCAAATTTTATATCAAGTGATATCAATACTTAACTATAAGTTACTAATAAGATATATTTGTGCAGCTTTAAAACACTATATGTAACCCTGCACAAAGAAACCCAGTTAGTATGTCAAATTAACGTATTTCATTTATTTGTCGGATTCTTATGTAGTAAAGTTATTTACATAAGAATCAGATTTTTTATTTTGTTTTTAATTTGACACACTAACTGTTTTTTTTTGTGCAGGGTCACATAAAATATTTTATATTTTATATTGGGACAAACATATCCCACTTATTTTTTGTAAACGAATATTTAAAAAAAAATCACTTGTTTCGTACTTTTATATAAACAAACAAGAGTTTCCGAAATTCAAAGAAAACTAATCCGGAGCGAAAGGGTTAGGTTTAAAGATCGTTTTCCCCAATTTTATACGAATTAGATATAAGTTATATACTTCATAATATAGATATCGTTTTTTAATTATCCAGGTTAAATGAAATGAACCCTGTAGAAGAGAGCATATTCTGTTCTCAAGAAAACGTGGAAAAAACGGTTACTTTCCTCACAGAATCTTTAAAATGGGAGAAAATACCGGACATGTTAACTTTTGACTGTTTCAAACTACCAACTGAAACTAATGATAACATAGAATTCAACTGGTTCGAAGGGCTTCCAATTTCAATCGCAGAATTCGCGATACAAATCAATTATGATCTGGGAACATTTTTCTTCTACAAAGAAGAGTACGATTTAGCTAAAAAGCATTTTAATTGCTGTATAGATTCATTCAAATCTGTGTCTGACAAAACAGTGTTTTTGGAAGTTGATAAGGCCATTGTTGATGTTTATATACAGGCTTGTTATGGATCTACTGATGGAGCAAAAGGAACTTTACTTGAACAGCTCAACACATCTATTGTTAAACAGTATATGGTAAGCAGATTTTTAAAAATATACCTAGGAAAATTCAAATGCAATATGAGAAAAATAAATAATTAAATTAAATTTTAAAATTCTCTATTTCCTCTTTCTCTCTCCTCCCTCTCCTCTCTATCCCCTCCTCTCTATCCTCTCCTCTCTCTCCTCTCCCCTCTCTACTCTCTACGCTCTCGTCTCTTTCCTCTCTTCTTATCTCTGTCCTCTCCTATCCTGGTTCCGCTCCTCTCCTAGCCTCTCCTTTCTGCTTTTCCTCATCTTTCTTAATTTTTTATTTTTGTTTGTAGTCCAGTGTAATTAATTTGTATTTATAGGGCATAACAACAATTTTGCAACAGGACAATGTATTAAAGAAAATCCCATTGTGCCATAGGATTAACTTGGAATTGGATATTCAAGGGGCATTGTCCAGTGGGACCTTTACGGTTGCCAGAGATTTATTAATAAAAATTAAAGCTTTGAATGTGGTTAGATGTGTTTTGGACCAAAAACCTTTGTATCAATATTCTATAAAAACTCCCAAAGATGTAGAACATATTTTAAAAGTGAGTAGAATTACTCGAGCAGGATTCTTCTTTAGACAGCTTTAGTTAAACTAATGGGAGAACAAGTTTGCCCAATACAGTGGCGCCATCCAGCAGTAAATAAAATCAACTGTCACATTTACCACTAAAAAATGGGGTATTTTAGTATATTTCATTTCAAAAAAAGTTACTAGATTTTATTTAGCTTTGCAGGGGATATTGTGGTGGCAGTTTGCGTAAATTTTAATTGTATTAAAAAAACACAGGTTATATTGGTAGGTCATATCATTCAGTCAGAACATACACTTTTGCGATTTTTTCATATCATATTCTCTATTTCATTTTATTATTAGTAACTATTTAGAACTTTTGATTCCTATGATTGGTGCTAATATTAGTTGTTCTGACTAGGTACTTATTTTGTCTATTATGTGTAAAAACATTTTTTTGTCTTTCAAAAAAAAAAAAAAATCTTAAAAAAAATGTTTTTTTATAATTTTTTAATTTTTTTTTTTCATGAATTCATTATTTGAAGATTTTTTTTATTTTTTAAAAAACTTGGTCTTGGTCATAGGGGAATTTATCCTTTTTTGTTCATAATTGGTTTTAAAAACTTTTTTTTTGTGTACTAAAATAGGGGAAATTCTAAATTTTCATTAGGGAAATCAGGGCAAAATCAGGGAATCTTAATTTTTAAAACCTGTGGTTACCGCGCACTATGATTTTAGGCAATTCACGTTTCATGGAATGCTTTCTCGCCAACAGATAAAATAATTATAAAAAGGTTTTTTATGGATTTGTTGATAAAGAACGAAAACGAGTTGTTGCCTTTGATCCAGTCATACGAGGCATTTGACAAACTGTTTGATAAGGCAGATTTGCAATTTATAAAAAATACTGAAGTAAGATTAGACATTCCAGAATCCTTGAATAGGAATGGTTTTAGTTTGTTTGATGTCTACAAGAAAAGTAAGTTGTATTAGGGTGGTCCAATTTTTTTTATTTACCTAATCTTTTCTGTTTATCGTAGTTAGAACGCCCTTAGAGTAAAAATTATATATACACAATCCTAAGTGGTACTTTTAGGGCCCTAAAAACCCTAAAATCATGCAAATATGGATAAAATTCGTATAAAACCAGCCCTAGTATTTGTAATTTTATAAAATTTAAAAGCCTTGATATCTATATTTATTTTTTTTTCATATTAAAATAAGCCTGCAAAATCTTAGCCTAATCAAAAGTTTCTAACCCGTGCCAACAAGGCCCCGAAATTGTCCCTTAATTACGAAAAAGTGCATTTTTTACTAATTTGTGCTACCTGCGAATTATAAATATTAAATAAAAAAGTTTTTATGTCACTTTTTTTCTATATAAACATATATGCATATTTTAGTTTTTTTTTAATATTACGTTAATCTACGCAACGAGTATGGGGTTTAAGCGCCATTTAACATCAAAATTTAAACAAAAATCGCATTAAAATGTTAATGTTAAATGGCGCTTGGACCCCATACTCGTTGCGTAGATTATCGAAATATTTTAAAATAAATAAAATAGGTTTATGTAGAAAAAAAAAGTGACATATAAACTTTTTTATTTAATATTTATAATTCGTCAGTAGCACAAATTAATAGAAAATTCACTTTTTTGGAATTTAGGGGCAATTTAGGGGCCTTGGTGGCACGGGTTCGAAACTTTTAATCAGATTAAGATTTTGCAGGCTTATTTTTATACTTAAATATCTGAAACGCAAAAGCGTTTGAAAACTTTTATATTTTAGACGAACAGAATAGTGGAAATGGACTACACACTTTTTGTCACACTTCCTTTGCCTTTCCTCACCTCTAGCAACTCCAGAACACTTCTGTGCATTCGTATGTATTATTAAACACGTTTGCGCATAAATATGTTTTACCAATCTTTACTGCGCATGATATATTTGTATATCTTTGCTAGAACATTTCTGAATATTCGTATGTATTATTAAACACTTTTGCGCATAAATATGTTCCACCAATCCCTACTACGCATGATATATTTGTAAATCTTTGCCAGAACACTTTTGCGTATTCGTATGTATTATTAAACACGTTTGCGCATAAATATGTTTCACCAATATTTACTGCTCATGATATATTTGTATATCTTTACCAGAACACTTTTGCGTATTCGTATGTATTATTAAACACTTTTGCGCATAGGTATATTTTACCAATCCCTACTGCGCATGATATATTTGTATATCTTTGGCAAAACACTCCAAACCATAAAGGGTCTTCCAAAAAGAGGCATCATTTTAAATTAGAACAAACACGCAGTTTTTTTTGTGAAAAACGATTATATTTTTATTTTAATCCAAAGTACAGACTCTATGGTTAGTAATGGAACACAATATCGTCCAAATGTCCGCTCTTACAGACTGTCATTCTTTTGATGAAATTTTTTATCACGTTTTCGCATAATTGCGGCTCTATTTTGCAAATAACAGCTCTGATGTTGTCTGAGCGCTTGAATCTTTGCTGGAGCATTGGCGAAGACCTTATCTTTAACGTAGGCCCAAAGAAAAATATCGAATGGTGTTAAATCGCACGATCTCGGTCTAATGGTGTTAAATCGCACGGTTTCTCCATTTCACAAAAAAAAAAACTGCATTTTTCTCTTAATTTAAAATGATACCTATTGTTGGAAGATCCTTTACTTTAATCCCGGGTACGCTAGACCAAAATAAAAAAAAAGACAAAATCGTTTGTTTTAGGAGTACCAAAATTAGAGGCTAGACTAGAACAGCAGTTATTATCAACTTACGACCATGTAGAAATTAAAGAAATTTTGGTAAAATTAGCAACTTTAAATGTTGGATCGTCAGTTTGGGGAATGAACCCATTATGGCATCTTCCAATACCATTGCAGAGTGTTATTAAATCTTTTCCTAGAGGTAAGCTATCTTTTTGCATATATTTGATATTTTCAGCTTTTAAAATGGGTTAAATGGGGACATATTGGGGATTGTTTTTCAAATCGAAGGGGGGGGGGGTCTTTTGATTATTTGGATGTTGACCATATCAATGTCTAGCGTACAAATGTCTTACATAAGGTTGCCTTATGTACTTAGGAAATTTGTATGCTTATCCATCGATATATTATGAATAAATGATTTTAAAATAATATTTTTTAAATTATTTAAACAATTTTGATTGAGATTTTGATTCTTCAATTGCTAAAAAATGCGATTTTTTAAGATTTTCTTTGGAAATTTTTAATTGTACCATTTTAAACTTGTTTAAAGTATCAAGTAAAAAGTCCAAACGTTTTTGCTTCATGAAATTAATCAAAAAACATTATTTTAAAAAAGTTTGACAAAAACTAGATGAAACGTTGCAAGCACCCTATCAAAACATCGGCACTATTGTACACTAGGGCCATCTAGTTTGCAAATTTCAAACTAGGTATTTTGTTTGATTTTGAATTCTGTAACTTTAAAACATTATATTCTAGCAAAAAACTGTATATAACTTTTTTTATAGGGCTTAAAAAGAGCTTTTATTTAAAATATAATTTTTTGAAATCGGGTTAAAAATATGTGAGATATGCTAAAAAAACCTTTTACTGCTTTAAACGCCAATATCTCGAAAACAATGCGTTTTAGGAAAACATTGTTTATAACATTTTTTGACCAATTTAAAATTATCTTTTATATAAGTGCTAAATTAACCAAATACAATAATAATTGCCTTAATTATAAACAAAAAACGCTAAAAATAGGAGTTTTACCCTATTTTTACCCCCTTACCCCCAATCGTTTACCCCCAAAATCTAATCAGCTCTTCGGAATACGTTAAGAAACAATATGCAGAAAACCGCAAGTCGATATCTCATGTAGAAATGGAGTTAGAGAGTTTACTCCCAGACAGACAGACAGGCAGACAGACGCAAATTTTTTTTTTACTGATTTCGACTCAGAATGGTCTAAAACGTCGAGAAATGTAAAAAAAAACGTGGTCAAAGATTTTGACTTTTCGGCGAAGATTTCAATATATCGGCACTCTTAGTAGCACTAAGTGCCGATGTAATATAATTAATTATAATTATTGCCAATTAATACAATCAATAATTATCTAAATATTATGAAAACAATTAAAAAAAGAAACTTATTTTTTAAACGTCAGTTCAAATTATTTATTTAAGCAAATGTCATTGATCAAGGCTACTTGATTTTTATGATTATTTGTTTAAAAATAGTTCAATAGTGCTAGTAGTGAAAAAACTAATATATAAACTACTGTAGAGAAGACTATCATAGCTTCGCAGGCCATAACAAATGTCTTCTCTACCTTGGTATATAATTACTATTTATAAACCGTTTTTTTATTACTTTGTGATCTTGGATTATTCTGCCTTCCCAAGCTGAAAGGTCATATCTGTATATGTTAAACCTATGTAGATAGGACCCTTCAGCTTAGCACGGCGGTATTTTATAGAGGTTAAAAAATAGGGTCAAATTTTTACTTAATATTTTCACCTTAAAGGAAGAAACTGTATATTTTTAGGTTATATGCAAGATTTTTCGTTTGTACTTCTGTGCAAATCTAAAGAACAGATGCTGAATAAAAATTGGAATTCATCCCTTGAACTTCTTATCATTTTAAACAAAGAACTGCAAATGATGACACAAAACGAAAATGTACTGAAAATGTATCAGTTGGTCAGTTGGGAAATATTGTTGGTCCAAATCACCCAGCATTTGGATGAATGGCCAAAATTTTCAATAGGTACAGAAAAACGATTTTTTTGCGTGTCCCTGAAACTTTTTCAATTTTTTTTTGTATGTACAACCACAATTTATTTTTAAATAGGACACTCTATAAAATATTTTAGTATTTTAGTATTTTTAATATAATTCTAAGCAAAAAGCTTAATTCGAATATTTTTTTTTTTGCATTTTTTACTTTTTTTAGTAAAATATCTAATTATAGACCCTTTGTAGTCTTTAGTTATGTTATGTTATGTTTGTTTTTAACCTCGTACTATTCTACTTAATTAAGCATCCCCTAAGTCCAGGACTTGTGTGGGCTAGTAGTAGAGGGAACCAACGGCTTTAATTGACTTTCGAACCAATATATCTAGGGAGTACGCCTTCGCCAAATTTCAATTATTAATTAACTGAAAAAGTCAATCGGCGCCAGTGAGGTTTGAACTCAACGATCATTAGATCAGTGTCAGGCTATATCGATGCCATTGACCACTGAGCTAAATCTCCCAGTTGTCTTGTATAATTAATCCCCACCATAGCTATTGGCTTGCTTCACCTGACACATTTTTTTAAAATCGTCTGGGTCATTTTTAGTGTTAAAAAAATTATAATTCTTGAGCTTCCTGTTGAAAATAAAATATATTTAATTTTGAAACGCGAGGTAGACCACATTGTCAGATCCAGTTACAATATGCATCAATTTAAAAAAAAATAATCGTCCACCACCTCCATATGCTATGTTTGACATTATTTTTTTACCGCATATCCAAGTAGGTAATCCACACAGGTTGGTTTACTTGGCCGCATATAAATATTTTGTTATGAAAACCATTAGTCTACACCAGCATAATTTTGAAATATCTCTTATACTAAAGTTTATTTTTTTACGGTAAAGTTATTTTAAATTTGCCGCTAAATACTCCACAAAGTCCGATTTCACTGAAGCATGTGGCTTGTTTTGAATGTCAACATAACCAAAATTTATAATTTTTGTTTACTTACTTTGTTTTTATGATGTTTTGATGTAAAAAATGAGAATTGATAAAGCTGTTGCTAAAAACACTTTTGTATTCCTGTATAAAAAAAATTTGCTTATAAAATCGCTTTTATTTTTATTATGGTAATTTCGAGATTGTTTACAAGCGGGAAGGTTTAAAATAACTATACCTTAAAATAATAAACTTTATCCAATACATACAGATAAGACAATTACCAGCTTTATTTTAAATAGATAAACTCAATTATAACCCCCGCGTGGCTTTTACTTTATTGAGTGGATTATTTTACCCACTCAATTGTCACTTGTCAAATTATTTTCTTGTAAATGTCATTAAAATGTTTAATAAAAATATGAATTCCTAAGCTATTTATTGGATAAAACCTTGTATGGTACTCATGGGTAAACCGATATTGCCCTCTCGAAAATTAACCTGCTTGGCTGACGCCTCGCAGGTTAATTTTCTCATGGGCAATATCTTACTTTACCCACTAGTACCATATATAACTATTAATACATTTTTAGATAAAAACGCACTAGCAAATGCATGTGAAGTATGTTTACAAACAAACGATACGGTATTACCCAGAATTGAGATTAAGGAGCAGTGCGTAATATGTTTGTTAAATTTGGGCAGATGGGAGTTTTTAATCAATTTTGATAAAAGATGGTCTACATTTGAAATAACATGTGCTATAGCCTTGGCTGCCCAAGAAGCGGTTAAGCATAAAGGAACCAAGCCGTTTTCAAAAAATATATGGGAATTAGGTAAGAGACTTAACACCTCATAAATTAGGAGGCGGAAGTAGTTCATTTGTGGAAGGGCCAATTAGAGAGATACTAGATACTAGATTTCTTTCCCTAGTAATTTCATCTCGAAGTCGTCGGTCCCGGTGGTGTAGTGGACAGAGCCTCTGCCTACGGTGCTAAGGATTGTGGGTTCGAGTGCCACTTAGAGCATGTTTGTATAGAGGTATCTAATAGACACTATAGACACTTTCTATAGTCGGTAGATGGAACTACTTTGACTAACTATAATGTGGGTCCCAGGTGAAACTTAAACACATTTTAGTGTGGAAACGGGTTCTGTCGAGGACCATGCTTCGGAGGGCACGTACAAGCCGTCCGTCCTGTCAAATTGGCGATATCAGCGTACTATCCGGATAGGCATGGCAAAAAGTATATAATATAGGTTGGTTTAGGTCAAATGACTGGGATTAATTAAATTGCTAGAGAGTAAAATGACGCGGAATAAAAGATTTTGTGCGGCTCAGACTAAAAAAGTACGAGAAATTGGTACCTCAGAATCAGAAACGTGATATTTTAAATCAAAAAAATAGCTAAACTCCGCGTAGAATTTGAGTTGATACTCATTTGTTTCTTGTTCTATGGTTGTCAGAATAAATTTATTTCCATATGTAAGGGACTAGCTTGTGTTTAAAATTTATTGTCAATTAAAATGACACAGAATTTAATTAAAACACTCATTTGACATTTAAAGAAAAAAATATATAAATAACTTCTGAAAAGCAAGAAGAAAATGGTAGAAAGGCCAAGGGTCCTAAAAAAGCATCAACATATTACATATATTTATGTAATATATATTATATACCGGGTGGTTTTCAAAGGTGGCTCGCCCCTATAACTTTTGAATTCTTAAAGATAAAAGAGTAAAATTTAGAGGGTGTCTATAAGACCGTATTTTGAATTATATTATATAACGTAGTTTTTGTTTTCACTTCCGGTTTAACCGAAAACGACCCCCTACTTCTGATTTTTAAATGGAACATCCCGTATATTTTTACATATTTGGATTCTTCATTAAATTCTGTGTAATATCTTAAGTTTTTGTCATTTTTTAAATAAAATTTTGTTTTAGTTTTTTGTTTATCTGGAAAGTCATTAAATCTATTAATTTTGGATCAAATTTTAGTAGAAAAATAGATTTATTAACAAAATGTTTAATTTAATTTTACATGAAAACTAAACTTGGTAAAACACATTTTTTGCTTTACTCGAATTTTTGCATAATTACATATATGGCTCGTCGATATAACTACAAAGATTATTTTTTTATCTTTACAGTGATACCAAAAACTTAATATTAATTTTTATAAACTCTTTAAAATAAAAGAAAATTGTAAAAATAATAATTTTGTTTTGCGGCATCATCAAAGGAACTGGAGTTGGCGCGTGGAACGCGTATATTATTTTAAAGAGATTAAATATATAAATATTAACTTTTTTGTATTATTGTAAAGAGAAAAAAAATAATATTTTTAGTGATATTGACGAGCAATTTGGATGTTATAAAGCAAAAATTTGAGTTAAAGCAAAACATTTGTTTTCCCAATTTAGTTGTCGCGTAAAATCAAAAGTAAACATTTTTTTTAATAAACTGTATTTTTCTACCAGTATTTGATTCACATAGAATGGATTTAGGGACTTTTCAGATAAACAAATCTGAAATAAAATTTTATTTAAAAAATTAAAAAAGCTGTCCAAAATGATCAAAATTTGCGTTACGTAATACTTGATTGTTCCCTTACAAGCTTTTTGGCGAAAAAAAAATGACTCGGCCGAAATGGAAAATTTCATAAAAATCGCGCGGCAGTTAAAGTTTTAAAGCAGAATCCAAATATGTAAAAATATACATTGTGTTCCATTTAAAAATCAAAAGTAGGGATCGTTTGGTTAATCCGGAAATGAAAAAAAAATACGTTAAATAATTCAAATTATGGTCTCTGTAAATTTTATTCTTTTATCTCTAAGGATAAAAAAGTTATAGGAGCGAGCCACCTTTAAAAACACCCGGATATGTACAGTTTTGTAACACAGTACCTTTATTTCCAATTAACATATTATTATTATTAACGCAGTGTTTAATAAAAGTTTTATAGTAAACGATGTGAATTTTTTTTTTCTGCAAGTTAAAATAATAATGGTCCATAATTTTATTAGAAGAATATAATTTTAGGCATCCCCAGGTAATGTAAAAATTTATTTTAATAGCACAATATGAATAAAAAACTTTAACTTTCAAACATGTTCTTATCATTATATGTGAGACAGTCAATGGCAGTAAACTTAACTGTCAGAGTTAAAAAAAAATCTCAAATCATTCTTATATAACATTACATTACATGTTTGTTTAACCTCGTACTATTCTACTTAATTAAGCATCCTCTAAGTCCAGGACTTGTGTGTGCTAGTAGAGGGAACCACCGGCTTATACTGACTTTCGAACCAGTTTTTATAGGCAGTGTCCGCTTCACTTACGCCTTCGCCAAATTTCAATTATTACTTAACTGAAAAAGGCAAATCGGCAACAGAGAGAATCGAACTCACGCTAGTTGGCTAGTAGACTTGTCATGTACAGACACGGTAGACCAATACACCAATCCTCCCATTATATAACAGTTCAATTTCACAATTCCGTTTAATTTAAAAACTCTCCAGCATTATTTTTTCAAGTATAATAAATTATGTATTATTATTATTATTAATTAAATTAACATATATTTTGTTTTCAGTCTTACCAATATTCATAACCTCAAATTCGAAACGAAGCTCAAATAATTCGTACAACGAATCACAAATTTTGAATATGAAAATGAATATGATTGCCATTTTTAGTAAACTGAACGACTCAATGACATTAGCTGTTGTTATAGCTCTTTTGACGAAGTTGTACAACATTTTAAAAGACGAGTCGTCGTTGGAACTACAGGTTGAATATGCTAATTTGTGGCCGGAAGTTTTAAGCAAGTAAGTTCTTTGAAGTTGTGACACTTTGTGACAGAAGGGTGGGATGAGAGGGGGTAGCTTATTAAGCTAGTTTTGACGTCACAAAATATTTAAATAATATTTTTGAAGTAAAATATAAGTGTTACATAATATTTACCAAAAAAAACTATTGCATTAATCATACACCATAATTAATTTATATTAACACGTTAATTGCCGGGCATATATGTTTATTTATGTTTATTTTTAACCTCGTACTATTCTACTTAATTAAGCATCCCCTAAGTCCAGGACTTGTGTGGGCTAGTAGTAGAGGGAACCACCGGCTTTAATTAACTTTCGAACCAATATATCTAGGGAGTACGCCTTCGCCAAATTTCAATTATTAATTAACTGAAAAAAGCAATCGGCGCCAGCGAGGTTTGAACTCACGATCATTAGCTCAGTGTCAATGCTATATCCGGAAATGTTTAATATCCATTAAAAAACACACACATAATTTTACTCCTCAGTACATCTAAAATCTCACAAAGTTCTATAAATTTTCTATTGCAAATGGATTTGAATTAACTAGTGAAGAGCCGCCCTGAGACCCTTTTTCGACTTGATATAAAAACCTAATGTTTTCTCAATACAACATTTCTTAAGAAACAGATCTATTTCTTGAACCTTAATTAAACCTCATCAATATCTCCTAATACTGAGAACGACTGAGCATTTGATTGTTCTCTTTCTCTTAAATTTCCCCACTATAATCTATGAAAAGTTGTTTGTCCCGATATTTGCCACCACAGTATGTATAAAAAACAGACACATAGTTTGTTTTTACTTTTTTTTTTCGTTTTCGTTTTTATCGTATAAAAACGAGATACACATAATTTACCTTCTTTTTAATTACTTAATCTTTAAAGTAAATCATAAATTTGATATAAGAAAAATAGCGGAAAAATAATCTGCCCTGTTAAAGTAAAGGGCAGCAAGGGACATTGTCGTATAGCGGCGTTTTTACGTCAATCCTGATGTAATATTTTGAAAACGCTGCTATTGACCAATGCCACTTACTACCCTTTACTTTATCAGGGCAGTATTCTACAAATAAAGTTTTGCAGGCACATAAAAAAAGGGTTCAGGGCAAAAAACGTTTTTTTAGCTATAATTCGCTGTCACTGATCCAATTTTTATTTTTATATTTTTTTAAGCTAATTTTCCTTGTTTTTACTCACAGGCTTAATATGTATCTCGTTTTTATACTATAAAAATGAAAACAAAAAAAAAATAGTAAACAAAAAAATACAATCAGTTTTTTATTCATAGAATAATTAATAATTATTAATTATCGGCTGAATTCAAAAATGTAAAAAATTACAGGGTGTTGCATTAAAAAAAAAACATTTATGCCACTTCCGGGGAAACCGAAAGTGAAACAAAAAATTATTTTATAGCCAATGTAAAATTATATGTCACCCAAGTTTCGTTTTTATGAAGATTATTCTTAATTTTGGGGATGGACATAAATAACACTCACCCGGTGTAGGTAAAAAAATCCAGTTCCAGCCATTAAAACAATATTTTAAAGCGTCGCGACGTCTAGTTTGTGCCAAAATATGTCAAACGTATCTTTTGTATGCTTTTCACAGAATCTGATGTAATCTCTTATATGTTTTTTTAACCAATGTGACGTGACAGGGAAGGTGGGGTGGGGTTCGACCACTTGTGACAGTGGCTCGAAAACGACCCAAAAAGTTGTGACATAATTTATGGACCAGCCCTTGCATCAAAAAGTTTGGGAAGTTTAAGAGGCGAAACTTCATAAAGCAAGGGATGTCCATAATGAACGACAGTGGTTGTCAAACCTATTTGGCAAACACTATGGTTCACCCAACAGGATGTTGAGAGGTAAATCATTTAGATTTCACTAAAAATGGTAACGTAACAAAAGAGCCGCTCGAAGTTTCGCCGATTTTCCTTTCCCTTGAAATTCCTTTCCATTAAAATAAATTAATTTTAGTGCCAAATCATATAACACTACCAGTGTCAGTGAAGTATTATCAGAGCTTGTATTACTAGGACTTTCTTTGTATCCAACAAACGTTTCATGGTTGAGACTTATGGGCGACATTAACTATGGTAAGATTTGCAGTAGGTATAGCGACGATTGAACCAGGCCCCACTACTACCCATCTATGCAGGGTTGTAGAAAAAGAAAAATAATTTTTTCGGAAAAGTCCGGGATACGTGTCTTGTTCCGAAAAAGTCGGTCCCTTTCTGCCAGTTTGTAGTATTTTTTTAAATTTCGTGCGTCAACTTTTTAATTTTATGTATATGGAGGTATTTTTAACAACAAATTCTATTTTAAACACCTTTAACACACCAATATTCCTGAAAATAATCTAAAAATATATACTTTTGTCCAATGTTCACCGGAAGTGGAGGAAGACTTTTTTATTATCGGTGATAATAAAAAAATTATCACATTTAACCACTAAAAAAACAATTTTATAAATCTTAATGAAAATTTAAAAATTATTAACTATCACCACCGGAAGTGGATTAAGGGGACTTTTCGTTTCATAATTGGTAAAAATAAATATTTTATTTTTTTTTTGTAAAAAGAATATTGTACATATTAAACTGATTTATTTTGGACATATTTATAAAACATATTAAGAATATATTTTTTTTTGCATTTTTAGTACATCTTGACAACTTCAGGGCGTCTTCCAAAAGACACTTTTTAAACGTCTCCACAGTTGTTGGGCTTCCTGTAACACATAAAGTAAAAATTCCAACGGGATTCTATTCATAAGACTAAATACTAATAACTAAACCTAAAAAATGTTCCATTTTTAATATTTTTATTATTTATTTTTTATTTTTCTGAAAAATGAAAAAAAAAACTCCATTTCATTCATTTTTATCATTTTATAAACATTTTTTTAAAATAGGAAAAAAAACGCCATTTCATTTTTCAGAAAAATGTTTATAAAATGATAAAAATATATAAAATAGAATATTTTTTGGGTTTAGTTAATAGTATTTAGTCTTATGAATAGAATCCCGTTGGAATTTTTACTCTATGTGTTACAGGAAGCCCAAAAACTGTGGAGCCATTTAAAAAGTGTCTTTTAGAAGACGCCTTTGAAGATGTACTAAAAATGCAAAAAAAAATATATTCTTAATATGTTTTATAAATATGTCCAAAAGAAATCAGTTCAACAAATACAATATTCTTTTCACAAAAAAAAAATAAATAAAAAGTTAATTTTTTTTCAGTTATGAAACGAAAAGTCCCCTTAACAATAATTATAATTATTATCGTATTCAGTGTAAGCGACCCCAAAACAATTTTTAGAAATAAGTATTTAAAAGTATTAGTTTCTACGCCCCCTAGTTTGTGGGGTGGATTTTTTTATTAAAATATTGATATACAGGGTGTCCCACCTAAAACAGATCAATCGATTTTAGGCGTTATTATTAGAGCTATCGGAATTAAATTTATGTTAGTCAATATACACCCAAGAAGCCATAATTTTGCATAAACAAACGTTATCTACCAATTTTTGTTTTTGAGATATAGCTTATTTGACACTATTTTTATATGCAATTAAAATTTAAATACTAAAATTGAAAAAATATATATTTATTTTTTTTTACATTGATCACATATTTTATAACTTTATTTGTAATAATCCTAATTTATTAGTTTGTTAAAATCACAATAATTAGTTTTTTAAAGTCTGTGATTAAGGGTTTCAAGTACCCAAACTATTTCCTAGATGAACTACCGTATTTTTCAACACTTTAATCTGAATAAAGTTCATTTAGGCCTCTTTTGTTACTACTTATGGTACTTTTACGTTAGCCATATGTTATAATTGTTTAATGTTGAAATCCTAAGCGTATTTTACCTTAGTTAAAGTTTATTAAATTTATTTATAATATTGATACTGAATTCGCGAAACCCTTAACTGCAATCAAAATAAGTGAAATTAATTCTTGATAAAATAATTTTATTAAAAAAAATCATAGTTTTTTTAAAGAAATTAATTAAAAAATCATTAATTAGATTTGTTTAGTAAATCTAAATAAATTAAAGAAAAGTTTAATATTTTAATAATTTTTTACATCGGCACTTAGTGCTACTAAGAGTGCCGATGTATTGAAATCTTCGCCGAAAAGTCAAAATCTTTGACCACGTTTTTTTTTCACATTTCTCGACGTTTTAGACCATTCTGAGTCGAATTCAGTAAAATAAAATTTTGCGTCCGTCTCTGTCTGTCTTTCTGTCTGGGTGTAAACTCTCTAACTCCATTTCTACATGGGGTAAACGATTGGGGGTAAGGGGAAAAAATAGGGTAAAACTTCTATTTTTAGCGTTTTTTGTTTATAATTAAGGTAATTATTATTGTATTTGGTTAATTTAGCACTTATATAAAAGATAATTTTAAATTGGTCAAAAAATGTTATGAACAACGTTTTCCTAGAACGCATTGTTTTCGCGATATTGGCGTTTAAAGCAGTAAAAGGTTTTTTCGCATATCTCATATATTTATAACCCGATTTAAAAAAATTATATTTTAAATAAAAGCGCTTTTTAAGCCCTATACAAAATGTTATATACAGTTTTTTGCTAGAATATAATGTTTTAAAGATACAGAATTTAAAATCAAACAAAACACCTAGTTTGAAATTTGCAAACTAGATGGTTCTAGTGTACAATAGTGCCGATGTTTTGACAGGGTGCTTGCAACGTTTCATCTAGTTTAAATTATTTAAAATAACAGTTAAAAAAATTGTCTCAGAAATAAAATCCAGTAGAAAACTTTTGTTTAGACACAAATATCGCTTTTTGGGTGTATACTGACTGACATAAAATTTATTTCGATATATTTATTTATATTATATTTATATTTATTTATTTAAAGTCGTTCGGGACCTTCGATCGAAGGTGTTTTATACCATACTGGACTTTTAGCTTTAATAATAACGCCAGAAAACGAAAACCCAGTATTGTATATTTTTTGATTAAAATATTGTAAAACATTTAAAATTTATAATGATTAGACAGCGTCCTTTTCTAGACTTCTCTGGTCTTTTTCTAAATGAACAAAACCATGTTTTTTTCACGTCTTTTTCTAAAGGTGTTTTTTTCCATCCAGCCCTGCATCAGCGCCACTACACCTGAACTTCCGGTCACGATCCCTGATGATTTCACTTCCGGGGGTTGCATCCATTTGGATGGGGTCGAAAAATGGCCGTTTCCGGCCGCGCATCCCTGACGGCGCGCCGTGGCGTGTACTGTATGGGGAGCGGTGTACCTGGCTCAATCATTGCAATATCTACTATGGCTGTTTCTTCAAGCAAGATAGTAAATTAAAAATCGCACAGTGAATATTTTCAAAACATATTCGAATATTGGATGTGCGAATATACTACGTAGTTTATTTTATGTAACATAACTATATTCTATACACAAACACATACTATTCAAAGCTGTTGTAAAAATATTTACTCTGCGATTTTCAAAACAGATTAGAATATTGGATGTGCGAATATACTGCGTAGTTTATTTTATAAAAAAATAACTATATTCTATACACAAACATATACTATTCAAACCTGTTGTAAAAATATTTACTGTGCGATTTTTAATTTAATCTTATGTTAATCGCAAAAAAGTGACCTTCATAACTTTTCAATAAATAGGTCAATTTGAAAAAAAATAACATAAGTAGAGGTAATTAATTGAAAACAAAACACGGTTTAATGTAAAAATACAAAAAACTAAAAAACAATGAAAAATATATTTTTTAAATATTTAAAATTTTTCGAAATTTATATTTGTTTCTAAGTTTTTAATTTTCTGTAATTTTATATTAAATCGTCTTTTGTTTTCATGTTGACCTATTTATTTAAGAGTTATGAAGGTGACGTGACCCTTTTTGCGATTAAAAAAAGTTTCGCCCGATAGATTATTTAATTTTCGGTTCTAAATCAACATTTATTATCTATCCACATGACCTTGGCCAGTTTAAGGAATTTTAAAATATATTCGCAACCTCGCGCTATGTCGCCAATGGGATCGTGTTATGCTAGGAGAGGTCACAGAATATCCAATGAGAGGCAACGGATTTCTTTCCGCTCACCGATGCCCCGCTAGCCAAGATCATGCAGACAGATAATACATTATAAGTAAAAAAAATATACAAGAAAACTGAGTGTTTTTCAAACTCGAACCAAAAGTGATGAACGGCGAACCGTGTTCAGTGTAGACTAAAAATTAAGAAAAAAAAAAAGATGAAAAATTAACCACTTTTTTGAAAAAAAGTGGCGCATTAAGGGGTTAATTTGTATTAATGGCTATTTACGGTAAAAGTGAATTAAGTGAAATAGTACCCTCAAGAAAAATTGACCCACCAGGGCTGAGTGGGTTAATTTTTGAGTGGATAATATCAACTTATTCCTTACCGTACAATGTTTTACCAAAACCCTGTTTATTCTGCTGAAAATGTATTATTTTAATACAGTAACTGCCATGCCAAAATTTAAGAGGTGATTTTACATCCAAAAATATGAAAATAAGTTTCTATAGAGGTTGGTCCGGAAATAAGCCCTAAGGTAGCTACGGCCCTTCGAAAATGACATATTGAATGGGGAACAAAAAAAAGCATTAATAAAATTTTTATGTTGCAGGGTGATACTTCATATAAAACTGAGTAAAAGTATTCTTCACCAAAACATATAAATTTGATATTAAAGGAGTAATAGCTTTTAAAAAAGTTTTTTGGTGGCACAAAATGTTACTTCCTCTAAATTTCATTTTTTTGAAAACGGTTGCTCCTACAGTGTTACACTATATTACATTTTTTATGTATTTTTACTAAAGGAATCTATATTTTTTACAACAAATTCAAAAAACATACACATAAAAAAGTTTGGGGAAAAATCATTTCCGGACCAACCTTTATAGGAACGTTTTTTTTGATGTAGAATAACTTATTAAATTTTGGCATGCCAGTTATTGATCACCCTGTATATTTTACAAATAACACATAAACCTCAGTTTAAAGTTTCTTTACAGATATGTACTTTAGTGATTTTTTCAACTGTTTTTTTTTTCTAAAAGAGTAAAATAATATGTTGCTCTGAACAATGTAGGGTAAAGTAATAACAAAAGACTTTGGTTTGGACTTATTTTTTCTATTTTGCGACTCTTATAAGCTCATAATCACACGCATTTTGCGTGTTCTTATAGACCTATAAGAGGTTTGTACTTTTTTTTCTTTTGGGTTGGCAATACAGGACAAAAGACAATCGCTTGGCGTTTTCCGTGGAAATGTCAACCCCGCTTTTAAGTTTATTTTTGTACGAAATTGTGTTAATTTTTACCGTGTTAAAATTGTGGCTTGCAATAAAAAAGAGAAGAGCTGACTATAAAATATATCAAAATATTGTTTATTCTATGAATTTCAAACACAGCGAAAATTGTAATGCCAACCCAAAACAAAAATCCCTAAATCGGTCATCAATTTAAATTTAAGTTTTTTTTTTAATTTTAGAGCAAAATAGAAAATATAGTATAAAGCACTCGTTTCATAACACGTTTTTAGAGCACTAGTACTTTAGAAAACTCGCCGCAAGCGGCTGTTTTCTAAACCTGTACGACTAAAAACGGGTCTTATGAAACTAGTACTTTAATATACTATAAAATGGCTCATCCTGCAAAGATATTATTTCTGGACTTGGCACGCAAATAAGTTTCCGCCGTTTTCTATCAAAAATTAGGAATTTATTGTGAAAGAACGGTACATTATGTTTTATTTAAAGTATTGTCCATCACTAGCCACTACGTTTTCCCATCTTTCTGGCAGCATTCGGATACCACGTCGGAAGAACTCTTCATCTTTTGAGGCTATCCACGAATTGACCCAATATTTGGTATCTTCATATGATGTAAATCGCTGCTCAGACAGACCATATGCCGTCGACCAGAACAAGTGATAGTCGGAAGGAGCAATGTCTGGTGAATAAGGCGGGTGGGGTAGGACTTCCCAATTAAGTGTTTCCAAATAGGTTTTGACCGGCGCCGCAACAAGCGGACGAGCATTATCATGTAGGAGAATAATTTTTTCGTGTCTGGAGTAGTTATGGACGCGTTTTTTCCTCATTAATTGTGTTCGGTAGAGAGGTGCAGTAATGGTTTCGCTCCAAAATGATCAAAAGTTGCGTTACGTAATACTTGAACGTTCCCTAACCTTCTGGTGGGGCTTTGTCAAACGGCGGAAACTTATTTGTACCCCTGATATTATAAATTATAATAGCACAGCCACACAAAAAGAAAAAAACTCCGGAATTTTTTCGGTGACCACTGTATTCCTATGTATTTTGAGGTGCTATTTTGACCTCGGATTCAGCGCCTCTTTTTGTGTGACTGTGTAGTTATTATAGTTATTAAACATTATAATTTATAATGTTTTCCCACTTACCCGTATACGTTAATGTATCTTTTTAGCTAATGGACATTACAAAGTATCCTTAAACTATTATCTAAAATCTCTATTAATCTGTAACGAATACTTCAACATACCGCTTAGAAACGACGACCACGTGTTCAGGAGAATGATCAAATGTTGCACAGCCCTTGGCTGTCAGACGCAGGCAGCGGTGCTGTGTCAGTTTTTGGAAAAGCCGGATTACACTCTGGCTTTTAGAATACTGGGCGAGCAAAAAACATGTAACGATGCAGTGGACGCTTATTATCACTGTTTTTGGGACACTAATATTCTGGAATATTTGATTCACAACCATAACAAGAAAGGCGAGTTTCAAAGACGAAAATGTGCTGTTCAAGTGATTGGTTTGTTGGAACTGAATTCGAATAATAACGAGGAGATTCAAAGGGAAGCTAGCAATCTAAGGAAAAGTATATTTTTAAGAGCTCTATGTAAACAGTATGTATTCTAATAAAAATAAATTAAAATTAAAGAAAGTGATTTTTTTTTAATCTTTTACATCAATTTACTTTGATGTGCCCTGTAAATAATGTCCTATCCATTCCTGTTAACAGTGTCATGTGTAACTTATATGATGCACAGTGTCCAGGGCGCTGTGATGCATAGATATTTTAACAAATTTACAAATTAGAATTTAACATTTAGTTAGGTTATTTGATTTTGAAATATGCCGTGTCCTACTATAAATAATATATCGTCGCCCAAAGGATAAAATTACCAAAATCCAAAATGTAATATTTATAGGAGACAAAAAACAATACTTTATTATGTTATGTAGTTATCTAAAGTTTTTTAATGTGTAATATCTAATAAAATATAAATGTTTCTAAATTTGACAAGTATGTCATTCTTGTGAGCTGTTTTGTCATCAAGATAACTTTGTAAAGTCATCTTGGTTGTCATTTAATTTACAGATCTATTTATTTATTTAACACCCAACATGGTATCACATATATAAAAAACCTTATATAAATACAAAATACAAACATTAATCAGGAGAAAAAAAAAACAAAACAAAATAAATTTTTATGACCTGTCTTTAAAAGTTTAATTTACTGAGATCTGAGTGAGCTACATACCTGTAAAGTTGGCCTACATAAATTGATCGATAATTTTACTTTTTTAAGCATTTGATTAGCTCTGCCATGGCTTCATTATTGGAAAATACTTTTTTGGGCGTAAGTTAGGGGATGGTATGTCTTTTAAACATATTAGGAGTAGAAATTATTGTAAATAGAAATAATAGACTTTTTGGCTTATTTTTTAAAGAACATAAAAAATTATGAAAAAATACAATATGCAAGACAAAAGGCCAAAAGCCCGTCAAGGCCCGTACAATTTTATACGAATTTGGTATCAAGGTGTTTTTAATGTATCTGCCTAAAAATTCAGTGCCGTTCTCGAACCGTCTTTTAGTATAGACGGGAGATATAGCTATTTTTTTAGGAGCGCCTATGTGCAGCTCTATGCAACGTTTTGATAAACTGCGCATGCGCTGACCTTTTTTCAATATGTTATTTTAAAAAACATTTTTTTACAAAAAAAAAACAAACAGACGCCAAACCAACGTTAACGTAACCCAAGGCCCCCTCATTAAAAAAAAAATCCCAAACCAAGAAAAAACCAAAACAAACTCCTGCACAGAGAGCTGCATTTAGGCGCTTGTATTTTTTTGAGGCGGTGCATCGCGGCGCGCTGGTAACCTGTTACTCAGTTATGCTAACCATTGCTATCAGCAGTTGGTATATAAGGTTTAAATTAAAAAAAAAATAACAATAATGGAAACATTTATAGTTTTTGCTTTTGCTTTCCCATTGTGAAATTTTTCAAAAATTTTGAAAAGCCTCGTGTTAGTGAAAAAAAAATTTTTTTTTGCTTATTTTTGCGTTTCATGTCGTTTTATGTCAAACAACATTTATTTTTGAACCAACAGAATTATCGGTCGGTCAGTCAGTCGATAAGTCTGTCTGGGAAATCTTGTTAAAACGATAACTTAAGAACGCTTTAGGCTAGAGACTTAAAATTTAACATACAAGTGTGTAACCAAAACTTCGCGTTTGGGTTTGATTTTGATAAAAATTGGGGTGGCGCAAGGGGAGCAAATGGGAAAAAAATTAATACTGTTTCACAAACATTTTAAAATTGCTATATATGCTATATTTGAGGCAAATAGACCAGGAGCAAGAGGCGCAAATATGTATATATCATTAATATATTTTAATTTTATTTATATCTCACTTATTTATAATAAGATTTTAACGTACCAAATGAAAGCATATACTATACTTTATAAAAAGGTTTTATGTACTTTTTTAGCAAGAGAGGCTGTTTTATTGATATTTTGTTTTTTAAGAAAACTTCAACATTTTGGAATTTTACGGGAACCCATGATGTAACTTAGTGAAAAATATTATATTATATATAAGCTAAAAATAAGCAAAATAATTTCAATATAATGAGCTATATAAATATAATTATTAAAAAAAATATATTCTCTATGGTATATAAGGATTTTTAAGGTTGCTGAGACTGAATCTGATAATTAAAAAAATTCACCCCCGTGAGGGGGTAATTATTGGGAAAAGTAAAATTATAATGGGGAATTCCTTTAGAAAAAAACACCCTGATGAAGCAGTACTTGCATATATTGACAATAAGAATAAAATTATTAAAAAAGACAATTTACTATTTTGTATTGAAATAAAATATACCTATAATATACAGTGTATAACCATACATAATTATTAGTTATAATTAAAAGAGAAATAATATAAAGGGGAATTATTTTTTAAACCTTGTAACAATAGTTAACGATTATTATAGTTATCTTTTTTGTAAAAAGTTCATGATAATTTTAAATAATAGGAATATGTATTAGTATGCCTAAACCATATCTAGGTAAAAAGCAATTACATAAAAAATTATATTTGGATTTTTATTTATTTCAGTACTACTTAGGGCCGTTATATTCACCTAAATGTAAAGTTTCTGTTAACGCTACCGGCAGGATAAATGCTTAGTCGTTTTTTTACATTAATTTTAACAATTTAGCTTAACAAAATGAATAAAATAATTATTTTTTTTGTATTTGTATGGCTTCAGCCCTCCCCCCAGCAAAAAATTCTGGGTGCGCCACTGGACTGGAACCAAACTTTTAGTTGAACTTTTTTTCATATACTTTTTGGTTATTTAAAACCAAAAATAAAAAAGTCGTTCGGTTTATTTTTGCACAAAGTGCAAATTTGTGCAAAAGTACAGTAGATATGAAAAATATTGTTTTTGAAAGCTTATTTTACGTAAAAAAATGAGAGAAAAAATATAAACTTTTGTGTTAAATTGCTTCATAAGGAAGGTTAAAGTAACAAATACTGTAAAAATTACCCCTTAAAAGTGGCCAAACTCCATTAGGAAGCAATTTACCACAAAAGTTTATATAATTATAGTTTTTTTTTCTTATTTTTGGACATAAAATATATTATCTAAATTATATATTTTATTCTTTGCTCTTTTGTACAAATTTGCACTGGACAAAAATAAACTGAACGATTTTTTTTTCAGTTTTAAAATGATACTGATACACAAGTTAATAAAAAAAAAAAAATCAGTATTGGCAAGCAGTTAAACTAAAAGTTTTTTCCAGAAGCAGCTTGAAGACTATATGTTTGATTTTTAACCATTAATGGTTAATCAATTGATTCCTGTTCTTTCAAAAAATACCTTTCCCCCTATTAGATTATCTAATAGGGTATAGGGATATGGTAGCAATAAGCAATATTATTAATAATAATAACACAGATAACCCTTCGATCTAGTATACACTGGAAAGTAAAGTTCGTATCCCTTTTTGCCTGAAGAAAACCAGTGCTCAGCATTTCCTGAACACCAAGAGGCAACACAACATAGTTGTTTTTGTTACATTCACATTCTTACAAAAAGTTTAGCCTGTGATTGGTTAAAAGAATTATGTTGGACAATCAGAAGCGATTTTTTCTGAATGAGTATGAGTGCAGCTACAACAAAAACATCTCATGTGTCTGCTACTGAATAGAATCCTAGGAATGTAGCCACTAAAATATTTTTTTTTGTGATGAGCTAGAAACAAAAAATTCCCAACTAAAGGTTTGGATGTTCCCAACTTTTTACTCAAACCTGCAATTTTTATTAGGTTATCAACTCCATAATTACTCCAACTGTAGAGTGGTGTCTGCTGAGTAGCATGCGTCACGTTTTCACATAGCTGTATTTATAACAGACTGCTATCAGGATTTATAAATCCACTATGTGTAAATGTGATGACAGTTCTTATGTAGGGCAGCTTGTCAAAAGGATACACATTCTATTTTGAAGTGTATACTAAACAGATAATCTGTATAACTTAAAAAAAAAATCTAAATACATTTTCTAGTCCCAGACTTCAACATTAATATAAAAATCTTTCCTACTAATCTCAACCTATATTATTTCTCTTTAGAATAATTTAAAAAATTACCTTTAAACCTTCATTATTCCTCTTTGGCAAATTGGCCAATGACAATAATTTAAAACTGACTAGATTTGCTAAGGTTGTGTAAGCCTTGGTCTATCAACGAATTCGACACCATATTTAAATATCCTAGACCCTGTGGCTGCTACCATTGAACCCCAAAATAATATAAAAAGCAATGACTCTGTGGAATATTCACTAGGAAGTACAGCTGAAGCCACAAACATAGCTACAGCTACAAGTAGGACAGATGGGAAGGTCATATACCTCCAGCCTCTATCTACCCTCAGTGGATGCACCACTTCACAGTTACCGAGAAACAAATCTATAGCATCCTGTCTGAAACCATCAGCCAGGTTGTTTTTGTAATAACGAGTTAAGGAATTCATTCCATCCTGAACTAAACCCATCCTGGTTCTTTTACCAGTCCTGGTAAAATCAGTTTTCAAAGCACCTGTTCCTGAATATTGTGTGCTAATAATATCAGCATTATCGGCCCAAACATTTTTATACAGACACTCAAAGGTGTACTGTTGTTCTAAAGTCTGATTCTGCTGTAAAACATTTAGTTTTTTAAAGATAAGTTCTAAATTTCTATGAGCTAACATGCTTTGTACAACATTAGTTCTATCTAAACAGTCTATACAGTTAGTTCTAAAAACACCTTCTTGAAGTGAAGATAGAGAACCATCTCTGAGCAGCAGGAAATATCCCATTTCATCTTGGTCATGAGCCACTCTGTCTATTAATATAGACAATCTATCCCATCTCATTTTTCTGCATTCTGCATGGAAGTCAAAGGGCTCATACCTTACAGAAGGATAGGCTAGGTTTTGAATAGTATCCTTAAATGCTTGTTCTAGTCTTCCTTCAGATCCTGTTTGATCTACCAAATCTAACAATACTTGTTTGCCATAATAAAGGGCCATTTGCTCCAAATGTTTCTGGCATGCTACAGAGTGCTCTTGTGGATCAATATCAAGCAATGTTGGGGGTGGTTTGTAACGCAAGTCTGGGTTTTGATGCCAAAATAATGGTATTGACCCCCTTATCTGTACAAAACTTGCTCTATCACCTTGGAATTCTACAATTTGCTCAGTTTCTACAAAATTTGCTACATTTCCATCTTTATCAATACCTCTCCTATTTAATCTAGTTCCAGCTCTAAATAAACTTCTTCTGGAAATCAAAGACCAAGACAAATTTTGACCATTAACAACACATTGGTTAATAGAAATAAACCCATGAAGTATAGGTAAACCAAAATTTTTCATTTCCATTCTTTTAAATGATTTTAAAATGTTTGCATTCCATACAAATCTAGGGTCTCCCCTTTCAAACAAGGATTGTTGCCAAAAATCTGGTCCAATATCATGTAATCTCTGCAATGTATGAGTTAAATCATAGCTATAACTGAAATAGTGATTGGGTGTTGATAAAACACTCTCAATCATATTTAAATAAGCATTGTTATCATTGATTTGCTCTGGTTTTAAGTGCATTAAACTTCTGTGATAAGGAATCAACTCTGCCTTTACTAATCTCCATACTGCATGTCCTGCAATATAGCCCACAAGGTCTCTTTGTGTTGCAATAACTAAGTAACTACCTGCTAAAAGCTTTATCGATCCTAGTAAACCACAAAAATCTTTGGATGGATTTTCTGTATATGGTATTTTCTCTGCAGTTTGTTGCACACATACAACTTCAGAATTCCTGTCTATAACTAGTAATTCACTGCCAGATTTCGGTTCTATGTAAAATTTCTCTTGGGTGGTATATCTAAAATTGTATTTGGTTAGGGTTTTCTTTATTTTTTTTTTAATTTTACTTACATTGTTAAGTCGTTATACACATCTGAAGACATCATGGTATATTTTACTTAAAAACACTAGTAAATCGTCATTACAAGAAAATAATTATGAGTGATCGTCAAAAAAGTGACGTTTTCTTTTTTTGCGCACATTCTCTCTCTCCCTTCATATGTCTTTTTCCTTTCGGATAATTGGCCAGTGCAGTAAAAGCAGGTTAATAAAATAAAATTATTTAAATAAAAATCTTTAACAAATATCTACATTTTCAGACTAAGGGTTATCTATGGTAAAAACTAGGAGCTCTGATATGTATAAATAGGGTTATTTGAAAATAGTGAATAAAATCCCACAGATGTCACTCCTTTGTGTTCGCCTTGAATCGTGTCCCACGATATTAGGCAACTCATTAAACGTATGTTAAACGTTGGGGCTATTTGCTATTCCTCGATTAGCAACCAAATCAAAAATCATTTCTATTTGGACATGCACCTAGATTCAAAATTAGTTAAACAGGTAAATTAATGATACCTTAAACAAGGTTTTCGATAAAAACATGGTACCATGTAATATATTATTATGTATATATTATATATAAACGCATTCCTTTGTGTATTTGATTTAGTAAAGGACCTTCACTTTTGCAGCAAAGTATTAGTATTAATTACATGGTTTTAACACTATGGGTTTTGCAAAGGTGCAAAAAAACTTGCAATTTTTTTGACATTTTGCAAATTGAAGTTTGGCGCCTTGTCAAATACCTGTCGCTCTCTAGCGGTTGTCAATCGTATCTTCCAGTTTTTTGGTCGTGTGATATGCGGGAGGTGTGACTTTAGCGTGTATTTAAACTAAAAGTTTATTTAAATAAATAATAACACATACATGATTGAAAAAGTATCATAAATCTATGTCTGTTTGAATGGATCCTGTGGTAAATTGGATTCAACCGGAACAAGAAGGTCCAGCTAAACTTTTGTGGCTTCGCGTTTGGCAAACACAAATTGCTCAGGATATCGAGAGTATGAACATAAAAGACGGTGACAGTGACGTAGAGACATTTCCCAACGGCTTTAATAATCAAACAAACACAATATTAAACGGAAAAATGGATAAAAGTAATTTTGTGAATCGCAGGCGTAAGGTTGAAAATCGCCCAAATACAAGACCAACGAGCAGAAGCAGACCTAAAAACAATTACGGATCTTGCCCTTGGAGAAAAGGCAGTTTTCCCTACCAAAAAGGTGTTGTGGGGTAAGTCCATATTTTGGAAAAACGTGCTTTCTAACCATTAAATTTTCTATTTTTTTTAACTCCCGAATCTCTCATAAGATGGCCTTCATGATGGCGGCTTGACATTTTAAATTGTTGAATACATTCCATAAATTTATTCCTATTTGAAAGTGAAATGAATTCTTTCCGCCTTTTTTTATAAACTACTTATTAATTAATAAAAAACCAGATGTTTAATAAAATTTACATCACAAATTTTACAAAAAAAAAAACTTAAATTAATTATAATTTTAGATTACATCAAGAAATAGAACATTTTTATCAGTATATGAGTCCAACTGATGCTGAGCATAAAATGAGAGCAGAGGTGGTAGCAAGAATTGAGAAAATTGTTCTTTCTAAATATCCGGATGCTCAAGTTGAAGTGTTTGGATCTTACCGCACTGGACTTTATTTACCTACAAGTGATATAGATTTGGTTGTTATAGGTAATATTTTGCAATAATAATAATAATAACCTAAAAGGTGCATACCTACTTTAAATATGTAATGCAAATTGTGTAAAATTCATAACTTTATATGCCTGTTGTTGCTCTTGTAAGGGTGGTATAGACTTTTCCTGTTGGCTACCCCTGTAATACCCACCCTATTAGAGGAGTAGCTATTAGGAAATATCAGAGGAAATATCTTCAAGGCTTATACACAGGCTTGCATAAGTACACATAATGCATAATAACATATTGGCATAATTTGCATATGACTTAAGACTATCCATTTGCTATCCTAATACTTCAGCACATAAGATTGGTCAATAGACGATAGAAGAAGAAGAGGTAGATATCGCCTTGTAAATTCTGAAATATCGAATCTGAAAAATGACCACTTGACAGGTATAACAAATTATCCTTTTTTAAACAATTAATAAGGTATTTATTTAGAACTTTATTAATTACATATAAACAAGAATAAGTTCTTATAAATATATATAAATTAGTCAATTATTAAATTACTACCCTACTAATTCCATAAAAAAGAATAATATCTAGTCTCTGTCAAGTTCTCATTTTTCAGCTACAATGTTTCAGAATTTTCCAGGGGATATGCAAATTATGTCATTATATGTTATGCATTATGTTTTATTATGCAAGTCTGTGGAAAAGCCCTTACAAGAGTAACAGTAGGCATATAAAGTGTATGAACTTTGTATGAATTTTGCACAATTTGCATTACGTATTATGCATTACCTATTAAAATTAGGTATTCCTCAAGGCCTTGTAAGATGTCTATAAATTTCATTTGATGCAGTAGCTCATCAATGAGTGCCTGTAAAAATGTTGCTTGGATCAATATAGACTGACAAGCCCTACTTTTTAAAAGAGTCATGTACGCGTTGTTGCTACGGCGTCAAACGTTCCAGGGCCATCACGACCGAAAATACAGTTTACGTACCCGGGCTCCGACGTGCACACCGGAAATATGGCCGGCAATGAAAGTGTTAAATTATTCTAAAAAGATTCTTAGCCAACTGTGCTATTGGGCAGTGATAACGCTATGGGAGTGTAGGTAGGCACACTAGGTGTGGAAAGGCACCTCCCCCATTTTTTTTTTCATCGACTTTTCACCAGCCGTAAAAGGCTTTGGTAAAAAGTTGGGAAATTCGTTTGGACTTTTTAAATAAAAAGTTGGGAATATCTTAGTCTTGGGAAATTTTTGTTCTTGCCCACCCAGAAAAATTCTAGTGGCATCACCACTATAAGGGTAAAAATTCTTTAATTTTCGAGGTAGTACTGAAAGTCGATCTAATCTTTTACAAGTTTTTACTTTTATTCTTTTCTCATTCTTTGGCTTTAGCCCAAAACCTTTGGGTTCAATTAGGGTCCTTTAATTAGTTTGACACTTTTTACTCCTACAAGTGGTAAGAGTTAAAACTTTTAAACTGATTGAGTGACCCTAGGTTCAATATACTTGAATGATTTGAGAATTTTAGGAAAATGGACGTTTTTGCCACTTAGGACGTTAGAACAAGAGTTTTTAGAAAAGGAAATTGCACAAGAAGGCAGTATAAAAGTTTTAGACAAGGCATCTGTACCAATAGTGAAGTTAGTTGACCGAAAGACTGAAGTGAAAGTGGACATCTCTTTTAACATGTCGAACGGTGTCAAATCGGCCGAACTTATCAAATCGTACATTAAAAAATTTCCAGTGTTACCAAAATTAGTTTACGTTTTAAAACAGTTCCTACTTGAAAGAGACTTAAACGAAGTATTCACAGGTGGCATATCTAGTTACAGTCTGATATTAATGTGTATTAGTTTTTTGCAATTGCATCCGAGACAGGAGAGTCTGCGGAACGGTAACCTAGGAGTGCTGTTAATCGAATTTTTTGAATTGTATGGTAGGAAATTTAATTATTTGAACACGGGAATTCGGATATGCGATGGAGGAAAGTACATCAACAAAGAAGAGATGCAGAAGAAGATGATTGATGGACACAGACCAAGCATGTTGTGCATAGAAGACCCGCTGCAAGATTCGAACGATATTGGGAGGAGTAGTTATGGAGTTCTAAATGTAAGTAAAACCTTTTTTATACTTTGTTTGATGCTTCGCAGTCAGGGTTGTTTGATTTTGTCCGGGTGGACAAATCTGGACGGAAGTAATCAAATTTTGGTGAACTGGTCAAAATCAAAAGAACTGATTTTGTCCACAAATTCTGGATAAAATCAAAATAAAATAAAATATTAAATTTTATATAAATAATAAATACGTATTTATACATAGAAACATAATAAAAAAATTGGACAAAATCAAAATAAAATTAAATATTAAATTTTAAAACACGTAACTATTTTTATTAAATGCGTATTTATACATAGAAACATAAAAGATGGACAAAATCTCGGACAAAATCAAATATAAATTAAATGTTAAATTTTAAAACACGAAATTGCTTTTATTAAATACGTATTTATACATAAAAACATTAAAAAAAAACTTTATTTAAAACTAAACATAAAACACAACAAAAAATACACCAAATATGTGACAAAATTTAGGTTAGTTAACCTAATAATCTAAAAGTTCTTATATACATATACATGAATACATATTTATGAATTTTAAAAATTATTTTTTTTCTTAAATTTGTTGCCTTTCCATAGCTTATAATTTATAAGTTATACAGCACGAATAAAAACCCCCCAAAAAAATAAATAAATAAAAAAATATGTTGTCAAATAGAAAATTTTATAAGCTTCAAAATGATTTATCACACGATCCCTCTTTTAATTTAAAAAATGCCCCCTGTGCTCCCATGCCCACATTTTAAAAGTTGAAAATATCAAATATATTCAAAAAGATAGTTTGAATTGTTTTATTTAAATGTTTTAAATTTGAAACAGATATCTCCACTTGTTCAAAAGTTAAGGGGGGTGACTTTTAGATCGCTTTGTCTGGTCTTAATAAATGTATTTTAATAAAACGTTATATATATGAAGAGTGCAACGGTGCGCATCAGGTCCACAAAAATGAACTATATTTTTGCACTGATTTCTGGTTTCATTACCAAAACTTAGTGTCTTGAATATAATTAGGTGCGGAAAATCCAGTTTTTTTGTTAGAATATATAGCAAAAGATTGTTAAAATACTCACGAATTTCTTTTTAATTTTTTTAATGGGGGCGTTGTTTTACGTTAACAATGGTTTGGTTTGGTAGTACATAAAGGCCTAACCCTCATTTTTTGGGAAATACGGTTTTTGCTTGAAACGGGTACTACTTAACGTACTTTGTCGCTCTAGTTAATAAAAATTCCTAATATGTTACTAGAAGTGGCAAAAAAGGTATTGGAAAATAAGTTTGGGGTGCAAATGTTAAAAATTTGCTTTTTTGCCACACCTAAATATTTATCTTAAATATTCTTGATTAAAAAAGGTCTATGAAGCTATTTAAGACTAGCAAAGAAATTTTATGCAAAAACAACCTTATAAGAAATATGTGGCCTAGTCCCTTTTGATAATTAAGGGCACTGTTTAGGGAACGTTCAAGTATTACTTCTTACCCCGAATCCCGCGTTATTCAAGGCTGTGGAGATTTTATATTTTGGCTATCCGCCCCCCCCCCTATTAGGGGGGATAGCCAAAATATGAAATCTCTTTAATCTATAATAACGCGTGAACCGGGGTATGAAGTGTATGAATTTTGGTACAATTTGCGTTACGTAATACTTGAACGTTCCCTTAGGCCTTATTTCGATTTTATTTTGTTGAAATCTACATAAAACGATGTAAGCAAGTAAATACTATTAAAATGTAATTAATATTAATTATAAATATCATTGAAAAAAAACATAATTGCATTTTTGCTTCTCCTGTAAAATAATTTTGTGGGTTATGCCCTTATGTTAGTTGCACTCTTCATATATAAAAATATGGGGCCATCAATTGATCTTATTGATTATTTATTTATTTTTGAAAATATACATTTAAGTACATTTAGCTCGAGATTTAGCTATTATATCTAACCAACATTTTTTAATCACTGTTTTATTCATATTTAATATGCCGATATATATATATCGGCATCTTCATCTTCATATTCTTGAATGACCTATATGTAACACTACATAATCCAGATCAGATCCTAGTAAGTTTTGCTGATGATTCTAATTTTTTAATAAAATCAAACTCTTTTGAAAATCTGCTTGCAAACACTGAATTACTTTTTTCTATTGTTAAGCACTGGTTAAAGTGCAACAAGCTCATTTTAAATGAGCAAAAAACAAATTTTATGCTTTTTACTGCTAAAGAACAACGATATACAAATGTTACAATAAACAATGAGGTAAGGGAATTATCAAAAAGTGTAAAGTTTCTGGGTTTCCAAGTAGATGAAAATCTGAGCTGGTGTTCACATATAGATCATCTGAGGGCAAGGTTAAACACAGTAAATTATTCAATACTTGTATTAAGGAGGTATTTAGATGTGAATTCTTTGAGAGTAATATATTTTTCGAACTTTCAAAGTCTTTTAAGTTACGGGATTATTTTTTGGGGCAAATGTAGAGATATTAATTATATTTTTCTTTGTCAAAAAAGGCGTTACGTTTAATGTTTAGTTTAAAATACAGAGACTCTTGTCGAAACATGTTAAAAACAATAATATACTTACAGTTTATGCTTTATACATTTATAAGTGTATACTTTTTTTAATAAAACAAAAAGACTTGTTTTCTGGTAGCGAATCCAGTTCAAATAGATTTTCCGATTTCAAAGTTCCAAAACATAGACTAGTTAGTTTTGAAAAAGGTCCATACTACTCAGCTATACAACTTTTTAACAAACTTCCTCAGATTTTGAAAAACCGAAAAAATGAAAGAAGTTTTAAAAATCTACTTTTTGATTATATGTGTAATATGGAGCCTTACAACATGGAAGAGTTTTATTCATATAGGTCATAAACTAATTTTAATTGTATTTTGTATTTATATATTTATTTAGGTACTTGTTGTATCTTTCAATTTCCTTTTGACAACGTTTCCATTAATAGTTTTACGTACTATATTGTATTTAAAACATTCTTGTGAAAATAAATTATTTATTTATTTATTTGTTTATCGGTATATCGGCATATTATCGGTATTAGCAAAAAAATCCATATCGGTCGATCCCTAAATTACACCGCCGCAACTTTGGTTTGGACTTTTAATTATTATATCATTTTAATTAAACTTTAATGTATTTAATTAATTTCAATGCAAAAAAAATAAAAGCTTTAGCAGATTTTTTTTAAGATCTTAAAAAAAAAACTGGGACATCCTGTATAGTATTTCGAACACTTCATTTTACATAACATAGCTTTTTTAGCAAAAATTAGTTTCATAAAAAAATAATTAAAAACACTTTTCGTACCTGGAAACATAGTGCGGAGTGGGGGGGCAATTCAGAACATAAATATCGAGATAAATATTATATTTATATTATTCACTCTGGAAGCAGGTGTACATTTTTGTTAAAGTACTGGAAGTACTTAAAGGTATTTCCGAAATATCTGGAAATACTCGGAAGTATTTGGAAGTTTGTACGTGTAAATACTTGGAAGTACTTTTACTTTCCCCAAGGAAATTTATGCGTTAGTAAAAAAAAATCGAAAATTTTTTATTGCTTTTTTTACGTTTCTGGGCGTTTTATGTCCAAAAAATATGATTTCCGTCAAAAAAATTCTGTCTGTCGGTCTGTGTGTCCGGCAAATTTGTGACCACGATAACTCAAGAACGCTTCAGGCTAAAGACTTCAAATTTGGACCATAGGTTGATTATCTAAAGTTCCAGGCTAGAATTGTTTTTGGTAAAAATCGGATTGGGTTAAGGGGGGTAAAATTAGGGACACTAGATCTAGGTCTTAAGTTAGCAAGGCGCCTTGCTAACTTAAGACCTAGATCTAGTGTCCCTAGGTAAAATGGGGTAAAAACATTTTTTTTTTCAACAACTTTTTCGATTTATTTTTCGTTTTACGAAAAAAAAACCTTTTTTGAAAAAAAAAATGTTTTTTTCGTTTTTGATTTTAATGAACCTAGGCATATAGGGGAAAGTATTATTTTGTTGGCTGCAGTATTTTTTGTTGTATACATACTATTATTATGTTTTTTTATTCACCGAAAATTTTCGTCTGGGACTAATAAAAACCAATAAAAATTGAAGGGTACAGGGGAAAACCGGCTGTCAGTCAATTGCGAGTTTTAAGTAAATGCGTACATATTGTAGCCCGTTAAAGGATATTTTGTTTCAGTGTGTAAGACAAGGGAAAAAGCAGTTAAGTCTGCTGCAATAAATGATCAAAAATAACCTGTGCTGTGAAGAAAGTGAAAAAGTCAGGGTCTTTTTATCGTTTTTTCAAAAAATTATTGTGTAGGGAATATTTCATTATTTTACAGATTACACACGTAAAACATTTTGAAAATTCAAGGTAATACAATATACCTTCACGTTTCCCCAAAAAAGTGAATATAGCGTTAAAAATACCTTCAGATCAAAAGTATCAAGAAGTGACTTAGCTGGTTTTTCCCCTATTCTCTTCAATTATGAATTGGTTAATTTTTAAATAATTTGTTTTTTTTTATAATCATAAATCCATAATTTTATTATGTGTGACCTTTAAATCAGTGGTTTAACTGCGTGTCTTCTTTATCATCAGTTTTTTGTGTTTTTTTTAGTGACCACTTTCATTTTAAATAATTAACATTTAAAATTGCATTATATTCTACAGGTCCGGCAAGTCCGCTGGACGCAGTCGCCCGAGTTAACTCGTTGACAGTAGGTTGGCTCTTTTCCGCTTGATTCTAGCGGATTTATATTTTGTATTGCCGATCAGATTTCAACCGAATGTACTCACGAAACTGTTAGCCCCAGTTAACCCGGGTGGGCAAAGCAGGGTTCCCAAAACCCTTGAATTTAACATTTTTTCTTAAAAAAAAACGGGGTTTTACCTGGAAGTTTGTAATAGCACCTGGAATTTAACATACAGAAATATAATTTCGCCTGCGGCGCTGAAATTGATGGGTTGTATTTTAATGGGTTTCACGTACCCATTTAATGTTTTAATAATTTGCTTTTTAAATTCTTAGAAATTGCTTGTCCTGATTCAGGACTCCTGAAAACTGTACTGTAAAATTTTTTAAAACTTTAGTAATGATGATGATAATGTGATATTATATTTTTAATTAATAGATTTTATAAAATTATTTCAATGTCGGCAAGTTTTGTTTTTCTGGGAAATGCTAAAACTTATGATTTCCTGATTACCACCGTCTATTTTATTTATTTATTTTTTTAATAAATTGTTTTTCAAATTTTGATGTAAGTTACCTAGAAAATTCTTATCAAAATTGACTGCAGAGATAAACTTGCTAACCAATATTGCAAAATTTTCTGGATACACCCTTGTTTGTGACTTGACAAAAACTTTTTATTGATACTGTTAGAAAGCTAAATAAACTTGCCACGAAACAAAATATCCTGTGGCCGTTTCTGGCCAAAAATTAATTAAGGAACAATTTTTCTTTTTTTCTTTTTTTGAAGATGATTTTTTTTTTGTTAATTATCCATATATGCATATTTTTGTCATCAAAAGTGTTAATTATTGAAAAAAAAACAAAAAAAATAAATTAAAAAAAAAACATTTTCACAAAAAAAAAAATTTTTTCCAGATTTTTTTTTTTTTTAATAATATATACTAAAAATATTTTACTATACCTGGAATTTTAATAATTTTTACCTGGAAAACCTGGAAAATGCCTGGAATTTAAATGTCAATTTTTGGTGGGAACCCTGCAAAGTATGCCCCCCTTTGGTATTTTTTTGTAGAAAATAAAATTTTTAAAATTTTTTCACTTGTTATTTCCCTTCAGCGTAGACTAAAAACTAAGAAAGGAAAAATTGTTAAAAAATAAACCAATTCTATAAAAAAACTGGTGCGTTAAGGGGTTAAGTTTAAGTGACGTTCCAACGTAAACCAAGAGTTAATCCTGTTAGTGGGAGGACATTATAAAACCACAGTAAAATTTGAGGTGCTCGATTTCGGAAGATAGATTTTATTCCTAAGAAATTACCATAATCGACTTAATAACTCTTTATTATACTCCTCTGATGTAAACAGAGGAGTAATATACGTTTTCCTATGACCTGGTTAGTAGTTAGTACAAGCGCCTAACTGCAGCTCTCTGTGCAGGAGTTTGTTTTGGTTTTTTCTTGGTTTGGACTTTTTTTTTAATGAGAGTGTCTTGGTTTACGTTAACGTTGGTTTGGCGTCTGTTTGGTGTTTTTTTTTGTAAAAAAATGTTTTTTATTTAAAATAACATATTGAAAAACGGTCAGCGCATGCGCAGTTTATCAAAACGCGGCATAAAGAGCTGCACATAAGCGCTCCTTAGTTAGTGCTTATTTTCCACCCATTGCCATGACAGCGGTCAGTTTTACATATCTGCTGTCAGAAATCAAGTGAACGTCAGACCCAATTAACAAATTAATTTTAAGACAATTTTTCTGTTTTTTGGATGTTTAGATGTTAGGTTGTAGGTAAAATAGTATACGCTCCTCAAAGCAAACCTGTTTCAGTGCACTTCAAGTGCTTTTTTTTACACGGCTCCGCCTTGTAAAAAAATAAGCACTTTCGTGAACTGAAAACTAGATTCGCGTACTCGATTATATACTTTTACTTTGTACCACGAAAAAAATCCAAATTCACAAATTTTTGTACCAAAGTGCGTTATAAAAACAATTACTAGGTTTATATATTAGTTAACTACCGCAGTTAGAGTTTGCGCGCGAAAAGAATGGTACAGTGATGATAAAATTAATGACGACACTGTGCACAAAATTATAGCCGGAGTGAGCGGCTTTATTCTAACAAGCGACTGTTACTAAGGAAAACGCGGCGTTGCTAAGAGGCGTGTATGTAAACAATCCGTTTTGGCTTACTGCGCATTCCATGTTTAATGACATCACTTTACCATTCTTATCGCGCGCGGACTCTACAACTACGGTATTTATAACTATCGTATTTATAAATCCTTTTTTGAACCGTTTACATATTACCTGATTTACAACTCGCATAAGGTATATTTTCCGATGCTAAAAGTTAAAAGAGAGGAAAAACTTTTTTTAAGTATTACATCGGCACTTAGTGCTACTAAGAGTGCCGATGTATTGAAATCTTCGCCGAAAAGTCAAAATCTTTGACCACGTTTTTTTCACATTTCTCGTCGAAATCAGTAAAAAAAATTTGCGTCCGTCTGTCTGTCTGTCTGGGTGTAAACTCTCTAACTCCATTTCTACATGAGATATCGACTTTTTTGCATATTGTTTCTTATCGTATTCCGAAGAGCTGATTAGATTTAGGGGGTAAACGATTGGGGATAAGGGGGTAAAAATAGGGTAAAACTCCTATTTTTAACGTTTTTTTTTTGTTTATTATTAAGGCAATTATTATTGTATTTGGTTAATTTAGCACTTATATAAAAGATAATTATAAATAGGTCAAAAAATGTTATAAACAACGTTTTCCTAAAACGAATTGTTTTCGAGATATTGGCGTTTAAAGCAGTAAAAGGTTTTTTTAGCATATCTCACATATTTATAACCCGATTTAAAAAAATTATTGACTAAAAGTGTATTATTTTATCTATAAAAAAATTATATTTTAAATAAAAGTTTTTTTTAAGCCTTATAAAAAATGTTATGTACAGTTTTTGCTAGAATATGTTTTAAAGATACAGAATTTAAAATCAAACAAAACACCTAGTTTGAAATTTGCAAACTAGATGGCTCTAGTGTACAATAGTTCCGATGTTTTGACAGGGTTTCATCTAGTTTATTTGATAAAATTATAAAAAAATTAAGTGCTCTGTTTAAAATAATGTTGAGTGTTATTTAGGAAGATAAAAATCAGGCAATCCCTGCAGTAACGGTTCCAACCTGAACACATCCCTCAACATATCCTTCCTATATACAAATGCGAACTCGCTGAATAACAAAATGGACGAATTTATTTCCTATGTTGCAACCCTTAAGCCCACCTTTATAATGGTCACAGAAACCTGGTTCAAAAGTAAAACTCCAGCTGGCATGGTCGAAGTACCAGGGTACACTCTATTCAGAAATGACAGAAATGACAAAAAAGGTGGTGGCTCCTGTATTTATTCAAAAACCACCCACCAAGGGCATAGCATACAGGTACTTGAAATGAACAACTTCGCCATGTCGGACGAAACCCACCTACAAATTGTTTGGTCACAAGCACGAATATCTAAAATAAAAATCCAAATGTTGTGTATTTACAGAACAAAAGAGACCACTACAAAAGCAAACGCCGAAATGATTGAAATCCTTAGAAACGCGCTGGCCAACGATTTTCCTACATATGTGTTCGGAGACTTCAACTACCCAGAAATTGACTGGAGGAACCTAACCCTACATAAAAACGAAGCCAGAACAGGAGTTCTTACATGCATACACAACAATGAGTGCAACGCAAGTTATAAATTTCTGCACAAGAAAGCGGGGTGATGAAGAGTCTCTTCTCGATCTTGTTCTTGTCAATGATAAAAAACTAGTCTGTGACTTAAAAGAAGGTGCTCCACTAGGCTCCAGTGACCATGTGACAATCAATTTTACCTCCCAACTCAACCTCCACCCCAAGCCAACATGCACAGTACGCAAACGTAACTTTTGGAAAGCAAACTATGAGCCTATCTCTGAATATCTATTGGAAAACCTTGGTAATAGGGAAGTTACTTTTGACGACTGCTACAAAGCTATAAACAAGGCAATAGATATCTTCATCCCATTTCATACGTCCAAATATAACCCCCATAAGCCTTGGATCAATAGTCAGCTCTTTAAATCCATTAAAAGAAAGAGGAAACTTTGGGATATTTATACTAGAGACAAAACTGATGTTAACTACAGCATTTTTCGGGTCTATAGTAACACATTGAAAAGAGACCTGGCTGAAGCTAGAAAACGCTACGAGAATAAAATATCGAACTCATCGCCAAAAAAATTCTTTAGCTACATTAAACGCTCCCTCAAGTCGAAAGCTGGATTGGTCTCCTTGATAGGACCAGGTACTGATGGAATCCCCCCCCCCCTATTTCTTCAAAAATGTGTCGATGTTTTAGCCCAGCCTTTATCATCAGCTATGCAGCATAGTATGTCCACCACACATATGCCTGAGATATGGAAGACAGCATACGTCGTGCCCATTCACAAAAATGGAAACAAAAACCGACCAGAAAATTATCGACCGATTAGTCTCACCTTCAACTTATGTAAGTGTATGGAGAAGATCATTGTTAAACAATTAACTGCATTCCTACTCCAGAACAACATAATCCCCCCAACGCAACATGGGTTCCTGCCAAAACGTTCAGTTGAGACAAACCTCTTATACTGCGTTGACAAGTGGACAGATAACTACGATCTAGGAATACCAACAGATATCCTCTATCTCGACTTTGAGAAAGCGTTCGACAAAGTTCCACATAAGAGGCTATTGTTAAAGCTGAACCACTTTGGTGTTAGGGGAGTACTACTGCTCTGGCTCACGGAATTTCTCAAGAACCGAAAATTTAGAGTGAAGTTTAATGGTGTCTTCTCCAGTCTGCATTTAATAATCAGTGGAGTAATCCAAGGATCGGTAATTGGCCCACTCCTATTTTTAATATTCCTGGCTGACTTGGCACTTTGCATTTTGGTGCACAAAATATTCTTTGCCGATGATGCCAAGATGTTTTGCAACCCAATGCTGGAGGCAGCTTCATTTGCCGACGACATAGAGAACGTAGTTAAGTAGTCCAAAAAATGGCTGATGTCCCTCAACACCAACAAATGTACCATTCTCCATCTGGGACCCAAAAATCCCAAAATTACCTACATGCTGAATGGCGAACAGATCCGTGAAGTCCAGTCCCAAAGGGACCTTGGTGTTGACATCTCGTCAGACCTAAAGTGGGAGACACATATAATAAGGATTGTGAAAAGGGCTAACTCAATGCTATATCTAATTAGGACCGCCTTCAAAGACCACTCCGTTGCAACCATGGCAAAATTATACAAATCCTACGTACGTCCTATACTAGAATATGGTAATTGTGTCTGGAGTCCTTATTATGTAAAGGATATCGAATTGTTGGAAGGTGTTCAAAGGAGAGCTAGTAAAATTCCCCTCGAACTACACGAGCTGACCTACCCACAGCGCCTCACTCGCATGAACCTAACCACCCTGGTAGCTAGAAGAACTCGTGGGGACCTGATTCAAACCTTTAAATTCCTAAGCAATTACTATTCTATCGACTTCAACTTATTTCAGCGCAACAACAATTCTAACTTGCGAGGCCACAACAAAAAGGTCAACAAAGAAAAATGTGCTAAGCTGCCACGAAAAAATTTTCTTATAAACCGAGTAGCCTATATGTGGAACTCTCTGAGCAATGTGACAGTTGAAGCTACTACAGTAAACCAATTCAAAAATCGGCTAGATAGGGAACTGGAGAGAACACGCAACCAATGGACCCATTTCCCAGCTTGATCCTTCTAATTTACGTGAATTTGTTTTATACTTGAATTTATATTTAGTTTGAATTTATTTTAGTTTACGTTAATTTCAATTCAATTTTCAATTCAATTTCTATTCAATTTTTATTTAATTTTTAAATCAATTTTTCTTTTTAATTTTTAAGAATTTAGAAGTAACTGAAATGCAGTTTCATCGGCCTTGGCCGCATACTGTTTTATAAATAATAATAATAATAATAATGTGTTATGTTAGCAATAGCGATAGTTATAAATCTTCATCGTTTACCCTAAATCCGGATTTATATTTATAACTCCAGCAAATCAAAAGTAGTAGATTTATAAATCCGGACTACGGTAGTAAGATGCGTTTACACACGACTTAACTACCGTATTAATAAATACGATAGTTATAACCAAGGTAGTTAACTGATATGTAAACGTGGTAAATTTAAAATAACTTTTAATCGTGTGTCCGTCCGTCGGTCTGTGCGCACGATAACTCAAGAATGAAATTTTTGTGAAAAATCATTTTTTAGGAAAAATTACTTTTATTAAAAGGAAAAAAAGGAATTTTGCCGTATATCATATCGGCCGATATATCGGTATATCGGCATGTCGGCACAATATCGGTCGATCTCTACCGGTTACCATGTTATATGCACACTTTTATTGATTTTAAAGCGTTTTTGTAAAAATAAACATTTTATATTTGATATTTTCATAACATGACATATTACTATTATTTTGCAGGTAAAAAAAGCCTTCGAGTATGCCTACACAGTCCTGACTAATGTGGTGCACCCTCTGTCTATCTATTGTAACTGCCAATACAAATCAATCTTGGGTCGAATAGTGAGAGTATCGGACAAGGTGGTCCAGCTTAGGCAGAGGGTTGAAGACTCAGGCAGAAGGAAAACATCTCGCTCCCCGTCTAGTACGGGGTCCACGTCTAGTAATGAAGAAAGTGGGGCCAGTTCGGAAGTAAGTATTTCAATACTGTCTGTAAAAGTACCGAATCATATGTAGGGGAGATCACCATAAATGGGAGACTTTTTGTTTTTAAACGGCTGCCTCCAAGTGTTAAACCTAAAGAATACTTGTAGTTTTGGAAAAAATGGGTAAAAATAAGTTATATTTTACCAAAACTACAAGTATTTAAAAAAAAACGTAACTTGTCCCATTCAAAAACACGGTATTATTGAATGGGACAAAAATACAAAATTGATATTAAAGATAACATAACATGAAAATAACTATTATTATCACTATAGCTAATAACAGTAAACCTATAATGTCATTTCATAACAAAAAAAAATAGCTGTTAAAGTTTTAAATTCTTTTTTTTACATAATAATTTTGTCAATTTTTTATTCATGTTTTTTCAAATCAATATTAAATATTAGTTTGCTTTGAGTTCTAACTGTTCCCAATTGTTGTATGGGTATTAATTAGACACTTGCTTTCCTTTTAGACTCATTCCTTATCTAAAACATATGGATATAAATAAAATATACAATAAAATAGTCAAGGAAGCGAAATTTGTCTCATTCAAATACTAAGAATATTATCAAAAAAATTAGGCTAAACATATTTACCTTTATTTATAATATTAGGTTATTTGTATTATGTTAAACTTTGCCATTTTTTATTATTTTTTTTACTGCACTGTCCCATTTAATAATATGTCCCACTCATAGTGATCTCCCCCTATGTTATCTATTATACTTGTATTATTTTATCCGTGATAAAGCTCGTCAAGCTGAATCCAATAGTATCATAACTCAAAACACTATCAATTTGGACTTTGTCTGTATTCTCACCCCTCCAATTTATAAAAAGTACTTATTCAGAACCGCTGTTTAAATAAAAATATAACAAAATATATTTCTAACAATTAATTAATTTCATTAATAAAACTAGTCTAAAAGGCTTAATTTTAACTGAAAGATTTTATTCAGGCCTTCCACTAATAGGATATTATTTCCGTTTTTGTGCATATTTTTTGTAACTTAAATTTGGTTGTGCTCCATTGAGTAGTAGTGCTTTTTAAAACATATTTTTTGGCCCATTTTGATAGTAAATTATATCAAATTAATAGAGAACTAAAATTTTATAATTTTAGAAAGTAAAAAAAAATAAAATACGCATTTGATACATTTTTCTGTCAATATGGCAAAAACATGTATTCGAAAACCTCTAATAAGGAAACATTATGCTTAATACACACATCGCCAAAATTCTTCACCCCCCCTCCATTTTTGAAACGTAAACAGAAAAATATTCTAACAAATTTATTGAAATGCGTTATCACATGTGAGGTAATTTTCATGGAATAAGTACACGGAATTAAAAAAATTGTATCAATAAATAAATCAAAGTGGTCACAAAATGTGAGAAACAAAGATGTTAATAGCCAGTATGTCCTCATCTGTTCTCAAGCAAAACATTAACATGTCTGTGCATGCAAATAAAAAGGTTGTTAACGGCTTCCTGCGATATGTTGTTCCATTCTTCTTGAGCAACAACAATTAGCTCCTGAAGGGTGAACAGGGGGTTATTTTCATACAAAATGACTTTTTTTAATATATCCCACACGTTCTCACAAGGATTCGTGTCAGGTGAGTTTGCTGGCCAGTTCATTCTTTGAACATTCCCTTGCTGTAGCAAATTGGTAACCCTTTTTGTGCGGTGGGGAGTGGCGTTTTCGTCCATAAAAATGAAATAATGTTTTGGGCTCATATGTTTTGTTTGAGAACAGAGGATGATATTGTGACGACTTACTTAATACAATTTTTTAAATTTAATTCCTGACTGTTTACTCATTTCATGAAAATAACCTTACATGTTATAAAGCATTCAAATAAAATGTAGAATTGAACATATATATTTGTTAAAATAATTTTAGTTTACGTTTCAAATTAATAGTGGGGCCAAGAGTTTTGGCGATGTGTGTATTACATGTATTTTATATTATCACGCTTTAAAAAAATGTTAAAAAATGTAACTTTGTGACAGGGAAGGAGTCAGGATTATTATTAATATTGGTAATTTTTGTTGCAGGGATCTGACCACCACCGATCTCGTGATACCTCGCCAAACATACCTTACAACAATAACCAGCGTAACAGTCAACAACCAAAAAGCTCGATATACAGGAGCAATAGTCGGAAGTACAGTAGTAATAATAGCAATAGCATACCAAACCACAATCACAATAATAGTTATAACCAATCAAATAGCACGATAAAACGTAAAAGACCGACAAAACAATAGTATTTATTTATCATTTTAAATAGTTTAAGTAGGCTGAAATTGGGTATTTTTTGATACCGTCTTATATCTAATCAGTTCTGGTAATATACGGCCATTTTATTACAGAAACATATTTAGTCGGTGATACTGCAATACGTGTTTGGACTTTTTGCGAAAAAAAAAATTTTGGTGTTTGCTATTAAAGCACTTGGTTGCCAGGGTAGGTAGGTAGCACAGTCGTGCCATATGTGGTAAGACCTATTCACCTTACCTAGACTCAAAATTTATTGCTCCTTTAGCAAACAGAAAAACTCGTTTCTTGCATGCACGTTTTATAGTATCACCCACGATATAGCGCGCTACAGCTACAATAAAAATATGGGAAATTTAGCCCTCACATTACAACACCAAACATTCAAAAAATAAAAAAAAAATTATATTTTTAATGATATTTTTGACTTTTAAATTAAAATAGAGTTTTGTCATTTTTATGATGCATAAATGGTTTTTCTAAATATACGTATATTGAACCACTGTATATATGAACATCCTTTATAAAAGAAAATAATTTTAAAATGTAGACGCAGGAAGTACCGTCAACTGGGGTGACTTCGGACGGTGTGGGTGACTTCGAATACTTTTTCGAAAAACCCTCTGAACCAAAGCACGTGTGCTCAAGTTGTGGGGTTATGTGCACAAGATTTGGGGTTCAATTCACAACTTGTGCACACAACCCCATTACTTGTGCACGTGTTTTGGTTCAGAGGGTTTTTTGAAAAAGTGTCCGAAGTCACACACACCGTGGAAGTCACCCCCAGTTGACGGTATCAATCGACTCGCGAAAACAGTATGTCAAGACCGTGTCTAAGTGAGGAGCTGCCTCAAGGTATTTACCTTTAAATCTTTGCAACCGGTTTTTTGTATTTAAGGCTGTAACCTTAAATACAAAATACCTCTTATATAGAGTATTATGAAACTTTTTTCTGTAATTTAATGGTTTTATACATCCTCATTTTTGGTTAGTTTTGTCATGACATAAAAGGCTAACAATCTTATTTTATTGTTTTATATTGTTGAATATTAGTTATCGACAATATTGGTTTTTTTGCCATATACATTTTTTCGTTTATGCATTTTAATTTTTAGAAAATTAATAATTTTTATACAAATAAAACAAAAAAAAATATTTTATTATAATATATTATGTTATACCGTGTGGGTCTGAATGAATTAATAAATTAGTTTTAATAAATAGATACCTACATAATATAAATACATATACTGATTATATGTATATTGTATACATATGTAATAACAAAAAAATTAATGTAGGCAACCCTGCTTTAAGTTGCGTAATGTGAAGCAGCAGTTGTTTTGACTAATTTTGGGGTACTGATTTCGAAAACAATTAAGTTTTTTCCATCACGTCTCAGATTTTTTTTTGTAAAGTTAAAATATATTAAATAAAAAGTTATCTTTTACAAGCTAATATTTTGATTTACCCCTTTGTCTCAGTTCAGAAAGCAAATTAGCTCGTGTGACCTGAAAAGCTTTAACTTATCTTAATTTATAAATTATGTATATATTATAATACATTGTTTGTATATATTTTAATTAAACTTGTATTTGATGTAAATGAAAGCTGCAAATAAATAAATAAATACATAAATAAAATATTGTTTTATTAAAAAATATAAATTATAAAGCTATTTTCAATCTTGGATTCATTTCACCAAAATTAGTTAAAATTATTATGAGACTCATTCATTTCGCATAATAAAGTAAAATTTCTCAGGGTAGTTTTATCAAACTATTTGGTATTAAAATTATTTTATTATTTCCACTAAAATGGATTTGGTTTTATACTTTTTTTTCCATTTCCATCAAAAAATAATTCATTAGATATAATAATAAAAAACCAGTGGGAAGCTGTACAGAGAATGAGATAGGAGTTCTAGTTCAATAATCCTATTATAGGTACTTGATATTAATTAATTGTGTATTATTTATATCATAAACATTATTTATTATTTAATAATTTATATATAAATCGTTTATTTGGAAAACAGTATGTCAATTTTAGACGAAATTAAGTCTAATATCTAACGCCTTTAAAGTTAAAATTAAATTAGAAATTGTTTATTTAAACAGTCTCCTAAATTCATCCAATCTTCCCATGTCTATCCTTATTCTTTCCTTACTTTCCTCCACTCTTCCCCACCTTCCTCCACTCTTCCCTCACCTTCCTTCACTCTTTCCTACCTTTCTGTACTCTACCCCAACCTTCCTCCATTTTCCGCTCAAGGGCGTAGAACATTTTGTTCTATGGGGGGGGGATAAAACCCAGGGCCGGCCTTTCAAGTCTCAAATTTGGCGCCCCTAGCAAAAGAAAAAACACACTAAAATAAAGCTTTGTGCGCCTACAAAAACTTGGCGCCCTGCAAACAAAATTGGCGCCCACGCCTATGGAGAGGTAATTACCCCCCCTTGTTTCCGCTCCTTTTCTCTGTCTTCTACACTCTTTTTTTACGTTTTCATTATAATTTCGGTATGTTTGTGCGATTTTAAAGCGCTGCTAAAAATTAACTTTTTGAAATAACAAAAGCCCACAAAAAAAAGATATGTGGTTATAATATTTCTAAGTATTTTGGGTTGCTAAATCCAAATATGGTATAACAATGCTTGGCTTTTAGTTTTTTATTAAAATCGGAAAACTGAACCAAAAACCCTAAAATTCGCAAAAAACTGCAAGAGATTTTTTACTTTTTTTATTTTAACTCAAATTAAAGCCCCTTTAATTCTCTACAAAAATATGGATCCTTTTCTTAACTCAAGTACTTTCCGAGATATCGACCCTGGAAGAAAATTTTTTTTGAGCCATTCAGAATTTTTTACAAAAAAAGAAATGCAATTGAGTAATACTGACACCATATTCTGATTCAGCAGCTCTAAGTACACAGCCAGCGGCTCAGCAGGCACACTTTTAGGATCTAGTGTAGATTTTGCAATTTTTATGGTCTTCAAAATTCTTAAAATTTCGATTTTTATTCAAACTTGAGGGTTGGGGGCAAGTGTGGCCATTAAGATTAAGATGGCTTAAAATGCATAAAAATAAAGGAAGATAACGTATTTTCAGCCATACAATCACTCTTGCAACGGAGTGAAACTTTTGAGGTTTTCAGGGGTTTAGGCCATTTTTTTTTTTCATTTTTACAAAAAACGAAAGGCAAAACTAATTCTTATATCATATTCGGATTCAGCAGCCTAAAAAACATATAAATATCATATGTATGTCTCGTATATCACTTTTTTATATACAGGGTGATCATTTAAAAACGATCCACCACAAATATCCCACAAACTAAGCCAGTCGCGCATCCCAGAGTCAAGCAAAATCTGTTTTTAATTCATTATTTTTTTCAAGACAGATAAATTATCATTTTTTTCTTTGTTTAGAACAAATTTTCTGGAAGATAGGTAAAATCGAACACAAATTTCCCCCCCTTTCCCCAAAGCAAATCCTGGATCCGCCCCTGATCTAAGCACATTATAAAAAAGAGGTCAATGTCACTGCCATACATTAAATTCCGGACACCTAAAAAATTGGTATTTTTTAAATTCAAGTATTTTGAAAACTAATTAATGGATTTGACTAATTCTTTTTTAGTTTTAAAGCTTAAACATTCTCTACTTTTGTTTGTTTTAAGAATGATTAATTTTTTTTTGTATTAACAGCAACAAATAATGTACAACTATGTTTCTTACCCCATCTTCTAGGACTTGCATGGTACGCCACTGCAACTGTTTATCTAATTATTAAAGTCTTTCTTATTGCCGCAGTTTTAATGAACATTTTCTTTTTTATTTTTTTACTTTTTTGCTTCTGGTTTAGGAGATATCAGGATTTTCCTGAAAGTTGTCATTTTTTCAATCAACTCAAAAAGTACTAAATCAGCAGAGTTTTTATTTGAAGCTCATGATTTTTACGTCTACGCTCATGTCGTTTACTTCTTCTTCCACAGTTTCTCCATCCCGGGGCAACTTTTTATTGATAAACTTGATTAGAAGAAAAACGTAACTCGGTTAAGCTTCAAATTTAAAGCACAGCATCAATCAAATTCATGTAGTACTTTTTAAATTAACTGAAAAAATAACAACTTTCAGGAAAATTCTGATATCTCCTAAACCAGAAGGAAAAATTGAAAAAAAAATAAAAAATAAAATATTCATTAAAACTGCGGCAATAAGAAAGACTTTAATAGTTTGATGAACCGTTGCAGTGGCGTACCATGCAAGTCCTAGAAGATGGGGTAAAAAACATAGTCGTACATTATTTGTTGCTGTTAATACAAAAAAAAATTAATCATTCTTAAAAAAATCAAAAGTAGAGAATGTTTAAGCTTTAAAACTAAAAAAGAATAGTCAAATCCATTAATTAGTTATAGAAATATTTGAATTTAAAAAATATCAATTTTTTAGATGTCCGGAATTTAATGTGCGGCAGTGTAGTTTCTTCGAGGAGAAAATTTAAGTATATTGTTTTGGGGGTTGTAAGTTTTACCCCTTAACCCCTTAACTACCCCAAAATAAGAATCTTAAATTTCAAACCTCATTTTGTTGACATTTAAAAGAGCTTAAAAACGCTATCTTTGGTTAAAATAAAAATTAAATATACCAACCCTTAAGTTAAGGGTGGATAAATTTATTTATGACAGCCTTTAGTTACCAGCCATTCCAATTGTTTTATTTTTAAGTAAATCCCAACATTACATTACATGTTTGTTTAACCTCGTACTATTCTACTTAATTAAGCATCCCCTAAGTCCAGGACTTGTGTGGGCTAGTAGTAGAGGGAACCACCGGCTTATACTGACTTTCGAACCAGTTTCTAGGGAGTGTACGTTTCACTTATCGCCTTCGACAAATTTCAATTATTAATTAACCGAAAAAAGCTAATCGGCGCCAGTGAGAATCGAACTCACGATAGTAGACTTGCTATGCATACGCGCTAGCCACTACGCTATGCCTCCCACTTGCGATAACTTATTTCAAGAGCTTAAAAAGTGCTATCTTTGGTATACAAAAAATAGTAAAAATACCAACTCTTAACTTAAGGGTGGATGGTTTTATTTCATAATAATTAAACAAATATATTTTACAAAAATGGCGTATTAATAATAAAAAATTAAGATAGTTTTACCTTGAAAATTTTAAATAATTTTAAGTATTGCAACATCTGCTCCCAACTCCTAATCCTTAAATGTATTTTTCATGTACAAAAAGATATAATTTTAAGGCTCTTTCAAATAAGGTATCGAAGAATTTGAATTTAAAAATAAAACAGTTGGACTTCTGGCAGCTAAAAGGTAGAAGTTACAACCCCACTGAATTGAATTGAAATTATTTATTTTTAAATATTGAGCTATTTTTATGAATATTTGGTACTAATTATTTTGAAATAAAATCATCTACCCTTAAGTTAAGGGTTGGTGTATTTCATTTTTGTTTTAGCTAAAATATTGCATTTTTTAGCTCTTTCAAATGACGTATCGCAAGATGGGGGTTGATATTTAGGATTATAATGCTCAGGTAGCTGGGAGTTAGGGGGTGAAAGTTACAACTTCTAAAATGATATACTTAACCCTTAACTGGTGACGTGGTGCCATTCGTGACCCTGCCATGAAAAATTATTGCATATCTTGAGGGCATGAGCGAGTGAGACCAATTATATTTTATTTTAATGTTTTCACCTGTTATTTTTTTAGAAGTAATTACTATACAAATAAACAATAAGGTTTACATTAACACTAAACAACAACAAAAAATATCATAAAGAACAATATTTTTTTATTTGAAATATGGGGCCCTGAGTGGCACCAGGTCACTACCCAGTCCGCACATATATGGATGCAACATGGTAAAGAAAGATTTTTAAGGTAACATGTGCCATATTACATGAGACATAACATACATATGTATGCTACATAACATGCCCTATAACAGAAAGATTTTTTACGTTACATGTGCCATATTACATAAGATGTCACATACATATGTATGATACATAACATGCAATATTGCATGTTATGTATCATATATATGGTACGAGAACATACACGATACATAAAATGTTATGAATTCAATACTAAATATGGCGTCTATATTATTTTAATTTTTATAGGTTAGAATCACCAATATTCTTAAAATTGTTGTTAATAATAAAAGTTTTACCCTTAAGTAGTAGAAACGCATGTATTTAGACAACTAAACCGATTTTAGATAATTTTAGACAAAAAATTAAAATATATATATTTTTTAAAAATGATTATTTGCTATTTTTTCTCTAAAAATTGGCTTTTTATGTGGCCCATGATTTTTAAGCCTGGTATAAAGTTTGCTTTCACAGTAAAAATGCACATCGTATAAGAATTTTGCCTGATGGATGCTACATATAAAGATATTTATATACTTTAATTATTAGGTTTATCAAAAATGTTCACCATGTCTAAATCTATGATGCACTCAATAACAAGTAAAATTCGGAAACGCCTACTTTTATTGTTATGTACCTAGTATGTATCTGATATGTAGCATGTTATGTAGCTGATACATAACTTGAGGCGGAATTGTTAAAGTCCAAGGACTATACATGGACTATAAAAATTACATGTCTGCAACATCACATAGAACAGTGGTTATGTACCTGCTATGTTCCTGCCATGTATTTGTGTTGACTGGGTAGTTGTGTTAAGTTTTAATCACGTCACCATTTAAGGGTTAAATTTCTCCCTTAAAAAAAAACAAATTTACCTATTTTTCAGAATTTTCATATTGTACTTAGTTTGCAAGATATTTGGGGTGGATCATTTTCAAATGATCACCCTGTACATATCCTTTATTTAAGAGCATTAGTAATTTAAATTTACATAATCTTTTTTCCCGATAACTTTTTCTACTTGTAAGGGAAAATTTTATTTTCATTTTTCTCAAAACTATACTGAATTTACTTTAAAGTCAAATGAAAATAACATTTTAATTAATAACATAATTATTAATATAATATGCATAATTAATAATATAATATGCTGTTTCTCAAATAAACGATTTTTTTAACAGAATGGAAATATGACATAACGTTCTTTTTAGGTAGTTGTAGAGCTTCCCATTAATACGAACAATTTGGAAGGATTCTTTTAAAAAATGGATTTGTCTTCCAAACTTTAAAGCGATATTATTTGCTTATTTTAATTTATAGGGTTTCAGATCTCAAAAATGGAACTCTTATAGGATTACTCGGTTTTCCGTCCGCTATCTTAAGAACTATAATACAAACTAGAAATCTGGCGTTAGGTACAGGTAGATTGCCGCCTTAACGACCATCTAGGCCAAGAACATTTTTTTTTTCATTTTTTTTTTACCAAAAAGTTCAAAAAAATTGACAATTTTTTTTAAGAACCCTATCGAGTTGGGTATTATATGAAAGGTATTTCATTACACATCTCAAAATTGTATATAATAAAAATTAAAACAAAAATTGTATAAAAATTTGAAACAGTGTATTTTTTTGTGTGTCCCTCTATTTTATAAACTATGAGTGATACAATTTTTAAAAACATTATAGATGTTAAACATAAAATAAACTATAGAAATTCTATTCTGTCCCAAAATTAAGAAAAAGCGTCAATAATAAAAATAGTATAAGTAAGCGTATCAAGTCATTAACGCACGAGCATTAATGTTTTTTGGCGACGCGAAACAAAAGATTATTTTAGAACTAAAGAGGGTTGAAATAGACCAGGGATGGAGTATTCAAGAAAGAATGCCCCAAACTGGTCATTCTGCCACTTGATGAGGAATGAACTTGTGTCGTGTATAAAATACTAAGTTCGTTTAGTGCTTGTTCGTTGAAAGCGGGTGCTTCCAAGGGAACGGCATGTCCCAGACAGCACAAAGATATCCTAAAGAGATCTTAAAGATGTCGTAACTCGTCATTCAAGATGTCTTAAGAACGTCGGTTTTTGCCGCATCTTAAGGACGTCTTAACGACGTCGTATGTTACAAAAGGTAACGTCTTTAAGACGCCTTTCTAAAAACGTCTTCAAGACATTCAATACGCCTTACTGACGCACAGTAGAATTTTCGGGACCATTTGGGAAAAAAATGTTTTCTCGAATTTTGGCATAAACTATACACCATTGCATTGCTAAATGATTGGGCTATAAGGTTTTGTAAACATTTTTGCATACATATATATATTTTTTGTTAGAGCCCTAAACTTGAACATTTTAACTTTTACCGTTTTCGCAAAAAGAGGAGCCCAATGTTACTATTTAAAATGTTATTAAATTCAGAAAAATCGAAAAAGGTAAGAAGATTATTTAATTCCCTCATAAGACCAGTACCATTATTATTTTGTATGGAGCTGTAGTACTCAGGAACATTGAAATCTACAAAAATAACATTATAGTCAAAAAATAAATCACCCAATATAGTTAAAGAAGCCTTTATATACTAGTAGGGGTTGACTGTCAGGAATATATAGAGCAATGAGTACAATATATCCAGAAGAAAATCCAATTTTTATTGCCAGGGCATCCACTAGAGGACTATACATATTACTATCAAGCGGAATACGCGTAGCATCGTAGGTATTTTATAGCGCAATCAGAACAACTCCTCTGTCAGGCTTGACAATGTCAAATTTACGATCGCTTCTGAATAATTAGGTTTGTTCGTTGGTGCTGCACTGAGCTACTCCGAGTTACACTTTTCAGCCAACCAAATAAATACTGTATTTGTTTTTCATACAACAAATACAGTGTTTATTTGGTTGGCTAAAAAGTGTAGCTCGGAGTAGCTCAGTGCAGCACCAACGAACAGACCTATTGTAACTATCGGGGCACACTTCGCTAACCAATACTGAATCACGCAGCCAAGACTCGCTAAAAACAATACATTTAAAATCTCATGTAGATATGGCTTGATTTAATTGTGCTAGTATCGTGTTTATTCCCTGCACATTTTGATAATAAAATGAAAATGTATAGTGCTCTGCGCAAGCTTCAGAAGTATGGTTTAAGTCGGGAGAGGGGATTGGTTGCTAGTGGTTGTTTCCGGACCCGGAATATTTTCATTTTTATTCATCAAAATTTTCGATGAAATAATTTTTCTTTTTTTTTGGGTGACCGGATTTTTTTTCGTGGGGGGTTAGGGGTGATGAGCTTTTTTTTTAGTCGCCAAAATTTATACAAGAAATGTATAGTCAGGGGGGTCGTAGGATACTACCCCCGATTTTCGCTCTCCGGCCGTGACAGCACGATATTTTTAACACATTCACTGACAATAGGTTTTCTGCAAGTCCTGTCGGATTACAAGTAACATGGGCGGATTTAGGGGAGGGCCATGGGGACCATGTCCCCCCCAGCGAGATATATTAGCATAGAAATACCTTCAAAATTTTATTTTTGGTGAAAGCGCAAATTTTTTCCTTATGGATGCCCCCCCCCTTAAAATGAAATAAATCCGCCCCTGACAAGTAAAAGGCACTAAGTCACTTTTTTTGCAAAAATAGGATTTAAATGGCACTGTAATTAATTTTTGATGATTTATGTACAGGTACACCGATTTAACTTCTAGGTGGACTGCCAAGAGCTCTTGGCGGTCCTTACCAAAAATAGGATTTAAATGGCACTGTAATTAATTTTTGATGATTTATGTACAGGTACACCGATTTAACTTCTAGGTGGACTGCCAAGAGCTCTTGGCGGTCCTTACCAAAAATTGTTGGTAAGTTGGAAATTGAATAAAAAATACAGTACATTCGCCAATTTTAAATTATTATAATTAAATTTTAGGAAAACAAGCTCAGAACAATAAAAATTTACTTTTAGAAACTTCTAAATAATTGTAGATATGGCATAGAATTTATAGATTTATTTACACGTTGTTATGTATGCCAGATATCCAGAAATATTTTTCACAATTAATTTTCTTACTTCACGGCAATCAATTTTCTAGGAGTTATAAATATACATTCATCCCCATACATTTTTCTAATTTTATATTTTTAACATAATATAGTTATAATGGTTGTAATTATAGGTTATAGGACCAACATAAATGCTTTTTTAACGTAAAATCGCCAACGTTTCGAGCACCTAAACGGTCGCTCTTCTTCAGGGCGTTTTTTCCGTGTAGAACTGTGTCCAGAGATTAGGGGAACAGGGGGCACAGTGAGTCATTGGGCACAATTAATCGTTGACTAACTCTACCAATTTTAGTTTTAGAAACGCCGCTTTCTAATGGCGAGCTAAGAAGACGTTTCTCTAGATAAAGGGTCAGTTGCCGGCAAACCTACGTGACGTGTGTTGAAGTGAAGAGGTGACTGCATAAAAATAAGTATGGAAGTATTTTTTTGTTAATCTGTTAATTAGGTATATTTGTACTACTGTTACGTAAATTCCAGTGTAATTTGGCATTTTTATATTCTTTATTAACTCTTAAATAAGTGTGTTTACACAAATTTATTAGATATTTGGTATGTTTTTTTATGTCCACTCTGAACTGGTCTGGTTACTGGGGGGACACAGTAAGTCAAAGACCGATTGTATACAGTGGCTCATGATCCACTGTGCCCCAACTATGATTAAATGTTCCTGTATATTTATCATTAAAATTATTGTAGGTATTTTGCTTTCCCATTTTGAAAATTTTCAAAATTTAGGAAAGCCCTGTATTCGTGAAAAAAATTTAATTTTTTTGCGTATTTTTACGTTTTATGACGTTTTATGTCAATATAAATCAATTTCAAGCAAAAAAAATTGTTGGTCGATTGGTCGATCTGTACGGGAAATCTTGTGGGCACGATAACTTAAGAACGCTTTAAGCTAGAGACTTTGGCATACAGGTATGTTACCAAAAGTTCTCGTTCGGGATTGTTTTTGGTAAACAATATTTTTTTACAAAAATTTGAAAATTTCATTAGAGGGGTTTTTAAGATTGCTGAAATCAAATCTTCTCTAGGCCCGCAGGGGTGAGAGGGTTAATATTTTAAAATATTTTTCATATTTTCGTGAAAATTTGAACATGGCGGTTTTTGAGGTTGCTAAAACTACATCTTGAAATTATTTTTTTCCAAATCCACCCCCTTAGGGGTGGTAATGATTTTTTTGAAAATTGGTTTATAGGGGTTTTTGAAGATGCTGAAAGTCCAAAAGTCCAAAACGTCAACAATCAGGGTCTTGATTTACGTTAGTTTATTTTAACTTTGTTTTTTTTTACTTAAGAATTTCATTCAAGTTTTGTTTTTGTTACCAAAGAGTTTTATTTAAGTTTATTTAACTATGTAGGTATCTAAAATAAACATTTTTTTTAATTAATAAATTGACCTAATTTATTTAAATACCCCATACTGACTCACTGTACCCCTTGCAGTGATTCACTGTACCCCGTAATGGGGGCTCAGTGAATCAAATGACATTCTGCCAAAAAAGTACTTGTACAAAATCAAGGTCTATTCATTTTCAATTTAAATCTGCAAATTATGTTAGTTTAAAGATCAAAGAAACGTAGTATGAAAAAAAATCTGAGTTATTGTCAAAACTTTTAAAAATATGCGCTCTGAAAAAGCAAGTGACTCACTGTGCCCCCTGTTCCCCTACATACTACATAAATATGGAACTACAACCATACAATAGGTCATCCTGTACTCCCAAACCACTTTGCACCCAAATTGTACCTTTACCATTAACTACCTGGAACCATGTACACACTGTGTAACTGGTCAGTCACTTTAAGGGGCAGTGGGAGGCACAAGGCCACGACTCCTGTATAAACGGTTGTGCACTCTCAATGGCCAAACCACGAATTATGTTTTTGGCCACCAAGAGTAGCCATACCTCTAATTCCGGGCCAACCTACCATATTTTGCAATCAAACCATTGTAGCTTGAACTCAAGTTCATTGTATCCGTTCTCAAATTTACATTTTTGTTTTATAAATATCATCTCACTTATATTTCTCCTGTACCGATCCGGCTCCTTATCACAAATAATTATATTACTAAAATTGAAGTTATGACCATACCTAAAGTGATGTAATGCCAATGCAGTTTTTTCCACTTTAATTGCATGTTTTAACTGACAGTCATTCCTATGCATGTGAAAAATTTAAAGGGATTTAAATGAATTAACTAAAACAAAACAAGCTAAGCGCCAAATATTTGGGAGCTCTTATTTGGCGCTTAGCTCGTTTTGTTTTAATCATTTTAATATTATGAATAAATATTAGAAATTCTAATTTAGGATAGTAGTAGTAGTAGTAAAAGGTGGGTAGGCTCCGACGCCTGACAAGTAGGCCCAATGGCCCTTTTTGTCTGCCCCAAGATTACCTACCCAACCTGCTGCCTATCCTCCCTCTTCCTGAATCTGCCAGACCTTCTGATGAAGTTCATAACATCTGACCAGGCTAGGAGGCTCATCTCTTCCTTCGCTAGTGTTACCACTCCGAAGACGTCTTGTCTGAGCCTGCCCGGAGCCTCACACTCCCCTATGAAGTGGTAGGGCGTTTCCTCGTCCATCCCACACCCAGGACAGGTCGGATCGTTTACCGTCCGCATAAGCCCACAGTGGCCCGTAAGGACCCCTGTAAGGAGGCTTATGGTTGCTCGGCCCCTTCCTAGTAGCCAGACCGACCTAGCTTTGCTTGGCCTGGTCAGGAATTCCTTTGCCTGCCTGCAACCGCTAAGCTCGGTCCAGTGTTCTTTAAGCTGACTTTCCACCCAAGCGTTGAGGGCAGTCTTCACTTGTTTCCTTGTGATACCGAGAATTGGTTTAGGTCCCAGGCAGGGCTTTCCGGCACCCAGTCTGGCGAGTTCATCCGCCCTCTCGCTGCCTGGAATACCGCAGTGACCTGGTACCCACACAAGGTGAACTCTTTTTGTTCTTGCTAGCTCACCCAGCTCTCCAGCGCACTCCTGCACCAGAGCGGATCTTGTTGCGGGTGCGCTAAGAGCTTTTAAAGCTGCCTGGCTATCCGAGCAGAAGTATACATCTGTCTCGTTGCCTGAACGTACTGCCTCACACCTTGCCGCCTCCTGTATAGCGAAGACCTCCGCTTGGAAGACTGTGGGGTACATTCCTAGCGAAAAGCTTTCCTGTACCTCCCTGTCCTCAATGCAGAATCCTGCTCCCGATGTCTGTGTGCTTGCCATACGGGAACCGTCTGTATAGCACACCACGGATGTCGGGGCGAAAGCAACCTGCTTTCTCTCCCACTGTTCCTTACTGGAAATTGTGAGAGTGAATTTCTTGTTATACCTAAGCTGATCTTCAGCCTCAATCACTTTGATACTGCTAATAGGGATTTCCTTTTTAGCGATCTCTGCAATCTTGGTGTGACCATACGTTGCTTCTCCTCCCAGCCAGCATCCAGCGTCTCGCACATGCATTCAATAAAAATAAAATCAGTCCGATCTGATACATTTTTAGAATGTTTGATTACCGTTTGACTCACAATTTATGATCGAAATTCGTCAATGTTAGTGTTAGGGCCAACTTTGGCGGATTTTTGGCAAGGGTTAGAATATTTTTATCATTTTAAAACTTGGCACATACTTTTGCATGCTCAAAAGGAAAAAAATGGATTTCAATCCCTTTAAATTTCTCACTTATACAAAAATTACAGACAATTTTTAACGATTTTCTACGATTTATGGTAATTTTACGAATTTTAGGGTCCCTATTAGCAGCCTCAGAGAAGTTTGATCACTCTCATATTTTAAGAAATTTCAAGTTACACCTAAATAAAATTTTTAAAATAATAAAAAATATAAGGTCCACCCTAATACTATATAGCGTTTCTGCAGAACATGTTCTCCTGTTACAAAGCTTTTACGAAGTTTTAACGAAGCTTTGACAAAGATTTTTTGTTGTTAAGAAAATGTATGCATCTATAGCGTTTTCTGTGATCCTGTTACCAAATTTAAAATATCTCGTGGAAATCGGCGTGGAAATTGATGGAAATCGGTTTGAGATCACCGCAAAATCGATGTATCAAAAGATTTGCCAAAACTTCGTGAAAGCTTCGTCAAAGCTTTGTGAAAGCTTTGTTTTTTTTAACGCATCTTTGACGAGCTTCCACAAAGCTTTCACGAAGCTTTGACAAAGCTTAGTTT
>OY294044.1:79150139-79197966 GCA_958510825.1 Brachypterus glaber
ATCCGATCGGGCTGAATTTTTTTATGCTAACTTCAAGTACCCCCCTGCACCCCATTCTAAAATTATAACCCGATCGGAAAATATTTAGGGTTGGTTTACGCCTCCGAAACGATGTTTTCTGCGGAATGGTAAAAAACGAGTACTTTAAATTATCCGATCAGACTGAAATTTTGTATGCTGACTCAAGAGACCTTCCTGCACCCCATCCTAAAATTTGAACCCCATCGGACAATATTTAAGGCTGGCTTCCCCCTTTGAAACATTTTTTTTCAGCGGAACGGTAAAAAATAGAACTTTCAATTATCCGATTGGGCTGAAAATTTGTGGTGACTTTAGGGACCTCCCTGCACCCCATCCTAAAATTTCAACCCCATCGGAAAATATTTAGGGTTGGTTTACACCTGCGAAACGATTTTTTTCTGCGGAATGGTAAAAAACGAGAACTTTAAATTATCCGATCGGGCTGAAATTTTTTACGGCGACTTTAGGGACCTCCCTGCACCCCATTTTAAAATTTTAACCCCATCGGAAAATATTTAGGGTTGGTTTACGCCTCCGAAACGATTTTTTCTGCGGAATTGTAAAAAACGAGTACTTTAAATTATCCGATCGGGCTGAAATTTTGTATGCTGACTTTGCAGACCTTCCTGCACCCCATCCTAAAATTTTAACCCCATCGGACAATATTTAACGGTGGCTTCCCCCTTTGAACCATTTTTTTTTTCAGCGGAACGGTAAAAAAAGAGAACTTTAAATTATTCGATTGGGCTGAAATTTTTTGTGGTGACTTTAAGGATCTCCCTGCACCCCATTCTAAAATTTCAACCCCATATGAAAATATTTAGGGTTGGTTTACGCCTACGAAACGATTTTTTTCTGCGGAATGGTAAAAAAACGAGTACTTTAAATTATCAGATCGGGCTGAAATATTGTATGCTGACTTTAGGTACCACCCTGCACCCCATTCTAAAATTATAACCCGATCGGAAAATATTTTAAGTTGATTTACGCCTGTGAAATGATTTTTTCCTGCGGAAGGGTAAAAAAAGAGTACTTTTAATTATCCGATCAGTCTAAAATTTTGTACGCTGACTTTAGGTACCTTCTTGCACCCGATCCTAAAATTATAACCCGATCAGAAAATATTTAGGGTTGGTTTACGCCTGCGAAACGATTTTTATCTGCGGAATGAAACAAAACGAGTACTTTAAATTTTCCAATCGAGCTGAAATTTTTTATGCTGACCTAAAGGACTTTCCTGCACCCCATCCTAAAATTTCAACCCCATTGGAAAATATTTAGGGTTGGTTTACGCCTCCGAAACTTTTTTTTCTGTGGAATAGTAAAAAACGAGTACTTGAAATTATCCGATCGGTATAAAATTTTTTATGCTGACTTAAGGGACCTTTCTGCATCCCATCATAAAATTTCAACCCCATCGAACAATATTCAAGGGTGACTTCCCCCTTTGAAACAATTTTTTTCAGCGGAACGGTAAAAAAAGAGTACTTTAAATTATCGGGCTGAAATTTTGTATGCTGACTTAAGGCACCTTCCTGCACCCCATCCCAAAATTATAACCTGATCGAAAAATATTTAGGGTTGGTTTACGCCTGCGAAACGATTTTTTTCTGCGGAATGGTGAAAAACGATTACTTTAAATTATCCGATAGGGCTGAAATTTTGTATGCTGACTTTATAGACCTCCCTGCACCCCATTCTAAAATTTCAACTCTATCGGAAAATTTTTAGGGTTGGTTTACGCCTGTGAAATAATTTTTTTCTGCAGAACGGTAAAAAAGAGTACTTTGAATTATCCGATCGGGCTGAAATTTTTTACAGCGACTTTAGGGACCTCCCTGCACCCCATTTTAAAATTTTAACTCCATCGGAAAATATTTAGGGTTGGTTTACGTCTGCGAAACGATTTTTTTCTGCGGAATGGTAAAAAACGAGAACTTTAAATTATCCGATCGGGCTGAAATTTTGTATGCTGACTTAAGAGACCTTCCCGCACCCCATCCTAAAATTTGAACCCCATCGGACAATATTTAATGGTGGCTTCCCCCTTTGAAACATTTTTCTAAATAAACGTTAACCTTATTTATTCCAAATTATGTTGATATTTTTTTACACCAGACCAAAACATCACTTTTTTAATAAAAAACAAAATAGTTTCATTACATTTTAAACATTTTAAATATTAAAAATAAAAACTACTTTTATAACAATATTATTCATTTATCATTAAAAAACAAGCGTTAAACTTTCATACAAAGACAACTTAAATAATTATTATATCGAATTTATAAGTAGGAAATATTGGCAACATCGCAGGGCTTCAAATAACTGTGAAAAATCAAAAAAATATGCATTTGGGCTTGCTATGACCGGAAAATATAATAGGGACTCGTATTAGCGTTACACATATATCTTTTTTCCTTGCCCCTAAACCCGGGCTTCGAATCACCTATGCTATGTATCGGGCCTCCTATTGATAGTTCTACGTGTATATATATATATATATATATATATATATATATATATATATATATATATATATATATACCCAGGTAGCAAAATAACATGACATTCACGTGAAAGCCACGTTAATATGTGACATGTGATGTTAAGATTGTAGTCTCATTTAACAAGAATGTAGCATGGTGGGGATGTCCTAAGTCCGCCCCTAATAACATCACACAATGACATCCCGAAAATAACGTGTTTGTGATATCATAAATCCACATTCCTGTTATATCTAATATCTTATGGATGCCGTTACTGTTACTTTAATATTTAAATAATATCCTAGGATATTAGCTTTTTCTAAATTATACCCTATAGAAAAATCGGATTTAAAATCAATCAGTAATTGAAACAATCACAGATAGATTCTAAATACGAAATTGCAGATTAAGCGAAGAATATATTCCTTTAATCCGTGTTCGTGGTCTTGAGAAACCCCCCTATCCATTGGAAATCGTATAATGTGTATACAATTTCCTTATAATAATTTACTCTATCAACATCATCTTATATCGATTTTTTTGCTTCGAACGTCGGTGAGAAGCAAAATAACATGACATTCACGTGAAAGCCACGTTAATATGTGACATGCGATATATTCACAGCGTTGCTAAATATTTGTTATTAAATAACATGTTTGTCACGTCACACGTGTTACGTTGCAAATTTGATGTTAAATACATGTTATTTTTTAATATTATGTGATGTTATGATTTAGTTTAAAAATACACCCAAAAGTGATGTTAATTTCTTGTAATATAACATCCCTTGCTACCTGGGTATATACAGCCTGTTCCAGAACTCGCGTACCGAAATTTGAGGGTATATTAAAAACCCTCTGGAAAATATGAAAAAAATTTAAAAAAAAATCCATCTTCAATACTAATTAAAAAGGAAGCTATTTAATCTGACCAATCCTGTTGCTGATGTTAAATTACCTAAAAATTAGTTTTTCCCTACTTATTAGTAACTATGGTTGCATTTTAATGGTTGACTCGTGCATTGTTTAAGACTTTCAACTTTAGAATCTTTTTAGGTTATTATATTTTGACAAAACCGACAGAGGCTATCAAATATTCTATTTTTATAGGGTCACTCCATCCGGCGGTGGTTTTATGATACCCGTCTTAGACGGCAGCAACAAACTGCCGCTGCAACTCCATTCAGCGCGCTGAATGTAGTGTTTTTTTTTTATTAGAAACTTAATTAATCACCATGTCAACCTACAGAATATGTACCTGCAATAATTAAATTTGCTTCCATAGCTACAAATTCAACCTTTAATGGTAATTTATAATCAGCAACAGTATTGGTCCACTTAAAGCGTTCTTATTTTTGAATTGAACGAAGATGGATTTTTTTTGAAATTTTTTTCATATTTTCCAGAGGGTTTTTAATATACCCTCAAATTTCGGTACGCGAGTTCTGGAACAGGCTGTGCAGTAAAGAATCCACTTTAGAGAAAAACTTGAATGAGAAAAGTTGTATGGTTTTAAAAATTGTTTAAAATATACAGGATGGTGGGTAACATCTGACTTATTTTTTTTTTTAATGGAATGGTATATTTTTTATTATGTCATCTTATTTATCATTAAAATGCCTTTATTTTGATACCATATTGTATGGGTCTATTATTTATAGTTTTTGAGATACAATTTTTTTTGAGAAAAAATGCATTTTTAGTGATAAGATTTCTTTATTTTTTGTCAAAAATTAATAAAATTTTTCAAGCTTATCTTAAAAGGGTGTATCTAATTACTTTATGTGCAAAAAATTAAATATTTTATACAGGGCGTTCAAAATAAATATTAAAACTTTTGGATTTTCAAACATAAAAAACTCCATTTTTTTAAATGGAATGCTATATTTTTTATTCACTCGTTAAATGTAGAATGAAATTATGCTAACAATTATATTTTACTTACTTTATAGATCCCTTTAGCGGTTTTTAAAATAATTGAGCTAAAAAAATAAAGTCAATTTCAAGAATTTTATTTTATTTTTTTTTAATAAGAAGGCCGTGGATTTTTTTAAAATCATTTTTACATTAGGATAATAATTTTTTTAAAATAATTTATACAAAAAAAAAAAATAACTTGTACTTAACTCTAACGAGAACCATCTCTAAAACTCAAGTCCGTTAATGAGTTGACTCCATGATGTATTGGTTTTGGCGCTATCCACAGGCTCGCATAACCATAAGACATAGCTTAGTTCATATCCACAGGCTCGCGTAACAAGCATAGTACATAAGAATGCCATGCCGTGATTGACTTGATGTGCCGTCATTTATCTTGTAAGCCAATCACGGTATCGCATTCTTATGTACTATGCTTATTATGCGAGCCTGTTGATATGTACTAAGCTATGTCTTATGGTTATGTGAGCCTGTGGATAGCGCCAAAACCAATACATCATGGAGTCAACTCATTAACGGACTCGAGTTTTAGAGATGGTTCTCGTTAGAGTTAAGTACAAGTTAGTTTTTTTTTTTGTATAAATTATTTAAAAAAAAATATTATCCTAATGTAAAAATGATTTTAAAAAAATCCAAGGCCTTCTTATTAAAAAATACACTGCCCAGTAAAAGAGCTTTCCCATTTCACACCTCTAAAATAGATTTTTTATTATTAGATTTAATTTTAGCAACCTTAAAAATATATCAATTTTCACAAAAACTACCCCCAAATTAAAAAAAAAGTTATTATATGTATCAGTTTTAGCGTCCTCAAAAACCGCAATATATAATTTTTCAAGAAAACTACCCCCTGCCCCTCAAGGGGTGGAGTAATAATTTTTTTATTATCAGATTCACTTTCAGCAACCTGAAAAACCCCAATACACCAATTTTAACGAAAACTACCCCCCGCCCCTTTGGGGGGAAGCTAGAATTTTTTTATAATCAGATATATACCCCAATACACCATTTTTCACGAAAACTACCCCCCACCCCTCAGGGGGTGGATTTAGAATTTTTTTATTATCAGATTCACTTTCAGAAACCTCAAAAACCCCAATATACCAGTTTTCACAAAAACTACCCCCACCCCTCAGGGGGTGAAATTAGAAAAAAATTAATTATCAGATTCAAATTCGTCAACCCCAAAAGCCCCTATATACCAATTTTGAGGAAAATATTTAAAAATATTTACCCCCTCACCCCCTTGGTGAAGTAAAAAAAAATTTATTATCAGATTCAATTTCAGCAGCCTCAAAAATCCCTATATAGCAATTTTCAAATTTTTCTAAAAAAAAAATGTTTTTTTGCCCATTTGCCGCACCCCAATGTTCACCAAAAACAATCCCGAACTAGAACTTTTGGTAACATACCTGTATGCCAAATTTCAAGTCTCTAACTTAAAGCGTTCTTAAATTATCGTGCCCACAAGATTTCCCGGACAGACCGATCGACCGAGCGACAATTTTTTTTGCTTGAAATTCATTTATATTGACATAAAATGCCATAAAACGCAAAAATACGCAAAAAAAATGTTTGAAAATTTTCTACGAATACAAGGCTTTCCGAAAATTTGAAAATTTTTAAAATGGGAAAGCAAAATAAAATAAAATTCTTGAAATTGACAACTTAATTTTTTTAAACTTAATTAATTTAAAAACCTCTAAAGGGATCTATAAAGTATCTTACATCATTTTATGCAGAATTTCATTCTAAATTTGAAGAGTAAATAAAAAATATAGCATTCTATTTAACAAAATGGAGTTTTCTATATTTGAAAATCCAAAAGTTTGAATCTTTATTTTGAACGCCCTGTATAAAATATTTTATTTTTGCAGATAAAGTAATTAAATACACCCTTTTAAGACAAGCTTGCAAAATTTTATTAATTTTTGACAAAAAATAAATAAATTGGGGAAGGTTTTATCTTATCACTAAAAATGCATATTTTCTCAAAAAAAAGATATCTTAAAAACTATAAATAATAGACCCATATAATATGATATCAAAATAAAGGCATTTTAATGAGAAATAAGATGGGGGTTTCCATTTGAAAAAATAATCTTTAACTTCAAATGACCTTGAAAATTGATCTTAGGGGCTGTTCAAAAATGACGTCACCTATTTTTGACACCCCCCCCCTCGTCACTTTTCGTCACTTTTGCCTAGACCCCCCTATAAAATAGAAAAAGTGACGTTACTTTTTGACAGACCCCCCCCCCATCCATGCAATTTTTTTTTTATTTGATATGGAACCACGATAATATACTTACCATTTTCTTTTGCAATGGCGATTTCTCCCGTTAGATTAAACAGGGACAAAAGTTCTACCCAAAAAGGATAGAAGACATACATACACTCCCACTTCCACCCAACCAAACAAATTCTGTATTTGTTCTTTGTTGAACAAATACAATATTTACTTGGCCGGGCGAAAAGTGTAAATATATTACTTTTATTAAAGAAATTACTGGCGCCATCTAAATTTCAGTAGAATTATCTTATTTTACAGATTCACATTAGCTATGTTCGTTCGTGCCGCTCACTGCTACACTTTCCGGCCCATCAAATAAATACTGTATTTGTTGTATGAAAAACAAATACAGTATTTATTTGGTTGGCTGGAAAGTGTAGCACAAATGAGATAGAGATAGGGTAGAAGTCTTTTGTTTCATAATTCTAGTTGTAAAAAGCTCCATTGATAGCAATCGTTTAATGTTTTTATTGATCTATAAATGACACAGTCATCGGCAAACAACCTGATTTTAGATTTAATATTAATTGAAATATTATTAAATATGATAAATGCCAATGGACCTATAACACTACCTTGAGGAACACCTGAAGTAATGGATTTCTCTGAGGATAAGTCATTACCAACCTTAACTCGTTGAGTACGATTTTTTAAGAAATTTTGTATCCCAAGTGTATCATAGGTGGTCGTAGGATAACTCCGGACAAAACTTATCCTAAGATTTTTGAAAGTTATGAATTCAAAAGTTTTAAAAGTAAGTATACTTACTTTTAAAACTTTTGAATTCATAACAAAGGTAAGTATACTTACCTTTGTTATAATTTTTAGAGTTTTCGCCATTTTCTCCTCAGCTCTTCATGAAGATGTTCAATGCATTGAATCGCCTCGCCATTATCGTCATTCGGGTTTTTAACTCGTACTCATTAATAAAAAAAAATAATTTTGTTAAATAAGACATCCAGATGTCAGTAAGGGCCGGTTAGCTAATTTTGGGCAACAAATGCCTATAAAAATGTCAAAATTTAGCTATTTTCTTAAAAAAATAATAATAATAACGCAGCTCTACAAAAAAAAACTTTTTTATATCTAAGCTGATTCTGGATATATTTCATGTGCTGATTTTTGAACCTTTTTCCGTTTTTCATAATCAGCTCGTTTTTTGATATAATGACCCATAGTCAACAAAAAAAATCTTTTTGTTGTGGTTTGGTTCTCTCTGGACTTGAAGTATCTTTGTTTATTTTTTATAGGCTTTTAAATTCAAAAAATGAGATTTTTTCGAATTTTGTTAATATATTTTGATGAAAATTTTGTAAATACTAAAAGTACCCAGGTAGCAAGTGATGTTCTGTTACAAGAAATTAACATCACTTTTGGATGTATTTTTAAACTAATTCATAGCATCACATAATATTTAAAAATAACTTGTATTAAATATCATATTTGCAAGGTATCACGTGAGATGTGACAACCATATTATTTAATAAACAATATTTACCCGCTGCAGCGCGCTATGCATCATCACATGTGAAATATTAACGTGGCTTTCACGTGAATGTCATGTTATTTTGCTTCTCACCGACGTTTGAAGCGCAAAAAATCAATTTAAAATTATGTTTATAAAGTAAATTATAATTTATTATAATAATTATTAAAAGAAAATTGTAAACACATTATACGATTTTCAATGGACAGGATGCTCTGCCGGGATTCTTAAGATCACGAACATGGAATAAAAAGATAGATTCTTTTTCTATGCGTTTTTATTATTATTATTATTTATTTAATTACAGTGTCATGGAGAGCCCCAAATAAGCTTTTGGCTTGTGCTAGAGGCTCTCCATTATTTTCTTTTTAAGTTATATTCATCCAGCCGCTTCTTCTTCAATATATATCATCTGCCAGTGGTTCCTTTTCAAAACTTAATTTTTTTTTTCAGCCTCCAAATCGTTTAATGAAAATATAACTACTTTAAAATTTTACTAAAATTTTGATGTTATATTGACATTGACATAACATAACATATTCAGAATCTATCTGTTCCAATCTGTGATTGTTTCAATTACTGATTGAATTTGAATCCGAAATTAGGTCAATTTGGGGCAACCAGATCAACAGTTAAATACGGATAATACATTTTTTGCTGTTTTTTTTTTGCTTGCTGCAACCAGAACTAAGGTAAGGGCGACAACGGGTAGATATATGCATTTGTATGTACATATTTCACACAAAAAAAGTTCATAAATAAGCTTTACCGCTGACAGAAAATTTGGATGATTAAAAAAATCCAATTTTCTCATCTCCAAAAAAAGCTTTACCACTGACAGGCAGAAGGGACGCGCCCCCTACTCCCATGGGAGCATTAGATGTATGGTTGGGACAGCTCGGGGCTGAGAAAAAGGGCCAAATATGGCCCTATATATATGACACTATAGTGTCCTAGTTGCTTGGCTTGCAGCCTCCCCACCCTCACTACTAATAAGGTCAACACAACTTGTTGCGGTTACCGGTAAGAAAACCGGTTTTAAGGATCTAGTTAGCACAAAAAGAATTCTTGTTGCCCTTACCAGACTTCTAGTTACAGCAACCAGAAAAAAAGTGGTTCCGTATTTAACTACTGTTATGGTTGACCCAACTAGTTTTTTTGTTCAATGATAGGGTCAATATACTAAAATACGTTGTTATTAACACAAAACCAATAACTACAGATTTTTCATTTTTTAATCTTTTCTTGGTTTTTAAATTTTTGCTATTTAACGTATTTTTGTATACTTAAAAAAAATAAAACTACTCTTTTCCAATTTATAAATTTATTTTTTTATTCAAAAATTATACAATTAATTTAATACAAAAATGGAAATAAGAACATTATATATATACAGGGTGTATTGAACATGGATAGAAAGTGTTTAAGGAGTGATACAAGATTTCATTTTAGGTCTATTAGACCAAATATACTCTCATACAAAGTCTCGCCGTTTTTGAGATATCGGCCTTTTTAGGTATTTTTGCGAAATAGTTGATTCTTTTCCTGTACATACTATTTTTCATGATACTAAATACTTTTAGTTGTCCTTAGTTCACATGCAAAACCTTGTCGCTATATCTCAAAGGGTTCCTGGGTTATTAAATAAAAACCTAAATGTTTAGCCAAATTTTTGTCATAAGTTGGTATACTATTGAAAAGGGTATGCAACAGAGAAGTTTTTACAACTATTTGTATCTCTTGGACTAGTGCCGTTTTTGAGAAAATTTTGCTCAGAAAAGAAAAATAAATTCGAACCACTGTATTTTAACTATATATTTTTTATACCTACAATTCAGAATTTCTTTTTGTATTGTTTCAATAAAGTGCATATTAAGAATATCTAAAAAAATATTTAGGACAACTAAAAGTATTTAGTATCATAAAAAATAGTATGTACAGGAAAAAATCAACTATTTCGCAAAAATACCTGAAAAGGCCGATATCTCATAAACAGTGAGACTTTGTATAAGGGTATATTTGGTCTAATAGACCCAAAATTAACTCTTCTATCACTCTTTAAAAACTTTATATCCATGGGCCATACACCCTGTATATATATATTTATAAAATTTAATTATATTTTCCTAGTTTCTTTTAATTAAAAAAAAAATTGCTGCTGTTGAAACATGAAAAATAATGAGTTTAATTATATCTACATATATTTTTTGTAACATAAAATCATATTTGAGTACTGTCGCAAAAATAGTTCTAATTCTTCGTTATGAAGTTATACAACATATTCAGAAATATGGTAAACATTTTAAGCAGTAATTATTAAAAAAAAATATATGATAGTTCAGAAAAACATACCATATTTTTAAAATTGTGTAACCTATTTCTGAATTACCCTGTATATCTGTAATACAATTTCTGTATATTGCTTAACTTTTAAAAAATATTTTACAAGTTTTTATTTTACAAAAAAATTGTTTTAGGTAAGCTTAAATTACACATGTGTATTAATACATTATAATAATATATTATAAAATGTGATAATAATATAATATATTATGATAAAATGTGAGTGGTCACGCCAAAAGGGACCGGAAGGTTTTTTTCATAATAATACTGACATAAAGGGAAATTTTGTTTGGAATTTTTTCATAATAATAATAATCCTATTATGAAAAAATTTATTTATAATATAAACAGGTACCTACCATTATTTCCTCAGGTCTCCTTTTGCGTAACCACTTACAAATATATGTGAACCTATGAGTCGGCACAAGTGAGTCGGTACGCAAAAATTAAACATAAAAATTAAGGAGTTAAGGAGTTATGTCGACGTAGTTATTGTTCTTAAAAAAATAAACATTTATTTTTTGAAAAAAAAAAGAAAGTATTTTTTTCGTGTTCCAATCGTCTCAGAATGCAATAACAGCGACATTTAATAAATTATAGTTTTAAAAAATAGTTAAAATTCTAATTTTTGCGAACCCCCGGTAAACAAAACCTCGATCCGAGCTCTGCTTATGATAAAACGGCAACAATAAAAACGTAAAAAATATTAAAAATGATCAACATTTATAAATTGGGGAAATTTGTCCCTTAGAAAATAAGTATTATCTTCTTATTATTCTTATTCTACGTTCATGTTCTTAACTGTAACAGACAAACTGGACCATTTTTGCGAGAGTACACATTTAGTAACAAACAATTAATTTACGCTTTGGTATCAAAAACATGTTAGGTATTAATGGAAATGGTTTTGGTTTGAAGCGAACATGCTTACTAAACTTTTAGTTTTTGGCATTCACACGGTTTTTTGAACACAATTTTTTGTTTTTTTTTTTTTACAATGATTGTTATTTTACTTTTTCCAAACATGCGTTATAAAACCACTAAAGAAACATAGGTATTTTTACCTAGTTTTATTCACTTTATTTACATTGTTGTATGAGTGAAATCCATTGTCCACTCATTTTACGTAAACCTATTGAATCTTGAAATTTGGCACAATGTCATATTACCAATGACAATACAATAATCAGCCATTACAATGCATTTTTAAAATTTAGGGTTTAAATTTGGCGACATGACGCGTATTCTGATGATATTACAATAATCATACATTAGTTACACTATTAATTAATTACCTAATATTAATTATTATAAGCACGGGTCGGATCGAAGTAGCATTTACCGGGGGCATGCAAAAATTAGAATTTTAAAAAACTCTTTTTTCAAGTAAATAGACACTTTAAACTATGGTTCACCAAGCGGAATGTCATTTCGACGCTGTTAATACTCAGTGAGTCGCTTGGTCATGATCCATGACTCTGGAAAAGGACTTAATTTTTTTTTTTGAAAATTTTTCTCTTTTTAAAAAACGAATAGTTAATACAAAAATATTGTTTTTTTATTAATTATTCGTTTTTTGAAAAGGGAAACAATTTTCAAGAAGTCTTTCTCTATGAGTCATGGATCATGACCAAGTGACTCACTGAGTATTAACAGAGTCGACATGACATTCCGCTTGGTGAACAATAGTTTAAAGTGTCTATTTACTTGAAAAAAGAGTTTTTTAAAATTCTAATTTTTGCATGCCCCCGGTAATGGCTACTTCGATCCGACCCGTGATTATAAGCATATAAACTTGTACATGTACATATTATTTTAGCATGAAAGGGCCACTTTAATTTTTACTTTTATATTTTCAATATATAAAAGTATTTTTTTTTAAATTTTTTTTTCGATGTTTTCACTTTTCTCGACGTTTCTGAAGTTTTTAAGACTTTGAGACCATGTTAAAATAATGTCTGTCCGTCTGTCTGTCTCTCAGTTATCACGATAATTCGAGTACGTTTTAAGCTAGGACCTTGAAATTTGGTATTCAGGTGTATTGGTAATTTTTTTTTCACCAATAATCAGGGTTTTTGATTCTAACCAAAAACATAAGAAGTTATTTTTTTTGCTAAGGCGTATGCATTAAGCTTGGACAAGTTTCTTGATCAGAGTACTTGACAAAGTTTTTTGTAAAGGGACAATTCTTGAGCAAGAGAATTAATCAAGATTCTGTATCCAGACTTGGGTAAATTTGAGTTTGTGTTATTGCTCGGGCTAATACAAGTATGCGCAGAAGTGTTTGAAAATACATACGAATGCTCAAAAGTGTTCTGGCAAATATATACATACAAATATACCATGCGCAGTAGGGTTGGGTGAATCCTATTTATGCGCAGAAGTGTTTAATAATATATACGAATGCACATAAGTGTTCTGGAAAACATCTACAAATATACCATGCGCATAAGGCTTTGGTAGGACATATTTATGCGCAGAAGTGTTTAATAACATAAACTAATGCACAAAAGTGTTCTGGAAAACATATACAAATATACCATGCGCCGTAGAGTTTGGTAAAACATATTTATGCGCAGAAGTGTTTAATAATACATATGAATGCGCATAGGTGTTTTGTCAAACACATACAAATAGACTATGCGCAATAGGGTTTGGTAGAACATATTTATGCGCAGAAGTGTATAATAATACAAACAAATGTGCAAAAGTATTCTGCCAAACATAATATATACTATACAAATATACCGATGCGCAGATATTTTTGGTTGAACATACTTATACGAATGCTCGTCGAAAATATAAAAGTTTTTAAACGATTTTACGTTTCAGATATTTTATTACTAACTTCCGACTTAAAATCCGACATTGTCAGAATTACTTAATATAATATTCGTTAAAAAATTCTGAAATTAAAGTCAGCATTTTACTTAAATTCCAACTTTACGCAGAATTTTACATAAATTTCGACGTAAAATTAGATTTTAACCTAAATTTCGGCATAAAGTCAGAATTTAACTGAATTCTACTTAAACATTACTTAAATTCCGACCAAACGTAAGATTTTTTTAATTTATACTTTTACAAAAATTTACTTAAACTTTTTGTTTTCACGAAAATTTCTTACTTGAAATTTTAAGTCGGAATTTAATTTAAAGGAAATTCTAAAATTTTGTGATAAAAAGTAAAATTCTAAATTTAGGTCGGAATGAAAGTAGAAATGTTAGTTAAATTCTGACTTTTTAGAAAATTTAGATAAAATTTAAACTTTAAGTCATAGGCGTGCGCACAGCGGGTGCTGTGGCACCACCCAAAAAATTTGAAAAGTTCGAATGAAAATTATTTAGAAAATTTCAAAATAGATAATCAGAAATTTTTTAATTTCACCAATTTTAGTAATCTAAAATGGATATAGGTATATATTTTTTTTTTCATAAAAAATTTCAATGATGCAGCCTTTGTTTCCTAATATCTTATTATCACTGCAAGGGTAGGGTGAAAAGGCGGCATTTTCATGGTTGGCACCCACAAAAGTAAAATCCTGCGCACGCCTATGCTTAAAGTAGAAATAAAGCTAACTTTAAGTGGGAATTTAGTAACAGAATATTATAGTGGCCCATCCACGCTTTAGTAGTTTTAATACATACATATTATATATTTAAAATTTTGGCTAAGGCAAAAATTCTCGTAAAAATTACTTTATCCAATACATACAGATAATAAGACAATTACCAGCTTTATTTTAAATAGATAAACTCAATAATAACCCCCGCGTGGCTTTTACTTTATTGAGTGGATAATTATTTATTTTACCCACTCAACTGTCACTTGTCAAATTATTTTCTTGTAAATGTCATTAAAATTTTTAATAAAAATATGAATTTCTAAGCTATTTATTGGATAAAAACTTGTATGACACTCATGGGTAAACCGATATTGCCCTCTCGAAAATCAACCTGCTTGGCTGACGCCTCGTATGTTAATTTTCTCATCGGCAATATCTTACTTTACCCACTAGTACCATACATAACTATTAAAAGGGTAAAAATGTATTAGCTAATACAGTATTACATAACCCAAATTAAAAGCGTACGTGTGACGCATATTAAGAAAAATATTAGTAATTAGGTATGAAAATTCTGTAAAAGCTGTTAACATTTTTATAAGTTTTTTTGGGGTCACTCGATCAGTTGTTGCTTTGTCTAGTGTTTTGGTGGTTAGCCCTTTGGGTTTCTGGTAGTTTTCGCCCAAACCAACCAACCACCAAAACACACTAACACACAAAGTAGACAAAGCAACAAAACAACAAAAAGTTTTTTTGTTGATATTTTTAACTAAAAAAATTCTGTGCATAGATGCACCTTCGCCAAATTTGCAAAACTGGCAGTTCCAATTATACAGTGCGGTCCAAAAGTCACCCCCCCCTTTTAACTTTTGAACGAGTTGAGATATCGACTTCAAATTTAGAACTCTTAAATAAGACAAAAACTATCTTTTAGCATATATTTGATATTTTCAGCTCTTAAAATGTGGGCAGGGGGGCATGGGGGGACTTTTTTTTAAATGGAAAGGGGGGTCGTGTGATACATCATTTTAAATCTTATAAAATTCTCTATTTAAACTAACATTTTTAAATTTTTTAAAAATGTTTTTTAAGGTTTTGATTTTTCAATTTTTTATGCTAAAATATTCGATTTTTTAAGTTTTTTTTTTATAAATTTTTATTTATGTCAACTAAAATTAGTTTAAAAGTATAATTAACATTTTTTTATGATGAAATTAGGCATTTTTAAAAAATTGTTGGTTTTTTTTTAGAGGAATTTTGACATTAATACCCATTTTCAACCCCATTTTAAACCCATTTATTTAAAAATTGGAGTTAAATGGAGAATTTTATGAGCTTTAAAATTATGTATTACACGGCCCCCTTTCCATTTAAAAAAATGTGCCCCCATGCCCCCCTGCCCACATTTTAAGAGCTGAAAGTATTAAATATATGCTAAAAGTTAGTTTAAGTTGTCTTATTTAAAAGTTCCAAATTTGAAGTCGATATCTCAACTGGTTCAAAAGTTAAAGGGGGGGGGGTGACTTTTGGACCGCTATGTATTAACATTAACAATGACAAATATTAGGCACATTAGTTGCTACCTACCAAAAATTTTCTTGCTTCCCCGCCGGACTCAAGAAATTGGCCAGACCATACAGTGTGGACTTTTCAGAATGAATAAATTGGATAACGCTGAAAATAAAATCTTTTAGAAAAAATCCTCGGACAGGTCAATTTTTATTTTGAGTGGAACATCTTTTAATTTTACCCACAAGATTCATGTGATAACCTTTTGCCGTCTTTATAAGTTTAAATAGGACCATATTTTAAATGATGACTTATTTGAAAGGTTTTTTGATTCTGGTTTAAACAGTGTTAACTTTTAAAGCTGGCGCCCCTTGACGACAGAGGGTTAAGATGTCACTCACATGTGAGTTAAATGAAAATATATATATATATAAAAAGTTTAAAATAAAAATCGACCCGCCAGAGGAATTTTTCTAAAAAGTATTTTATTTTTAAAATTCCACACTGTATAACTGAATGGTAAACTAGTCAGTTTACAATTGTTTTAGTTTAAGAATGCTTAATAATGCTTTTAAGTAGTAAAATAAGCATGGCTTATTCGTTTTTTGAAAAGAGTATTCATTAAATTGCAATAAAAAGTTTCTAGTTTATACACATGTTTGGAAATGACAGTAAAATTAACTTAAAACATTGCAAAATTACGTAGACCTGGTACAATATCCCATGGCACATCAGCCTTAAGTAACACCACCCTGCCCCAAGTTAAAAACATTATTTAACGGCGAGGACAGAAAATGTCAATAATAATAAAAATATGTTTCCAAGTTGGAGCAAGGTGGAGTTATGTTAACACGTTGACGGACACCGCACAGTGGGCCCATGACTCCAAATAGACATTGCGGTATATATCGCAATTGGGTTGGTTTCTGTTTCGGCACCCTCTTCATTTGCCGAAAATTTTGTATATACTATAGGGTGTCGCACACTATATTTAAGTGCCTAAATGAACACTAGTTGGTTGTCATATGCCGCGGATGTCCGTCAACGTGTTAATACGAACTCAAAGTTGATGTGCCATGAGATATTGTATCAGCTCTAACACCCGCAAGGAGATGAAAAAAGGAGTTCACCAATTTTTAAAGTGGGACGAAAGTAATTATTTTTTGCAATTAGAGGAAATTTTTTTTTTTTTGACCTGTATCCGGTTATACCGATATATCGGTTATAACTATTATAATTATTTATTACTGTGGGTTTAAGCAGGCATTAAGTAAATAAATTACACGCAAGCAGTACTTAAATTTAAGTACAGTGTCATCGAATCCGAACTCATTTTGGAGTACTGTTCCTAAAAGTACATATCAAAACTAGAAAAACCTCATAGGGGTTTTGGTAGTTTGGGTCAGGATCGAATTTTATTGTATCATGCATATTTTGATTTTGAGCACATTTTTCAAAGAAACAGTACTTTTTCTCCCGGCTATATCTCGTAAATCGTTTGGAATTTTGTTGTACTGTCTTCAGCATTTTTTTAGCTAACTTATAGACTAGGATAGCTAAGTTATAGATAGTTATAGACTAGGATAGCTAAGTTATAGACTAGGAGAAAAAAGTGTAAAACAAACTGGCCCGAAAAAACTGCATCCAGTGCCTGGAAATCGCAAAAATGCCGAAAAAAAACATTTTTTACCTTTTTGCACCATTTTTGGCCCATAACTCGACAACACAAATATCTTTTTTTTATTTTACAGTTTATTTGGCGTCAAATAAATTCAATTTACAGCTATTATTACATCGAAAATTTGATATATTTGTGGATGTGTTGTCGAGTTATGGGACAAAGATGTTGAAAAAGGGTGAAAAAATGGTAATTTTTCCGCATTTTTGAGATTTCCAGGCACTGGATGCAGTTTTTTCGTGCCAGTTTGTTTTACACTTTTCTTCTCCTAGTCTATAGCTACAAAAAATCTGAAGACAGTACAACAAAATTTCAAACGATTTACGAGATATAGCCGCGAGAAAAAGTACTGTTTCTTTGAAAAAAGTGCTCAAAATCAAAATATGAATGATACAATAAAATTCGAACCTGACCCAAACTACCAAAACCCCTGTGGGTTTTTCTAGTTTTTATATGTACTTTTAGGGACAGCACTCAAAATTGAGTTGGGGTTTTATGTGTTGCACAGTGAAATTAAAGCTTGCGAAAAATAGTTTTTTAGAGCTTCCTCAGAATTCTAGAAGTTTTTGTTTTACATGGGTAATCATTTAATCTAATTTCAAGATGCACCTACTTGGGTCGTAATTAACATGACTTTACACAAGTAAAGTAATCTTGGTTGTAATCTAAACTCGGCGCATTATCTATCGGAGGAACAAATTGGATCAAGGAAGCTATGATTAGTGGTTTTAAAATGACTTTTAATGATATTTTTGTTGTCCATTGTGCTTTTGACAAATTTTAACATTTAGGTTAAATTGACTGATATTTTACGTCTTAAACTTAATAAAAAACTCTTTATAAAAGTAAAAGTTTGTTTAAAATTAATAAAAGTTTTTTTTTCATAATGTAATATTAAAATAAAATTTTACAGTACCTAAGCAGGTGATCGATTCTTGAAATTATATTTTTTGATTAAAATTATGGACCAGTATAATTTTAACTTAAAAATTTTCTGTTACAGCGTTTACATTATAATTTTATTGAGCAGTGCATTATATTGCTTCATTTAAACAAAATATTTATAGATTAATGCTTTAGTTTCCTTTTTAAGGATTTTTTTATTAATCTTCTTGCTAAAGCAAATTACAGTCTGTTCAACAAGAGCGTGTCTTTGATTATTCAAAAAATTCAAAAGGTATCTCCGCCATATTTTACAGCGTAATTCTTCTATCTCTGTGCTGTAGCACTGATTTGTTACCGTAGTAGTCGAATTGTCGTGACGAGCACACGTTAAAGAAAATCAGTTCGGTTTACGCCAAGAGATTTGAGGCGGTCGACCGCGGTCTTTTTGTGCCTGCATCCGCGAGGACCTAAATTAGAGGTCGCCAATGCATCAATAGTAATTAAAAAGTCTAAATGCTTGGTCTTACTGTGAAATGCATTTGGTCCAATGCACAGTTAGGCACCCCGTAAAAATTCATGTTTGGGGATGCTTTTCCTAACGTGGATTTGGTTGCCTTAAGTTGTTTACTGAGAATTTGAACGCTGAGAAATTTTGAAAATTAAAAATTTACCAGCGTGGACTTATAAAGTCAGTTAAAAGTATGTTTAGATCCAAAAACTAAGGTTGGATATTGCAAGAGGACAATGCTCCAAAACAACGCAGTCGACTCTGCAACGACTGGAAGAGGAAAAACGGCATCACGACGTTACTTTGGCCTTCACAACCACCGGATGCAAATCCGATCGAAAACGTGTGGGGGCTTTGAAACTCCAAATTTAAAGGAACAAAACTGCTGAATTTAAAGCAGCTCGCAATTCGTGATAAATGGAGTTCGTTGGCAGTAAAATACACAGAAAGTATGCCAAAAAGGTTTCAAGCTATTCTGGATAACAACGGAGATTTCACGGTGTTTTTGTAGGAGATAAATAGCATTTTTTATCTACTTTAATGCAAAAAAATAAACAAATAAATATCTTTTATAGAAACAAAATATTGAAGACATGCTCTTGTTGAAAAAGACTGTATTTGGATTTTATTATAAACCACAAAATAATGTTTTGGTTGACAATGAATTTGAAACAAGATAGCAACCTTACATAGGGAACTACATTTATTCTGCCAACCATACAACAAGAAACAAATGATCATCAACTCAGATAGATAATGTGCATATACTGCAAACATTTATTGCTTAATTTTAAGTTTCATTTAAAATTAATGATTATTATAGTATTTATTAACGATTTTCGGAATTTTTGAATTTTGAAATTTAAACCTATGAAAAATTTTAAAATGCTGCAAAATGTGTAATAATCCATATTTTTTGAATAAAATTTAAAATGTATCGATTCATTTCTGCATAGAACCATTGATTTAAATTAGATTATATGGGGGTGAGAAGCCAATGGGTACAAGTGACATTTTTAACGAAATTGAGTCAGGAATAGGTTGTACTAAGCCTAAAAAACCTACTCCAAAGCCTCAATCTCGTTAAAAATATCACTTGTAACCCTTGGCTTGTCACCCCCTGATATGATTTTGTAAAAAAATTCTGGGATCCCCCTTTGGAAAAAGCTGATTTTTTCGCAAAGTAATTTCATACTTACTGAATACTGAATCTTAGAAAACTCATGAATCGATCAGGTCTATTCACGTGCCTAATCAATATTGCTATTTTGGCAATATTGGCAAAATGGCAATTTTGTTTACGCACGTGAATAGACCTGATTATTAATTAATAATTATAATTATTTATTAATGATAATTATGATTATAATTAGTAAATAATTTTTTATTTTACCGGGTGTCAATGAATTTTGGATACCTACGATGCGCCATTTTCTTATTTGTGAATACCTATTTTATTTTTTTTTTAAATTAAATTATGACTTCACTAGGCAACAAATCGCAACTTTTATTTTTGCCCTGATCTAACAGCAATTTTTTTTACTAAATAAAATGATAGCATTAAAATTTTGATGTATCCCGGGAACTAAAAATCTAACTAAAAATACCCAACTATTTTATTATCGGTGTAATTTTGAAGAAGACTTCTTTAGGAAACTAATTCGGATCTTTAACTAGGTATTTCACTTAAGGTCCGAAACTAATAGATTAAATTTTTCGCTAATAAACAAAATTATTTATTTTCGTCCCACGCAATATAATGAACAGCGCGATATTTCCATCGCTCCTGCCGTTCCCGAGCGGGGAACAGCAGGATTCGAATGTAGGGCAGTGTGTCGTGACTACGACCCCCTCTCCTTCTTTGCGGAGTCAACGTCCGGGCGACCCCAGTCCTAACCTCACTTTTTGTTACAACTCTCGTTCGATTCTGCAATGCAGACCGACCGATGCACACAGTCAAAATTTTTCGAAAAAATGGCAAAAACCTATATTCGTAATTGGTTTCCCAAAATAGAAGGTTCTGATTCAAACTACGTATACAGGGTGTATTTGAAACAGGGTCCCAAATTTTAAGGGGTGATTCTACATCATAAAATATGACAATAATCTCGTATAAAAATATATCTAAAAATGCGTCGTAAGGGAGCTAAGCCCCTTTCAAAGTGGCTAAAAAATTCGGTTTTTATTTAATAACTCAGGAACCCTTTGGGATATAGGAACGTGGTTTTGCACGTGAATTATTCTTAATAAGGCACATCTTAGTATGTTATTTTCATGTACTTATTTTGAAAAGGGGCGTGCGAAACGGTGGGGAAGGCTTATCAATTTTTTTTCTAAAATTTTTTCTATATAACATTTTTGTAAAAAAAAAGTTTGGGACAAAAAAATGATAAGGCCCCCCAGTTTCCGACACTCCTGGTTTAAAATAAGTAAATGAAAATAACATACGAAGATGAGCCTTATTAAAATAAGCTCACGTGCAAAAAACCTCTATATCTCAAAGGGTCCCTAAGTTATTAAATAAAAACCGATTTTTTAGCCACTTTTAAAAGGGGCTTAGCTCCCTTACGACGAATTTTTAGACATATGTTTATAGGAACTTTTTATCATACTTTACGATGTAGAATCACCCATAAAAATTTCGGACCCTATTTAAAATACACTGTGTATAAAGAGTGTCCCAAAAACTTACCGATAAACGTTTAGGGGTGATAGGGGACATCAAAACAAACATTTTTTGTTGGATAAACATATGTCTGCAAATGAGCCGCTTTACCAGAAAAACGGAAAAATGATTTTGGGACTTTTGTTTATATTATTGATAAATAATTAACATAAATCTACAAAAAATGTTTACATTAATAAACCAGTTTTTGTTAATAAATTAACCCTTCCCCGCAAATAAGCCATTTTGGGCTTGTAAATAATTAAACGGTGCAAATCATATCCAAATAGCTAAATTATTTTTTTATTTAGTTGTATACCGTCAAGTAGGGTGACTTAGGACGGTGTTAGCGACTTCGGACACTTTTTCGGAAAATCTCTCAACCACAAGTTGTGGTGTTGTGTGCACAAATTCTGGAATTGAATCCCACAACCTGTGCGCACAACCAGTACTGCCGTGCTAAGCTGAAAGGTCCTATCTACATAGGTTTAACATATACAGATAGGACCTTTCAGCTTAGCAAGGAAGAGTACTTATGCACACGTGCTTTGGTTCAGAAAAAGTGTCCGAAATCACTCACATCCTCCGAAGTCACCCCACTTGACGGTACCACTGTCTTTCTTTAATATTTTTGTTTACCTAATGTTGGTTGTTGAGAAGCAATAAAATATCCCTAGTAGTAATTTGCATTTTATATTATATGTGATCTGATCTGTTCGCCACGGCGCGCCGGTGAACTCGAATTTACCACTAAGGATATATTAGAAATATTTTACAATTGTATTAAAAAAAGCATTATTTTGTTGTAATTAAAAAGAAATATTAAACATCTTCCAGAGTATTAAGGCTACTGTTATATACATAAATAAATTTACTTAGGTTTTTGCCACATTTTCAGGAATTTTGCATGTGTGCGATGACAATTAAAACGCTTTATCACCACATTTTTATGTCACTAACTTTCATTTTACTGTTCCCAGTTATCGAAATGGTTTAATGAAAATTTTTAAAAGCTTTTAATACAAGTACAGGGTGTTATATAATAACGTATATTGATTTTTTAGATGTCTAGATAATATCCAGAATTTAGATATCTAGTAGATATATATCTAGATATCTAAAGTTTAATAATAAATAAATCAATTTCTTTAAGAAATGCATGTATTTAAAACAAATTCTATCCATGCATTTTTACATTATAACAAATTTTATAATCTAAAATTATTTTATATTTGTTTTAATAATTATAGTATATGTAGGTATATAATTATAATTAACCCGACACCTGACGGTACCATGGGTTAATGAATAACTAACTATAATTATAATTAAATGTTTATAAAATTATAATTTTGTAATATTTAAAACATTAGTTACGATTGTTCGGTTAGGAGCCAAAAAAAATGCCTATATAAAAAATATCTAAAATTTGTTTAAACTAAATGATTTCTCATTCAAAAATATGTTTAATTAAATAATTAACTGATAATAATTTTAATTAATTAAATTATTTGCCAATAGTTTAATTCAATGTTTACCTAATTTATTAATTATAATTATAATAATTATAGTTATCTAAAATGGATTTTGTCTAAAAATGTATCCTAGAATTTAACTTTGAAAATAATTTTTATTTAAAAAAAAATGTTAGTAAATTATTTATAAAATCATTTAAGGGTATAAAATTTGCTACTTAGTATAAAATAGCGTAGAAGAAATTTATTTTGGATAATTTAGATTTAAATTCAAATTTTGCATTTTTTTGATTAATTATTAGGTAAAAAATATTTGTCTCATGTTATTATTTAAATTTACAAAAAATAAGAAGTAGACCTTTTTTAAAACTTAGGGATCATCTCAAACTTAAAGTTTTTTAAGGCTGATTTTTCTGATCCAAAAAAGGCGACCCTTGAAATTAATTTGGTAGTTGTTTAAAAGCTTTTAATATACAGTATGTTTTTAAAACTGTTTTATAAATTTAAAATTTAGAACAGTACAAAAATTACGACGTTGTAAAGGTATTTTTCGTTTATGCCTAATTATAATGAACCATTACCGAATTAATTTTTAAAGTGCTTAAAGGCACTAAATGTCGCCTTTCATTTGACTACTTAAATTCTTAATTTGTTGATTGTTAGTTTATGCATAAACGAATTTTAACAGATACGAACGGGTTATAATGGATAATTAAATGCACTTTTCCCGATCTAAAAAGTCCTCGCCATAGCTCGTTGGCCTTCTGGTCCTCAAATCGTAGTAATCGTAGTAGCGCGGTGTTGTTTGGGCGTAGAACAAAGTTATCGCCCTCTGGGTCGTAAATAGGTCACGAGGTCAAACTGGGGTTGCACCTAGGACTACTATCAGCTGATACATCCTTTCCAGTCCTCGTTTTTACTACATTTTGCCCCTAAATTACAAGATTTTTATTATTTACACTGTTCTACTTGGCACTTTCTTAAGGTGCCTTTATCGGGATATTTATTTTGACAAAAAAAAAATGCTATAATACTTGGCTGAAGTTCCACATATCAATTTTCCAGAATGGAAAAAATGAAATATCATTAAATGTTTATTAAATTAAATTGGTGGATGGATTTTTGAGCAGAACAACTTCTATTAAATTTTAATTCTAATTACCCAATTTTTTTTTGTTATGGGGAGGGATGGAAAAAACAAACTTTTTTCACCTTTCTCAAGAACCTCTTAACTTGAGAATCCCAAGCAGAAAAAAAAAAGAAACAGATATTTTCATAAAATATAGACATAATTTACTTAAAGAATAGTTTTTTTTTCAAAACTATTCTAGGCAAATACTTATCACTGAAATCAGAATCGATTATGATTAATGTTGGTACTTTTTGTGTTAAATAATAAGATCATATAATTTAGGGCTAAATGTATTTTGGCAGTGGTTTGTTTATATTTTTCACATTAAACACAGACACTCAGAAATGTCCCATCTCAAAATTATGATTCACTAAGCTAGTGCAGGGTATCCAATATCTTCATCAGAAAAATACACATTTTATCCCAAAATGTTATTCTAAGGATCATTTTAAAAATAACCAGCAAGAAGATTAGTACATTATTAAAATGTTTTTTTCAAGATATAACTATATCTTGTAAATCTTTATACCGGATGAGTTTTATGTCCACCCCCAAAATTAAGATTAATCTTCATTCGATAAAAACGAAACTTGGGGGATTTATATAATTTTACATCAATGTAATATAGCCAAATGGCTATAAAATGGCGGGTTTATTTTTTTTGTTTCACTTCCGGTTTCGCCGGTAAGTATGTTTTTTTTTTAATAAAACACCCTGTTATTTTAAAATTTTTGAATTCAGCCGATAATTCTATGTATAAAAAACCGGGTTGTTTTTTTTTTACTTTTTTTCGTTTTAATTTTTATCGTATACGATAATTATGTGTATCTCGTTTTTAAACATAATTTTTCCGCTATTTTTCTTATATCAAATTTATGATTTAATTTAAAGATTAAGTAAGTAAAAAGAAGGTAAATTATGTGTATCTCGCTTTTATACCATAAAAATGAAAACGAAAAAAAAAATTAAAAAAACAATCATATTTATGTCATTTCCGGCGAAACCGGAAGTGAAAAATTAAATCAGCCATTTTATAGCCAATGTAAAATTATATAAATCACCCAAGTTTCATTTTTATCGAATAAAGATTAATCTTAATTTTGGGGGTGAACATAAATAAAACTCACCCGGTATTCTGTAAACATCTTAATATAAACGCATTAAGAATTTATATTAAGATTTTTCTTGAAAGTGCCCAGTTAGCTCAGCTAAATTCAACTTTCTGAAGAGTATAATAAAAAAATAATGTTTTTATACTCGATTACAACGAATGTATATTTTTTGGTTAAGATACTGAATAAAATATTTTCTCACTAAAAAATCTTGAGTGTCGTTTTTTTTCAAAATCTAATATAGATCTACTATTTATATTTCCATAATGATGAAAAATAAGCTATTTATTTATAGAATGATTCTTATAGTACTTTTTCAAACTTTTATTTTCAGCTCTTTGTCTGCCTAACAACTTTGAGGATATTCTATTTAAGAATTTACATTAAAAAACATAACATCTACATATTTATATCCAGGATTTATATATTAGGATTTGGCAAACCAAAGTATAAAATAATTTTTGAAATCCACAAAATAACAATAATTATAAATTACTCCGACCCACAAAAAAAGGTTTATTACTATTACAAGACTATGTTTTTCTTACGTATTTTTTGGCGTAGAAAAGGAATTTAACAATGAAAAAGCTCGCTCTCCCCCAAATGACCTCTTATGGAAATGTGGTTCTGGTCAGAATTGACTGAAAGAATAATGTAAAAAATAGACCGATTCGTCAAAAACGTATGATAGGTATAAATTCGTATATATTTGGACACGCTGAACACGATTCCGGCCTTTAAAACTACAGAAACAGTGTGGAAGACTGTTTTTTTTTCGTAAAAAGGTAAAATTAGGTCGAACTAACAATGCCTATAAAAAATTTGGTATTGAAACGTATTAAAACACATTCAGACGATTCCAAATACGTATTAATAATTACTTTTTAATACGTGTGTCTCTATGTGTCTCAATACGTTTCAATGTAAATTTTTTTATAGGGAGGTGTAAAAAAATATATTTTTTATAGATTTGGGCACGCTGAACACCTTTCCGTACGCAAAGGTGACAGAAACGGTGTGTAAGACTGTTTTTTTTTTCGTAAAAAGGTAAAATTAGGTCGAACTAACAATGCCTATAAAAAATTTGGTATTGAAACGTATTAAAACACATTCAGACGATTCCAAATACGTATTAATAATTACTTTTTAATACGTATTTGAAAACGTCTCTATGTGTCTCAATACGTTTCAATGTAAATTTTTTTATAGGGAGGTGTAAAAAAATATATTTTTTATAGATTTGGGCACGCTGAACACCTTTCCGTACGCAAAGGTGACAGAAACGGTGTGTAAGACTGTTTTTTTTTCGTAAAAAGGTTAAAATAGGTCAATAGTGCTAACGATGCCAGTAAAAATAATATATTATTCAAAAATCATATAATAATTGCTATTAATCAATAAGAGTGAATTTTTCGTCACGAGCCGATAAGCGAGTGGCGTAATCAATCGAATGATAAATAGCTATTATACGCTAGTAGAATACTATACTTTATCCACGGGTGATTATGCCACTCGCCTATCGGCTTATGTCGCAAAATAATATACTTTTTTACTGGAATCATTAGCTCAAGGCAGATCCTATTTTAACCTTTTTACGAAAAAAAAACACACTGTTTCTGTCAATTTTGAAAACGGAATCGTGTTCAGCGTGTCGAAATCTCTAAAAAATATATCTTACCTTTGAAGGCAAGAGATGTAGTGAACAGTTGTTGCGTAGTTATGCTTATAAAAAATGGTTTTAGTTTTAGTGGTTCTTGTAAATTAAATTTAAACACAGCTATTTCAACGGGTATCCAGATTTCATCCGTTAATATCTTTATACCTATTAAAATATAAAAAAAATATTTTAAATTTAGTACGGTATTTTGTTGCCATGTAGATTTACTATGCAATAAACCAAATACATTTATGTTAAAGCTTACAAAAGTTATAGGGCTTTTACCAAATTTTCTTAAAAACAACTCAAAAATTTAAAGCTCACTTCCAAACGTTATTGAACTTTACCTTAATTAAAGTACTATAAAAAACATTCCTATAATAATTTATATACGAGACAATTAATATCAATATTAATATCAATATTACGTCCCATAAATGCAAATCGAACAATTTTGATTTATTAAATATAATCGCCTCATATATACATCAGTTATCACATATACATAAAAATATGTTTAATATATAATTAAAAACCAAAACGAGTTATTGAGCGGAAAATTAGAAAATTTTGAATAGATACACAAGTGTACAATTTTAACGTGTGTATCAAGTCTTAACAATGTATTTAATTTACATAAACTGAACATTAGGTAGATAAAATACTTTAAATATTGGTTATACAGGAAACATTATTTTTATTTTATCATTTATTTTGCTTTTTTAAGGCTGATTTGGTTGAATTACTTCAAAATTTGAAAAATTAATAAGCTTATAAGGTTAGTATGAGAAAATGTAAAAGGGGATAATTGTAACTGGCAATATCTCCAATGCCCTGGCATTGGTTCTGAGAAATTTTCTTTCTTACATGTCAATGAAAAAAATATAAGGTTGGGGCAACCAGATCAGCAGTTGAATATGGAATCACTACTAAAAATGTCTAGTAAATTTCTATTTCTAGTAAAACCGAGTAAAAAAAATTACTCGGATTTTACTAGTATACTGGTCTGACCAAAACCTCCCTGGTGGAAAGTTAACGTTAGAATAACGTTTTTATAATGTTAGAAAACTGTATAAAAGTACGTTATAAGAATTAAGAATTATTATTAATTATTATTATTATTATTATTATTATTAATTATTATTATTAAGAATTCCTGCTAAATCAAAACAAAAACAATCTTTAACTTCTGCCGTCAAAGTTAATTTGATTTTATGGAATAAAAACAAATTATTACCCTTGGATTCCTTGCTTAATGCATATAATTTTAACGAAAAATCTAAGAAAGCAAAGCCTCAAAAGAAAAATGAAAAATTTAATTTTATTTCTAAAAAGGTAGAATCAAAAATGTCTGATGGAGATGTAAAAGGCGCTATTAGGTTATTATGTTCCGAAGACACTCTGGCTACCAAAAATGAAGAGACTTATTTAAACTTATTAAAGAAACACCCAAGCCCTGAAACCCTTTTAAAATTTCCAGATCCTCCAGAAGTATCAAATATAGATTTTAATATCTCAGAATCTGAAATTAAAAATGCAATTTTTTCCTTCAGGCCCGGCTCATCGGGTGGTTTGGATGCACTTAGGCCGCAGCACCTCAAGGATCTTATAAGTGATGAGCTTGGCATTTTTTCTTCAACTCTTCTTTCTTCTCTAGCTTCTTTTAGTAACCATGTTTTCCAGGAATTAATACCTGCTACTATTTGTCAATTTTTTTACGGGGCAAACTTATGCGCTTTTAATAAAAAAGATGGTGGAATACGTCCTATTGCGGTAGGTTTGTGCCTACGCCGTTTAGTTGCTAAGGTTATGTGTAATCGTATTTATGAGAAAATGGGAGATTTTTTAAGACCTCATCAACTTGGGTTCGGTACCAAATGTGGTGCCGAGGCTGTTACACATGCATTGCGTCGATTCATAAATTTCAATCATTCTTCTAGTAAAGTAATACTAAAATTAGATTTTATGAACGCTTTTAATACCGTTAATAGAGACGTAATTCTTTTAAATATAAAAGAAAAATTTCCAGATTTTTTTAAATTCATTTCCCAGTGTTATAGAGATCCCTCAATCCTATCCTTTGGTAATCATCACATACCTTCTCTTCGAGGTGTTCAACAAGGTGATCCCCTTAGCCCACCCTTGTTCTGCCTTGCAATTCAATCAATTATTACTTCGCTTTTTTCAGAAATTAATCTTTGGTATTTAGATGATGGAACTTTAGCTGGAGATCCAGATATTGTTTTAAATGATTTTATTAAAATAATCTCTTTGTTCAGAGTTAGGCTTAAAAATAAACTTTAAAAAGTGTGAACTTTCTGTAATATCTAAAAATAACGATAATTCTTTAATTTTTTCTAAATTTTCGTCCATAGCTCCGGAAATTTTACATATACCTCTTAATTCCTTTAATTTACTTGGCTGTCCTATTTCTGAAAACAAAATCTCTGAATATATCAATTTAAAAATTGACACTCTTGATCGGTTTTCTATTAATTTAAAATTGATTAATTGCCATACTGCTTACTTTTTACTAAAACACTCCTTTGCTATCCCTCGCGTCTCCTATTTGCTTCGTTGTGCCCCTTGTTGGAACGCCCCTGAGTCACTCGCTAAATATGATTCTATTTTAAATAATACACTAAAAGATATTTTAAATTGTAATATTGAATCAGATTCTTGGTTACAGAGCACATTGCCTACCAAACTTGGTGGCCTGGGTATTCGCGATTCTTCTTCCCTTTGTTTTCCTGCTTTTCTTGGTTCTGTTAACGATGTATCTTCTTTACTTGAACAAATTCTTCCTCAAAATATTTACAAATTTTCGGACTCTGATTTAGACTTTGCTTTAAATAAATCGATTTCTCTTTGTAAATTAAGTACTCTTCCTGATAATTTCCCCACAAAGCAAAAAAATTTTGATAACTTCTATTGTCAAGTTCTCATCAATGATCTGATGCTGAGGTGTAATGATCCTAAAGGCAAGGCGCGTCTCCTAGCTCTTCAAGCTCCTGAAAGTAACGCGTGGTTAGATGCCTTGCCCTGTTCTTCCTTGGGAAATCAATTAGATGATTCCACCTTCCGCATTTCCGTTGCCCTTCGTCTTGGTATTCCTGTGTGTGAACAACACGTCTGCATTTGTAGCGAAACTGTCGATGTTTATGGCCTTCACGGGCTCAGCTGCGTAAAAAGTGCAGGTCGTTTGTCTAGGCACAGGATGATCAATGACATTATTAAGCGTTCTCTTATTACCGCAGGTTTTCCTGCTGTTTTGGAGCCGCCTGGTATTTGTCGGGGCGATGGAAAGCGTGTGGATGGAATCACCTTGATTCCTTGGAGAGGGGGCAGGGCTTTATTATGGGATGCGACTTGCACGCATACTTTAGCGGACTCGTATATTAAACGAACATCTGAGAAAGCTGGTTCGGCTGCAAGTATTGCGGAAAAAATAAAACACAGAAAATACTTGGAGCTGGAAGACCGCTTTGTTTTTGTACCCTTCGCTGTTGAGACCTTTGGTCCCTTTGGTGATGAAGCTAGAGATTTACTTCAGAAAATTTCCTCTAAAATTGGCAAAAAATCAAAAAGTTTCATCACTCAAAGGATAAGCCTGGCGGTACAGAGGGGAAACGCGGCCTCCGTGTTGGGGACATTTAACGTTGAGCCGGGTTTGGACGATTTTTTTTATATTTAATTATATAGTTTAATTTATGTTTATTTAGTTTAGTTTAGGTTATTTAGGTTATATTAAGTTTACTTTAACATGTATTTAATTAAAGAAATGTAATATAAAAAAAAAAATATATACAAATAACGTTATAAAATATGTACAAATGTCCCGCTTTTTAACGTTAGAATCTAACGTTAGTTACAAACGTTAATCTAACGTTAGATTTTTAAGTTAGAAATACGTTTAATTTCTAACTTTTGGAGGGGCGTGGCCAACTAGGAAATTCATACATGCATCATAAAATGGCAGCTGGAGACAAATTTATTCATATAAATAAATCTTAATATATTTTAGGAATCATAATATTTTTAAACATAATTTCGTTACATATATTTATAAAAAGCCATCTTTTTAGGTGGCCCTAAATATTTTTCGTGTAATATGCTGTTATACTTCGATAAATACGTTTACCTCTCAGAAAAACTTTATATTTAGTTGGTTAATATTTATTTATACGTTCAGAATTTTAAAATATTTTTCAATTCTACTACAGCGTTGCCAGACTTACTATAATTTTGACTTTTGGGGGATATTATTTTAAACTTATTATAGAAATAATAAATAATTATAAAACCTAGGCACAAATCTGTCTGCAATGAGTATTTTCTACTATAGCTTACGTATTAATAATGGAAATTTAAAAAATATTTAACGTTAAAATAAGGTTAGGAAAAGGTTTGAATTTAGTTGGGAAACTAACGTTAGATTTATGTATTTTATAATATATATAGGTTAGATTTATATATTTTTTAACGTTTTTGTATAACGTTTGAGACTAAACATAAAAAGGTCACTAATCTAATGTTATGTTAAGTTAGATTTGTGTACTTTTCTACCAGGGCGAGTATAAAATTTTACTGGTCTGTGGTCGGCTAGTGAAACATTTTTACTGTCTTTTTTAAAAGCCTAGCTCAAACCAGTAAAAATCTCAAAAAATGTATAATATTTTCCCATGTAAAACCGAGTAAATCAGTTTCCTAGTTAAATCGAGTATATTTTTTACTAGGAATTTTAAAGTCATAGTAAAATCGAGTAAAACCGAGTAAAACCTAGTAAAAATTTTACTCGGTTCTACTCGATTATACTAGAGATTTTCAGTAGGGATAACCAATTGATTGTTTCAGTGATCCGGTTGATTGTTCTTTGACATAAAAATTATCTTTGATATACTTTTATTTTTAATTTGTAAATTTTCACATTTAAAAGTTTATATTTTTCTAAATTAATTTAATTCCTAAAATCTTCCCCCTGAATCAAATACAAATTGCCTTGTTTACGACCACTTTGGCAGTCAAACTGTTAAGAATTGAAGCTGGCAAAATATATCCAACATAATGATCATTAATCATTACAACGAGGTGAGCTATTTAAAAAAATATATGTTAAATTTACCCTCATTAAGCCTATGTTCGACCCTATGTATTGTGTTTCTATTGTTTCCATTGATTTAAGACAACTAACAAAATCATCGCAATAAAACAATTTATTTAAAATTTATCTAAATTTTTGATCTACCCAAGTAACACAGTAGCTATAAAGTAACTCTTACCGCTCTTTCGCAGCACAATTGCAGCCATATAGCTGCAATTTCGCTGCAAAAGATCGGTAAGAGATACTTTATAGCTATCTTGGTACTTGGGTAGGTACACATCAAATTATACGCTAGGATTTGAGATTTACGTAAATGTTTTCTGTATAACTAGTATGTTATTCATATCCAATAAACACTGAGGTAAGATTTTACTTAATATAGATGTACTAAAACGCACCAAAACAATCATAACCTCATAAATATATCCCACAAAATTGAATGGGTTATTGCAAAGTAAATAACACATAATTTTTAGAATATTTTTCATTTGAATGGGGCGATTTTTCTGTCCAAATAAGGTCACTTATGTAGGGAAATGTTCTATATAGGTACCTACTGAGAAAAATTCATTTAATTAACATTTATTATATTTTTATATGGTTGGTACCTCTGGTTGTAAATATATACATTTAATGTAAAAAAACATGTAAACTGTTAAATCATCATTTTTACCTAAAATAATTTTGTAATTTTTACATAAAATAATTTTGTGCGATATTATATTCTTATAAAAATAACGTGCACTGTACATTGTACATATAACCTGAACAAAATAACAATCTACTTGAATTCACATGCTTTATGGGTGATTGTCACCAAAATGACCAATTTGAATCGATGAATTATTAACCTTAGATTGCTGTTTAACTTCATACGAGACGATCGTAAATTATACTAAAATATTAAAAATAAATTAAAAAAAAGTGTTTTCACTTTATTATAAAAATTAATGCATTCTTATCGGAACAATAACTAAAAAAAAAAATCAATATATTCAATTATATTTTCTATGCACCTGGTCCGAATACTGACCCGGTGCTCTCCATAAATTGCGTACCTACTTGCACTGCTCACATGAGTGTTGGTTAATAACCATTTGTTATTCCACTTTGTTTACTGGGAGTCCCAGTCTGGGACATTTTCTTCTCTTTTTTTTTTCGAGTCCAAATCTTTATCTGTCTTAGAAATTTCAAGAATTGTGTCGGAGTTTTCTACGCATATATTTTATATTATAGTATATTCAACTTTAAGATGCATTACAAGTAAATAAAAGCATCGCGCACGCGGCAGCTGGCGCGTGGTTTTATTGGTTAAAACACTCGAATGTTGCGAGAGTAGGGATGTAGAAAATTAAAAAGGTCAGTACATGAGCACTTGCGATGAAGCGTACAATGCATTGCAATCGACCGTTATATAGAAGTATTTTGTTTTAAGTCCTACCATGTCACTAAATCCGTTGTTGTCACGTGCGTTTGTTTACACTTACTGTTGAATATACTATAATTCAACATGTTGCAACAATGGGATAAAAACAAAAATATTGGCACACATCTTATTTCTGCTTTTTTAAGTTGGTCTTTTTATACATTGTATAAATTCTTATGTAATGTTTTATACCTAAAAATATTAACCCAATATTACACAAATGTTTTATGTGAAAATGCCTATATGTAATTTAACAGTTTACATGTTTTTAGTTAATACATTTAAAGTTGTATAAATGTGAAATTACATCAATTTTTTCAGAGGCGACTTTTGTTTGTCTCCTTTACGGTAAAGTCTTGTGGATGTGCTGAAAATGACGGGTCTGGGCGGGTATAAATGGTGCATAAACCGGACTTGAGCGGATGAAATTCACCCGCTCAAGTCCGGTCTATGCAAAATTTATACCCGCACAGACCCGTCATTTTCAATAGGGTGTTAGTAGGTAAACTGAAATTTTAGTTACTATGATTAAAAAGTAGCTAAAAATCAATTTTCGAAAATGAAGAATAAGTTGTTTTAGTTTTTCCCCAAATGTACAAGTATTTATTTTATGATTATTATAATTTGTAACATCAAGACTCCAAAGAAGAGAAATAAAGTTTTTGAAGTACCTACCTTTAGATTTTTCCATCCCAATATTAGATACAATTAAAAGGAAATTATGTATATTTACTTGACCCATGTCAATTTTATTTTTATTTTTATTGAATATGTATATAAAGTATTTTGTATAAATATTTATTTATTTATTTTCCTAGACAACTTTTTTCAATAAATATTTTCTCGTTACTAAGAACGATAGATCCTAAATTCTTAAAAATAATTAACTATGTACTCAACGTACAGATTCTGTACGAGGTTTTATCAAAAGTACAAAGCAATTATATATACCTAGGACACGCTACCGAGAATTTCGGCAGAATGTTATATAGTCTGTTCGAACGGCTTAGAGACAAAAATATGGTTAAAACAACTGTGCTTATTCAAGACAAACTATGACATTTTTTTAAGGAACAAGACTAAAAGTGTGTATTTTTCAAAGAACTTTTACCTCAAGAATGAAATCTACCGTATGCTTTATTTGAAGCGTGAACCAACTACGGTGAGGGGCTGGTGGGGCTATTGTTTACACTTAGTACGCGTAAAGAGAGAGAAAGAATGTGTAAACTCACACTCTAATGTCGTAAACTTGGTCAAGCAATACAGTGTGCCGGTGGCAACACCTGCTTTAGATATTTTATTGTAAATAAATAAATATTAGTTTTATTTGAGTTTTACATAAAACTAGTAGTTTAATTTTAATAAATTTAATTATATTACATTATCAAACATAATTATAGTATCCTGGTATAGTAGTAATTTTTAAAATTTTAATGTAGGTATAAAGATTTATCATAATGATAAAGTGAAAATTTAGCAACATCGCTCTGGTCACCAGAAGGTCAAAACTAGCGATACTTATGTTTACACCAGAAGCAGTATCGCGTACGTTTATGTAAACAAACAAACCAAAGATGACACCTTCATAAACATTGGTCTGAATTCAGACCAATGTTTATGAAGGTGTCATTATTTAAATAACTTCTTGAGGTAAAAGTTCTTTGGTATTTTTATAAAAATACCACACTTGTTATAACTTATAAAGCATGAACACTTCATTATAAATAACATAAATTAAATATAAATTAAATGAAATTTAAATTAAGTTTCAAGTTTTGTAAAAATTAAAGTGGTTCTACATCAGACAAGTTTTATGATGTACAAAGAAGAAATCGGCAAATAGAATCATTCTATCGGCTGATTCCTTATTGCGTATCATAAAACATATGTTTTAGGCATATGCCTAATGTAAGACTGCTTTTAAGATTAAAGGATGAGTGAAGGCGACATGGACAATGGATGTTGGGTCTGAATGTTGTGGCTATTACTTAGCTTCTGTTGGTGAAGCTTACATGTTGCTAAGGATTATTTGTATCAAATTTAAAGTATTTATAGTTATCCTTTTAACAGTTTAAAAGATTCACTATAATTTTTTTATTTGGCACAGATATTCTTTAGCATTTGTAGTGTACAATCAGTACACTAAAATTTTTGTCTGCCTCGTATTTATTCCCTGAACAAGCAATAATTACAAAATACCTACTTACCAAATGATTGCCTATAGTATATTCAACTTCAAGGTTCAGTAGAAATAAATACAAGAATCACGCACGCGGCAGCTGGCGCGTGGTTCCATTGGTTAAAACACTCGAATGTTGCGAGAGTAGGGATGTAAAAAATTAAACAGGTCAGTAAGTGAATACTTGCGATGAAGCGCACAGTGCATTGCAATGGACCGTTATATAGAAATATTTTGTTTTGAGTCCTACCCTGTCACTAAATCCGTTGTTGTCGCGTGCGTTTGTTTACACTTACTGCATTTTGAAGTTGAATATACTATAGTACTCTTAAAATGTTACTAGTATCATTTTAAGATTAAGTAGTTTGATAAATATTTTGTGTACATGATCATGATCATATGAAGGTTATTTAGGATATAAAACACCTGTACCTAGATGTGGGTGTCAGTTAGAGATACGCAATGTATGCGCATATTAAATTTTAAAATATTTATAGAAATGTTCAAAATATATTTAAATTTTATAAAATAACAATAATATTTATGTATTTAGCTATAATAATTTGGTGAAAAAAACGTATTTAATATCAAATTTATTATAGGAGTAGCCGATTGACTATTATAGTCAAGTATGCTTAAATTTTTTATGTCTTTAACTCGTTTAAATATACTATAACGTCAGTATAATTTCAATGGAAAATGTAAAATTAGTTTAAAAAATGTACAAAAATATTGATTTTAGTTAAGTTTTCATCCAAAATACAAACCTTATTATTATTTATTGTTAATATTAAGGCAGAGGTAAAATGCCTATTTTAACCGCCTTTCCAAAAAGTAGGAGGGTATTAATTCGACTTGCCGGAATTTTTCACTTAGAAACAGAAGGTAAAGACTGGAATGCTTAAGAAATCAATCAGGTTATTTCATGATTTCAGAGCAGATTTTAGTTATGTTGCATGCAAGTCATGTCATCTACCGAAATTTAGGCATAAATATTATTTTAAACTTGTTATAAATATTAAAAACCGACTATGCTCCACTTAGGGTAAACGTCAGAAGTTTTGAAATAAAAACAAATTAATAACATACCTACCACCAATAATAAAAGAGCTTTCCAACGATGTATAACAATGGTTGTGCTACCTATTTTGAAAACACTGCTCCAGGCCGCCTAGTCAAATGAGTACCAAAGTAAAAAATATATGTTTTTGCAAATTTTATGCAACGTAACCATTTCATTAGCTAAAATAACAAATGCCATAAAATACAATAAGGAAATATAAATTTCGTACTAAACTCTAGAGGTGTTGTATACTGGTTAGAAAAAATAACTAAAATCGTTAATGGACCAATTGATAAGCTTTAAGTGGATTTTTCTTTAGAATATTGATTGCATTGAAATTTTGGGGAATAATATACTACTACAGTCTAACTATAGTCTAACTACTGTAAAAAAATCTCGTTTTCGCATGCCCGCAATTACAATCACAGAAAAACTCGAGATATGACATCTAGCGTTCGCTTCAGGTTATTTTATTGGATTTTAATCAAGCGCATGCGAAAAAAGGTTATTTTTACAACGGTTAGACTGTAAGTTTCCTGCTAAAATCCATTCATTGTGACAATACCACTCTGACGTCAGAGTGCGTAAATTAAATAGCACTCTGTAGGGTAATTGAAACTTATTTCTTAAGACTTAATAAATGATTTTTGTATATAGATATATTTTTTTTATATAAAAATTATGTACTGAGTCTGAATAAATAAGGTTGAATTAACATACAGTGCTACTCTCTTGCTGAATGGACTTTACAACTTGTTGAAAGAAAAAATCCGCTGTCTTGTTGCAGCTTAAACGTTTACATATTGATCCATTACTTTGGTTTTAACAATTTGTTCTTAAAAATAACATACATTTTAAAACAACATATGGTTTAAAAATTATTCATTTTACATTGGAAAATACTTTATGCCATCCGAATCGTCGGCATATGAATAATATTTTATAATAAGTAGGATATTTTTTGTTTGCGCAAACTACAATTTTTTTAATATTTGCAAACCGTTTCCACCACAAATTGTTCAAATAGAGTCATACGAGATTGTCTACCGACAGTTTTTTTAGTTTAAAAGGGCATATGTACAGCATAACTCCAAAACGCATACAAACAAAAAAATACGGTGTCCTAAGATAGGAGAACATTGCAGGGTTAAAATGACGTATTTATATTTTTTGTTTTTAATCACAGATTATTTGTTTTTGTTTATTTTGTAATTATTATTTATACAAAAAATAAAAGTAATACTAAACTATTTAATTTTAAGAGAGAATTTCTGTAAAAAATTTCATGCATGTGTCAGCTACGCGCTGACTCGTAGGTACTCTATCTTAAAATTAAAGATTAGGCGTAAGGATTATCCATCGAAGCCCAGTTTAGATTTCCAACAGGCCGAGTTATAATTAAAAAAAAAAACACTTTTACATTTTGTTCCTTACAAGATTTTTTTCTAGCCTTGTTGCAAAATATAGCAATAAAAAATAACGTATAATTTATGTAAAAAATTTAACAGAATTTAACAAAACTTTTTGTATTTCACTTTAGTTTTGAAAAGTGATTTTTATTTAATGCAGAAAAAAATTTCAAAACTGAAATGACATTAAAAAAGTTGTATTTTTGCAACAAGATTAGAAAAAAAGATTAAAAGCCATATGAAAGTTGGGTACGTGTAATGAACAGTTTATCGATTTTTTTTTGTTTGTACAGAGAATGGAGATACACCGTTTTAGCCCAGCACTGCAAATTCACTGTTAATCAGTTAAAAATAAAAAATTTCGTTTAACTATAACCGTCGGACAGTAGTTAGAACTATATTTCTCACATACGATATGTGATTTTTATTTGGTTAAAAAACAACGCACGATTCGTCCTTATTTAGGGTTTTTGGCAGTAGTAATACTATTAAGTAGCTGACATTCACAGCCGATCCTCCTCTTCTTCTTCTTCCTCAGCCTCCTCCACCACTCCCTCGTTCTCGTCCCTGTAGCCGGGGTGCTCCGAAATAGCGTAGTAGTTACCGTTGTAGATGACTCCCAACTCCCGCAGGACGTCCCCGCGAATCGTAGCCTTGATGGTCCAGTTGTAACAATCATCGCTTTCGCTTTCTCGGTCTAACCGTTCTACGTCCAGAATTTTAGAACTAAGCCTTTCTAGAATTATACCTATATCTTTAATACTCAGGTGTTTCTTCTGATCCACGCTCAGCTGATCGATTAAAAGTAGAAATTTTTCTGAGGTGACGGCCTCGTCTTCCATAACCGTGTTTTCGGTTTCACTCTCCGAGCTTTCGTGCTCGGACTGCCCACCGTTGCGGCCGCCACCTTCAATATCTAAAAAACGCACGTGTCTACTAGGGGGTTGAGGGGAGGTTTGCTGCGTGTCCTGTATCGGGGACGTAGCAACGCTTTTATGTACGGCGATCTTTCGGCCCTCCTCGTGCAGCGCACAGCAGTGGAAATCGCACTCGATAGCGCCGTTTGATTGAGGACTACCGGCGCGCGGCATGTGCGCGTGGTGCGCACACTCGGGCGTGTGAATGTGAATTGTTTGGCTCTCCAGCGAGCTGCCTTGCTTGGAAAGTCTATGCACGGGTTTGACGTCATCGTGGTTTATCACAGTTATCTGGGGGCTAGTGTACACGCTTCGTTGCGGCATACCATAGAGATCCTCCTTTTTGCCCACCTGGGTCTGGATGACCAGGGAGGGTCGCTTACTCGGTGAGTACTTCCCCGGGGAGGGGGAAGGGGCCTCCGAGGACGTTCGCGAAGGGCCCGAGCGTTGATCCCAATGCAAAACAACCGTGACGCGACCCTTGTTGTCCATGATCTTCCATGAAGGTGTCTCATCTTGGAGCTCCAGTGCATGAATTGTTTCGCAGACTATCTTCGGTATCGCAGATATCGCTACTAAGAGGATACCATATCAGATGGCCATAGCCTCAGATATTTGTGTACTAATTTATGGTAAACTTTTTTGAATAAAACATTTTCTTCTTTTAAATTCCGTGTTATTGTTTTTAATAAACTTTTATGTGCTGAACCACAAAATGATATCCATATACTACACCTTTTCTAGTTGTAAATAAAAAAGTGTAAATTAATATTCAGATTTTCAAATTAAATTTCAGAAGATATGAATTGAAATTCAGATTTTTAAAATAAATTTCAGAAAGTATAAATTGTAATTCAGATTTGTTAAATATATTTCAGAAAGAAAAAATTGTAGTTGAGAATTGTAAGTTAAATTTCAGAAAGTGTAAGTTGAAATTCAAATTTGTAAAATAAATTTCAGAAATACATTAAAATTCAGAAATTACAACTTTAAATTATTATTACATAGTAAATTGAAGAGTATAAGTTGCAAAGAGTCTAAGTGTCATTGACACTTAGACCCTTTGTAACTGTAACATATAGTGCCAACTATAATTGAAGTGCATAAAAGTGTCTAAGTGCCAATGTTCTGAATACAAATTATATTTTCTTATTTACAAATTACCATTTCCTAAAATTAATTTAAACTTTCTGAAATTTGTTTTAAAGACTGAATTAAAAGTAACACATTCTGGAAATTAATTTATATTTTCTGAAATATATTTCTTACATATCTGAATTTTAATTTATACTTTCTGAAATATAACTTACAAAACTGAATTACAATTTATACTTTCTGAAATATATTTTAAAAATTTCAATTTAAATTTATAGAGTCTGAAATATAAGTTAAAAATCTGAAAAAGAAATTACGCATTCTGAAATTAATATCATTCTGATTTACAACTTGAAAAGGTGTACAGCCTGTATATACGCTTGTTTCGCTCAGTGAATACTACCTTATTTTTGATATAAACTTTTTTAAGGAGTAACAATAATTATATCAAGATGCTCAGTTCTTAATAAAAGAATACCTCGAGAAATTTAAAAATATTTATTTCAAAAAATTTACCACGTTAATTTTGCACACAAACTGTCAGAATTGGAGTTCGTTTTTATAAGAAATTTAATTAAATTAATTTTATTTTTTTGTAGTTTTCTGTAAGTAAAATCTAGTATTAGCAAAGCAAGCTTTTTGCCTCAAAAAAATCCAAAAGTCTTGAAAACTGGTGTAGATGTAGTCTAGACCTTCCTGATGAAGGTACCAAAAGTCCTCGTCAATTGAAGTTGAGTTATTAGAAAAAAGAAAGCTCATAAAATTTTCTACAAAATGTTTAGTTAAAACTTTTTTCTAACTTACTTTGTTTTTGAGAAAATGGTCAAAACTTGTGCCAATATCTTGATTTTAAGGAACACTTTTGGACTTTTTTGCAAATATCTTCTTAACGGCTAATATTTAAAAAAATAATTTATGATAATGCTTATGAAATTCTCTACAAAAATGTACTTTTTTCCAGCTAACTTGATAAAGATGATATACACTTCAATATCTGCTTAAACTAGATGTAGAATTTTCGTTTTATGTGATTTCTCGAGTATCAGGTAGACAATAAAATCCAAATCCAAAAGTTTACCTTAAAATCAAAATATATCCACAATTTTTGCCCATTTTCTCAAAAACTAAGATAGAAAAAAGTTTTTACCACGTATTTTGCAGAGAATTTTATAAGCTTTCTTTTTTATAATAACTTATTTTTTTAAATAAGTTGACCATATAGAAGATATTTGCAAAAAACTCCAAACATGTACCTTAAATCAAGGTATCGAACAATTTTTGACCAAAAACTAAGCAAGTTAGAAAAAAAATTTAAACAAGTATTTTGTAGAGAATTTCATAAGCTTTCTTTTTTCTTATAACTTATTTTTTTCAAAAATTAACTGTTTAGAAGTTATTTGCAAAAAACTGCAAAATGTACCTTTAAATCAAGATGGTGGCGCGAGCTCAACTTCAATTGACGAGGACTTTTATACGTTCATCAGAAAGGTCTAAACTACATTTCTACCAACTTTTGGATTTTTTTGGGGCAAACGGTGATTTTTGTACTTCGTTGCTGGGACCATATCTACATTTTTATTTTTAGTGCACTCAAAAGCGTCACGGTGGGTTTGAATGCACCTTAAATGCGAAAATCGAGAACACTAAATTTTTCTCCTGAATAATATTCCCCGTACCCGTACGATTAATTTGACAACAAAAAGAGCAAAATCCGTCGGGCGCTTTTTGAGAAAACTTTTTGGTGCAAAATCCGGTAAAAAGCCAAGGTTTTATAGTAGATTTTTTTTTGTTTCGCTTAAATAGTTGCTAGTTTTTCAAAATATTCCTTTTGTGGTAATTTAAAATTTTATAGTATATTAAAAAAATTGTTGACGAATGCTTAAGAATGCTTCAGAACGTCTTATGAAACGATTTTTTATACTGTTTTTTCTTGTGAAGACCAAAAACAATACCAACGAAAAATTTTCATTTTTTATTCGTCTTTTTTTTATGGAACGTAAAAAAATGCAATAAAAATAAATAAGTTTCCTATTAAAGCTCATTTCGACACATTTGGGTGTCATATAGCAAATTTTATAAAACGGAAACAGAGAAGATATTATTTAATTTTTGGGTTTATGCTTGTCATGCAGGAGAATGAATCAACTTAGATTGCTTTTCCTAAGAAAAATATTTCGTTACCAAGTAACAAGCTATGCGATCTGCGTTATGTTCGTTATAAAAAAAAAATTAAAAAGTAAAAAAGAATCGAAAAGAAAAATTCCAAAAAAAAAATACTTTTCAACAATTTTTTTAAGGATTTATGGTTTTTTAGGTACGTCAAAGAAATAATCAATTTCCAACGCGTTGAAACGCCGGGAAAGTATTGTGGCGGCCACAACAGATTTTTTCCAAAAGGATTTATATTCTGTGTTGATACTTTTGGTAAAATAAACGTATTTTTTCTCGATTTACGCCATGATCGCATAGCTTTTTACAATAAAACTGTCATATGGAAAAACAAAAGCATTCGGGTTTTATAATATCTTCAAAAATCCCTAGTGTTGTAATGTCAACAATAATAAACCCAAATGTGTGCTTAATACTAAGTATAACGTAGATAAAATATCTTTATCCAATACATACAGATAATAAGACAATTACCAGCTTATTTTAAATAGGTAAACTCAATAATAACCCCCGCGTGGCTTTTACTTTATTGAGTGGATAATTATTTATTTTACCCACTCAACTGTCACTTGTCAAATTATTTTCTTGTAAATGTTAAATTAAATTAAAATTTTTAATAAAAATATGAATTCCTAAGCTATTTATTGGATAAAACCTTGTATGGCACTCATGGGTAAACCGATATTGCCCTCTCGAAAATTAACCTGCTTGGCTGACGCCTCGCAGGTTAATTTTCTCATGGGCAATATCTTACTTTACCCACTAGTACCATAAATAACTATTACTGTTTGCATTTTATAAAGTTTAACGTATGACACCTACATGGATGTCGTAATGAGCTTCATTATGACACCTATTGTTTTTTGTATTTTACCACGTTTCATAAAAAATAGACCATTCAAAATAATTTAAAAAAAACTGTTGGTAGGGTTTTAAACTTTAGGAGAAAAAATATCATAAAAACTATTTTCATAATAGGTTTTTAGGCACTCGTCATTTATTTATTTAATATAAATACAATGTAAAATTACCAGGAGAGGAATATTTTGAAAAATAAGCAATCATTTAAGTAAAACATAAAATGTATTATAAGACCTTGGCTTTTTGCCGGTTTCTGCACAAATCTGAAGTTTTCTCAAAAATCGCCCAACGGATTTTGCTATTTTTGGTGTCAAATAGTGTTCTCAATTTTCGCATTTCAGTTGCATTCAAACCCACAGTGCCGTATAAATGCAGCAAATAACTTACTAGATTTTCCTATAACAGAGAAAAATCAGTTCAATTAAAATCCTTTAAAAAGTTTATCCATATCATTCATATCAAACAAATTAAACAGTGCGCATCCTCCCCCTTAACCTCCCCTTTAACTTTTGAACGGCTTAAGATAACTTAAAATTTCAAACACGTAAATAACATATGTTATATGACCCAAATTATTTTTTGGTTCATATGTATCTAAGTTTTTAGTAGCCACAGTGGAAGGCTAGGACAAGAGGGTTTTTTTTTATTGGAAAAGGGGTCCGTGTGCAGGGATGACGCGAAGGGGGTAGGGGGGCGCCACCACGGCAAAGTTGGGAAAATAAAAATATATGGTCAAATAGAGAACTTTGTCAGCTTTAAAATAATGTATTACATGACCCCCCTTTCTATTAAAAAATTTGGTTCCCCTGCCTCAAATGTGCCCCTAAAAGTATCAAATATATACCAAAAAATAACTTGGGTTATGCTCATGGTTCGGCGACTTGCGAGCTATGACTCATATGTTGTCTTCTTTTTACACGTTTTTCATAGATACACTGCCGTGCGCGGTGTTATAGAGTGTGGGCAGCTGTCCGACAGCCGTCTTCGCTCAGTTCTCAGCAGTGTTAAGTTTATGCTACGTTCATGAACATATGAATAGCTCGTTAACTCCCGAGGTCTACTTATGCTATTTGCCCGTTTTAAATTTAAAGTTTATAGGTTATTGGGGGAATTTTGACACGACTGTATAAATTTTGCTTAATCTGATGTATATAAATTGATATCCTTGAGAAGGTCATATCTCAAACTTTATTTCTTCCTAACTTAAGGATATAACTTTGTAAACCCCTATGGGGCCCATAAGGTTTGCCTCCAGACCTTTTCAAAGAAATCAGCTAAGGTAGCATACATTTTTACGACACTTCAGGTCATCGAATACGTCAAAATGACCATTTATATGACGTATAAATAACGTAAAAAAAGACGTAACAATATAGCAGACTGCCGTCATTTTAAGGTGGTATTTAGGTCACTCTAGACCTTAGTCACTTTACCAATAAATGACGTATTTGGTAGTACCAAATTGGTACGTCAGATATTAAACGTCATTCAGACTTTCTTTAAAAAACATATTTTTAACGTCATCACGCACAACACAATGTCATATTATAGGTATAAGTTATAACTGTATATACTGTATAACACAACTAGGATTTTCTCTTTTGTTTTTGATTAAAATCTTTTGATTTTCTGTAGCTTTTTATGAAAATTTGTACTCTTTTAATTTAAAACAATAGAGGTTCTCAAAGGGCGGAGGTCACTTTTTCAATAGCAGCGTTTTCACGTCAACTGTAATGTAATATTTTGAAAACGCCGCTATTGACAAAGTGACATCCGGCCCTTTGAACCAAACCACGGATATAATAACCACGGGTCGGGGACTTGCGAGCTATGAGTCATCTTTTGTCATCTTTTTTAACTTTTTTATAGATACATGGCGGGCGGAGTAGGGACAGCTGTCCGACAGCCGCTCGCGGTCACTTCTAAACTAATAATTTAATGCTACGTTCATGCAGGTATGAAAAGCTCGCTAACTCCCGAGGTCTAATAATAACTGATTCATTCAGTCTACAGAGTTGCTTTTTTACTAATTTAGTTTTACCTGTGAAATTGTTGTTTTTATACGTTATTTATACGCCATATAAATGGTCATTTTGACGTATTTTTTGATGAACTTATGAAAGACGTCAGTCTGCTACTTGGGCATTTAAAGTTTTAAAATAAAAGCTTTTATTACATACATATTTAAGTTAAAAACCCGCTTTCTCGTTATTAGGAATATTATTAGAAAAAAATATGTGCCCTATCTAAATAGTAATATTAGGGGAAAGTGGATAAATTTCAGCCACTAAGCTGTTTTCGATACCTATCTCCTAATCCTCGAACTGTAATGCAATTATACGTTGAATATGTATCTGTTTAAACTTTAAAACTTTTTTGAACAACCTAAAAGCTAACGTAACTTTCATAATATAATAAGATTTATATTATTATAATAATTATTTTTTAAATTATCAGATAATTATTGTCTAATGGAGGGGGCGAGTATCAAACAGGTAAAATATTGCACTAACCGGTAAGTGTCCAGTAATAACCGGACAAAAGCTAATAAGTTTGTCGTTTTATTATGTCCGGTTATTGCAACATCTCATGTTTTTCACCCGATTTTTTCAACAGGAACAGTATTAACTATAATTTCGGGGTTATTTCACGCTTTTTTTTGCAATAGATTTTTAAATCGCCTGAAATTTTTGTGCGATCCTACATGCCAATTAACCATATTGCTATTTATTTTTTCTTAATCGGCCCTAGATTTAGCCCCCAGCTACCAAAACATTACACATTGTCAGAGAAGCCCTATTTTCTTAATTCTTGTATAACATTGTTATAAAATATATTGATTTAAAATTTGGAAGAAATTTGAAAAAATGTTTTGATTTTAACCCATAGGGGCGCTATGGTCAATTATCCTAAAAAGAATGCCTTTTTTGGAGAGCAAAATTCTAGAGGTTCAGAAAAACCATGATATAGGTACGCGTGAAACTACAGATATCCAACTCTTTAGTTTTGGTATTTCTACAGACTAACGATGCCCCCGCTTCCTAGATCAATTATAGTAAAGGACTGCACGCATGCCATTTTCCATGTGTTTTTTGGGTAAAGTGGTCGATTAGTCTTATTGAAAACAAATCGTCGCCTTTTGGACAGACATTTAACAAAATTTTGCAACTTTTATAATGTGGGGTGAAAAAGTGATTTTTTTCTATTTTTGTATAAGAAGGCAGTTTTTTGCGATTTTCTCGTTAACGGTAAAAGATCCCAGGTAGCAAGGGATGTTATATTACAAGAAATTAACATCACTTTTGGGTGTATTTTTAAACTAAATCATAACATCACATAATATTGAAAAATAACATGTATTTAACATCACATTTGCAACGTAACACGTGTGACGTGACAACCATGTTATTTAATAACAAATATTTAGCAACGCTGTGAATATATCGCATGTCACATATTAACGTGGCTTTCATGTGAATGTCATGTTATTTTGCTTCTCACCGACGTTCGAAGCAAAAAAATCGATATAAGATGATGTTGATAGAGTAAATTATTATAAGGAAATTGTATACACATTATACGATTTCCAATGGATAGGGGGCTCTGCCAGGCTTCTCACGCACACGGATTAAAGGAATATATTCTCCGCTTAATCTGAAAATTCGTATTTAGAATCTATCTGTTTCAATCTGTGATTGTTTCAATTACTGATTGATTTTAAATACGATTTTTTTTATAGGGTTATAGCGTTTTTAATGGTTTTAATTTAGAAAAAGCTAATATCCTAGGATATTATTTAAATATTAAAGTACCAGTAACGGCATCCGTAAGATATTAGATATAACAGAAATGTGAATTTATGATGTCACAAACACGTTATTTTCGGGATGTCATTGTGTGATGTTATTAGGGGCGGACTTAGGACATCCCCACCATGCTACATTCTTGTTAAATGAGACTACAATCTTAACATCACATGTCACATATTAATGTGGCTTTCATGTGAATGTCATGTTATTTTGCTACCTGGGATATTATCAAAATTTAAAAACTATAATTTAAAACTTAACTTTTACTAAAAAAAGGTTTCTTAAATTTTTTTGTCAAAAAATTCGCCAAAACTAGGCTGACAAATATTTTTTTTGGTAACTATGCAATTTTTATTAAAAATATATGAAAAGCTAATTTTTTTTAACAATTTTGTTATTTTTTATTTATTTTTTTTCTTACTTTATTAGTTTTTAAAATATGACTATTTTTGCAGTCCTGCAACTTTAACATCCTATAACTCGAAAACAAATAAAGTAAAGAAAAAACTTAATTAAACGAAATTGTTTAAAAAATTGCTTTTTATATATCTTTTATAAAAATTGCATAGTTACCAAAAAAAATATTTGTCGATCTAGTTTTGGCGCTTAGCTCCTTTTTCACAAAAAAAAATAAAAAACCTTTTTTTTAGAAAAAGTTAAGTATTAAGTTGGTTATATTTTTTGAATTTTAAAAATATTTCGCCGATAAAATAGCAAAAAAATGCTTTTTTATTCATAAATAGAAAACAAAATAAGTTTTTCACCCCACATTATAGAAGTTCCTAAACTTTGTTAAATGTATGTCGAAAATGCGAAGATTTGTTTTCAACAAGACTGAAATCGACATACGTGCAGTTCTTCACTATAATCGATCGAGCAGGCGGGGGCATCGATAGTCTGTGGAAATGTATGTACTACAGAACTAAAGAGTTTGATAGCTATAGTTTCTCGCATGTATCATGGTTTTTCTGAAAATCGTTGATCCTAAAGAATTTGGCTCTCCAAAAAAGGTATTCTTGTAAGAAAAAATGATCATTTGGACT
>OY294044.1:79198166-79271881 GCA_958510825.1 Brachypterus glaber
TTTATCTTAACAGAAGCAGTCCGTTTTACCTACTAGGCAAAAAAAATAAAGTTCTTCATATGTCGGAGCATACATAATTCATGGCGCTTTAGCCTTGAGTGCGTATTAACATAACTCCACCCTGCCCCATCTAAGGACCATTTTTTATTATTATTAAAATTTAGTGCCCTCGCAATTAAATTTTGATAAAAAGAATGTTTAAGATGAGGCAGGGTGAAGTTATGTTAAAACGCACTTAAGTACAATAAAATATTGTACCAGCTCTACCTACTCTTTACATAACATAACCGTTTTTGAAAAAATTTAAGTTAAAGAAATAATATCACTTTCTGAGCAAGAAAAATAGGAACTAAATAGAAGTTTTAATAATGCAGGGTAATGCCTATTATGTGTTCTTTTGAACTAGATAGGCATTTATTCCAAATTTCAAAACTGAGTCGTAAACAGTAAAATATAAACCTTGTAAATAGTTGTCGGTAAATTATTTCGCTTTAGGATTGCTATTTAAGTGCGAAAATTTCTTGTAAAGTATTTAAATATTTATAATATCGAACCCTGACACATATATATTTAAAAAGTACAAATAAATATATCTTAGAAATTAAGTATTTCTAGAAACGACAAATATAGCCGGCGCAATAACTATAGACGATTATGCCTCTCACTTGCACGCATCCTGCGTTACGAAGGTTAAAGCGTAAAGTTGAGAGCGCGCTCGGCTATAGTGAAAATTATTACTACATATATTCCACGTGCAAAACTTTGTTGCTATATCCTAAAGGGTTCCTGAGTTATTAATAAAAACTGAATTTTTTAGCCACTTTCAAAGGGGCCTAGCTCCCTTAGGACGCATTTTTGGACATATGTTTATAGGAACTTTTTTCATATTTTCCTTTGCAGGATCACCTCTTAAAATGAATGACGCTATTTCTAAATAACCCTGTATAAATACTATACACTGATAAAAATTAAAATATTAAGTATTTATTGTAATTTTACAAAACGCAAAAAATTAAATCATTAAAATCTAAGTTGCCTCCTTTTGCGCTCAAGGCGAATAATTGCCGGATCAAAATCGAGAAATATGTTGCTTTTAACATAGATCTGGAGCACGGCATGTTTACAGATATTTAACAATAATAAAGTATGTCATCAGACAACTTAAAGCTTTACTTCAAGTCTAAGATCGTATCTTACACCTCGTTATGTATGTGCCAGAGTTTGGTATAGTTATCTTAAAGCTATTGAACCACTGCTTACCAAACAACAAATAAATATTCTTTATGATGAACAATTTTTAATATTATATTTTAAATATTAAATACCTACACTGCAAATAAAAAAACTTTTCCATTTTTTCACATTTCTCCATCACCTTGGAGGTGGAGTTGATTTTTTTAATATCAGAATCAATTTCACCGACCTCGAAAAACCCTATATACGAATTTTCACGAAAATATTGTAAAAATTTAAAAATTAATGCCCCCTCCCCGAGGGGGAGGTGTTAGAACATTGTTATTATCAGATTCAATTCAGCAACCTCAAAAATCCCAATAGTTAAACAAATTTTCACGAAACCATTGTAAACATTTAAAAATAATTACGCCCGGGGGGTAAATCAATTATTTTCAGATGCAGTTTCAGCCACCTAAAAAACCCTATTTTCAAATATTTGTGAAAAAATATTGTATTTTCTCCAAGTCAATGTTTAGATTTATTATTTAAAAATTACAACATTATCAGGTGTACAATTTTCTTAAATCCTATGTAAATTTAGGAGAATATATCTCAAAAATTGTAGATATGATTGACTAAAATTTTGGCCAATTACTATGGATACTAGGTTTAATAAAATATATAATTTGCAGAAAATTTAGCCAAAGACCAAAAACAAGGGTTTTTATGCCCGTTTTTATAAAAAAATACAATGTACATCTAATCAAAATTAAAAAACGTATGTAAGGTCAAAGCTGGAATATTGCTCGCTAGTATGGTACCCCCACCTCAATGTAAATATTAAAGCTATTGAAAATGTACAGAGAAAATATTTAAAGTATTTAGATTTCCGATTAACCGGGGTTTATCCTCCAAGAGGTATACCAAACGAAGTCTTGCAGCGCAGGCACTCTTATATGTCCTTATCTATTAGACGGCAGCAAGCTTCCATTATATTTCTACATAAACTATTAAATAACAGAGTTAAATGCAGCGAACTCTTACTTATGCTTAGATTTAATGTCCCGAAAAACACGTCCAGAAACTTAACATTTTTTTACTTAAAAAAAATTCAGAACTGATATTAGCAAGTATGCAACAGTTAATATAATGTGTAAAAACTATAATGATATTCATCGCAGACTGGACATTTTCAACTGTAGCATTAGCTCAATTAAAAGTTTTTTTAATGAACTGCTGTAAATCTTGTATAAATGTAAATATGTAAATACTGTATATATTAATATTTTTAGTTGTTATTCTATTGAGTTTTTATTTTTAGCTTATTTCGAGCTATGTAATTGGGTATATCCTGTATAGTTTATAAATAAATAAATAAATAAATAAATAAATAAAAAACATATATTAAAATATATTTAAATATCTTGGAAATTACGATAAAAATAATTATATATGTTTTTGTAGGGAATCAAAATTTATTTTTATCTGTGTAGAAGTTGATACCCTACTATAAATAATAAGTGAGTTATCGCTAAAAATTATATTTGTTGTCTGTTTTGCCCCCCTTGCCCTTTGCCAATGTTAACCATACTTAATGTGACGCAAATAACAAACAAATAAAAGGTTTTGAGTCGTTTGGAAAAAGATTTTTTTTAATCGGACATTCCGTTAAAAAGTTATAAGGTTTACAAAAAACCCGAAATTGCGTTTTTTGGTCGATTTTAATAACGTAAAAATAATTATACATACAACTATCATTTCAAACACCCGTGTTACTTACGTTAAGATCGGTTTTATTGGAAAATAGCACGATCAAGATTAGCACGCTGAGCCCCGGTATGTTAAACTTTTTCGCGACCCTTGGACCCAATTTTTTTTATTACAAAATCTTGAGATTTATTTATAAAAAAGAGTGCTGTATATATTTTTTAATCATTTTATTTTGTTGTATGTTTTTAACGTTTCGTTTTAAGGGACGCGGATGTCCCTTACAGGGTCGCTAAAAACTTTGTTAAATACCTTATTAAGAACCCTCAAGTATCTCTAGTTTATAAAAAACAATATGTCTGAACTCAAAAAATACCTTAAAGAGAAATAATGCTAGCGCCTTCACCATAATTGTAAATACATATAAGAATGGCAATTTATTATTAAAATGCTTTTTCTCACCACCAAGGGAACGTTCAAGTATTACGTAACGCAAATTTTGATCATTTTGGTTTGGACTGAAGTTTTCTCAATTCGTGAATATTTAAATTCACTTGGTCGATCTCTGTCTGTCCTCATCACATGGTACTGCATGACTGCAGTCCGCCTTCTTATCTGTCTGTCTGCAGACAGACATGTCTGTATGTTTGTCTGTTGGTAGGTTATTCTGTAAATTTTGTTTATTCTGGGAATGTAGGAATTATAGGACCTGATAAAATGTTTGCGCAAATTTGCATAAAAAAAAAAAAATGTGACGTACACCCACGGACTGGAAAAGAAAGAAAATATTTTTAATGTAGGTGTAAAAGGGTTTTAAATTGTTTGTAGGAAGATTACAGTTCTGAATTTGAAATACCTCTGTGTGTCAGATTTATTCACTTTTGGGGTTTCAGAATGTTCTCTACAAATGGCCAAATTTTGCGTTACGTAATACTTGAACGCTCCCTAAAAGTAAAAAAAAAAGCTCGGACCAATCAATTAATTTTTTTAATTTTGCAAATTTTGGTGTTAAAAAAGTTATCAAAATTTTCACCCCCTTGCACCCACCCTACCCAACTTTTTTTTCAAATACCAACCTACTCCTTGTGACACATCGTTGGAAAGGGTGCAAGGGGTCTAACATTTTTATAACTTTTTTTACACCAAAATTTGCAAAATTTTTAATAAAAACCTGTCCGAGCGTTTTTTTGTTAACTTGTAACTGAAAAGTTAATCGGGTGATCCCAGAATTAATTTACGCACTGTATATTTTCTAAAAACAGTATAGTAGCATTGACTAATAAGATTATTATTATGATAGTAGTAAGCGCCGCGGATGTCCCTTGCGGGGCTTAACGTGGTAAGTGATCCCAATATTTTATTTTGTAAAGAATAAAAAAAATATATTTTCTTTTTCTTATAAGATTTAGGTCGCTGAAAACGAATTCGAAAAAATTTGTTCCCGAAAAAACTGATGAGCCAAAGAAAAGCTCATCGCTTTTGAAAATTTTCCGACTACGAAAAAAGATCCTCCCTGAAAATATCTAATGAGGTCACCAATCTTGCCTTGGCAAAATTGCCGACTTGATTAAAATTTGCCGACTTGTCTCGCTCCGACGAACAAAAAAAAATTCTCCAAAAATAATTTATAAAAAAGCTGATGACTAAAAGAAAAGCTCGCCGCCTCTAAAAATTTTACGACTACGAAAAAAAATCCCCCTGAAAAAAATCTAATGACTAAAAAAAAGTTCACCAATCTTGTCTTGAAAAAACTGCCGACTTGTCTAAAGTTTGCCGACTCATCTGCTGAAAATAACGACTGCGTTATTTCGTGGGGTGTGGGACACCCCCATCCCCTCGGAACGCCCCTTATTCTTAAGATTTATTTTATCAAGTTAAAGCAAAAGGTAATATTACTACATACATATTATCAAAGTATCTAAAGTTCAAAAATCGTATAGGTAGATTTGGTAACCTATTTACAGTGTTACGCCCCAATAATTTTGTATTGTTTAAAGAATATTAATTTGTTATTAGGCAAGCAGGTTTATATCGAATATATTATACGGAATTAAAAAAGTACCTACCTGCCCTGATCACATCGACTCCTGCAGGTAACCATCGCTCCCCTGGCCTAAGCAATAGCAATATGGTATTGGCCGGTAGGGTGCGAAAGTACTCGGCGTCCTCGACTTGAGTGCCGTCGTTTTCCAAGACAACTCTCACCGACTCCGCATTGGGCAATCCAAGTTTGTCTTTTCCTCTCTGCAGGAGCTCCTCCAGGCTACTCACCACCAGCCCCTTACGAACACTACGTTTGCCGTCCCATAGTTTGAAGGGCCTCTTTCCTCGGGATTCCTGCAAAACCCCCATGATCAGCACCAGGAGTCTCCCGCCCTCTGGGGAAGACTCCCAAAAAATTAACTATTTATTATTTAAAACCTATGCACCCTCATCACAACATGTTCGGCTCGGTGTTTTAGGGTACTGACCTACTCCACAGAGTTTACGTTATTCCATGCTCCACACCTACTTGCAGCAGGTGGGGGACGGCGCAAGACAGGCGGCGGTGGATGAAATACGAGAGCATACGAACGAGAGGGTTGTGGACCTCGGCTATAATCGCTTGTGGTAAATTTGATAGTGCAAAGACTTTAGTTGGATTTACACAGGGTTGGAGATGTGCCACTCTGTCCTTTTACATAATATGCAGGACGCTGATTTAGGTTAGGCATATTTACAAACTGCGGGCACATTTAATAAAGGAACACATTAATCGAAATAAGATGCACAGATTTTACAAATAAAATCTTAGAAGCTGCTGAACAATTGGTACCGCTTTAGGGGAGGGCAGGGCCGGCCTATGCATTTCGGCTTCCTGAACCAAGCCTTGACCGTGGCGCCCCTAGCAAAAAAAAACACCATAAAAAAAGCTGTGACCCTGACGGTTTCTACCAACACTTGGTGCCCCTAGCAAAAGAAAAAAAGCTTTGCCCCTGACGGTTATGCCAAAAATTCGTGCCCCTCGCAAAAAAGACACCCAAAAAAAGCTTTGTTCTGACTTTTTCTACCAAGGCGCTTGAGGCGTTTGGCGCCCCTCGCAAAGAAAAAAAAACACCCTAAAAAAAAGGCTTGTCCCTGACGATTTCTACCAAAAACAAAAAAATAGCTTGGTCCTAACCTGACGGAAAAGCTTTGTCCCTAAGGGTTTCTACCAAGACTTGGCGCCCCTGACTGACGGTCCTGCCAAAACTTGGCGCCCCTCGAAAAGAAAAAACACCCTAAAAAAATCTTTGTCCCTGACGATATTATATATATATATATATATATATATATATATATATATATATATATATATATATATATATATCAATAACAAAAAAGAAATGATGAAGAAAAATGCTCGGGCTAAAAAAAATACCCCTCGACGACACCCCTCTGGGCTCGCGCCCTGAAGCAGGGGGTTCACTTGATTCATACAAAGGCCGGCTCTGGGGAAGGGTCAGAGGTCGAGTTACCAAAAGTGACAGGGGGTAAAAACTGTCGTCACTTTTTTATAGTTTAACCCACAGCCTGTGGTTTAACCCATAGACGTATTATTGGTGCACGTCGCTTGCAAAACAACTTTACACTACGATATTTCAAGAACGCTTGTTTGGCAAGCTACCTACACCATTAATACGACTTTAAATCGGAATTTCGTTTCATTTGCTTTCTCCAAGGAAAGTCAAGCGTTAAAAAAATCAACAAAACATTTATTGCTTAAAAAAAATTGAAACACAAAAAATTAAAATGTTAAATCTTAAATAACAAATACTTCTCCCCCAACCAATGCTGCGGTATGCACTTATACAGGGGAGATGGGCCAGAAGTGGTGCCCCTCCTGAGCAGTAATCAAGTTAGCGCCGCAGTACCAAAAAATTTTACATATTTTACGGTAATATTTTTCGATTAATAAAAAACAAAAATAAACGTAAGGTTAGGTAATGTATTTTAATTTTAAAACCGTTTTATATTTAAAATTTCACAAACACTCAACAAAGCTCTAGGGCTGCAGGCGAATATGATAACGAATTTGAAAGTGTTCGGTCAACAAAAAATGCAAAATAGTCCTCCATTGCGACCCGAATTTTTTTACCAACAAGTTTTCGAATCCTAAATAAAAAAACTAGACGGTTTTTTAAAAATTCGATGGTCTATTTTAATTTTAAAACATTGTTATAATTTAAAATCTTACCAAAATTCAAGAAAGCTCTAGCACTCCAGCCGAAAATGTTCTCGAATATAAAAGTTTTTAGTCAGCTTAACAATTTAAAAACTTTAAAAGTTTTTTGATTAAAAATTTCACAACAAAAAAAGACGAGAAAGCTCTGGCGCCGCAGGCATTTTTTTTACGAATTTAAAAGTATTTGGTCCAGCATAAGAATACCCTGCTACAGGGCCCATGTATATTTTAGCTTGTTTAATTAAAAATTAAAAATTTCGAACGGAAAAACCTAAGAGGTGTTACACCCCCCAATATCCCCTCATGTCTGGCCCTGTCCGTATACCTCTTAATTATAAAGTGATTTTTTTTTGTCTAAATCTATAAAAACTACATTTTACTAGTAAAGTGCTATATTACTTAATATACAGGGTTATTCTTTTAACTAGTTCAGTGCCTTTAACTTTTGAACGGCGTAAGATATCAACTTCAAATTTGGAACAGATATACAACGTAAAATAAAGTATTTTTGGCCATAAATTGTATATTTTTTATATTAACAATTACACTATGTGGGCGCTGGGCGTCTAAATCTTAAATGGAAAGGGGTCGAGTGATAATTTTTTGAAAGGTATTCAAATTATCTATTCAAAAGTATATTAATTTTTTGATTTCCGATTAAATTGGAGTATTATATTTAGCTTTTAAGTTTTAAAAAGCCATCAATATGCATTCGAATGTGATCGCCCTTTCTTAATAGCTCCGAAACTAAGACAAATATTAAAATTCTACAAAAGAGGCTAATTTAATTATTATTATAATTACATATATTTTTTTATCTCCAGTGGTGGGGAGTCTGAGGGGTTTAACGTTGCACATGTCAAACGAACTATATCATCAAATTGTATGATATTCTTAACCAGACTATTTTTCTCAAGGTTTTTTTGGCGATTTAAAGAAATTTGACAACAAAAGTCCTTCCTGATTCCTAATTTGTTTTAAAACCACACGCACAATGGCAAAATTTTATCATAAAGCTGGTAAAAGCCGAAAATAACTTTTTTTTTCAAAACTGGTAAACAAGCCTTTACGAGATCGTCCATTTTAAAAATAGTGATCAATTTTCAATAAATAACATGGCGGATTCAATAAGGTGCACAAAAATAATTAGTTATAATTTTTTTTATAAATATATATTGGAGTCGTCTATTTCGAATACCGGGTATGTCCTTCGATGCCAAATATTCAGGACAACGAAAAAATTTGACTTTGTTGACTTATTTGACGGCAAAGACAAAAATCATTTTCTAATAGTCACATCGCAAACAAGCAAAAAAAAATGTTTTACCCGTTTTTGGAAGTGAATGCAAAATTTACCTCGTTTTGTAATGAAAACATGGCTTAAAATGTATAATAATTTGTGCGTGCCAATTTTTGAAATAAAGTTATATTAAAAAAAAATCAAAAAGTAAATAATCCAAAATATTGTTTTGATGTGACAAAAGGTACGCATAAACATATCCTAAAATAATTACAAATATGTATATATATATATATATATATATATATATATATATATATATATATATATATATATAAATAATTTTCAAAAATCGTCCTAGACAAAAAATTCTTGGATGAAAAACTAAGAAATTTTAGTTTTTTTTGTCTGACGTTTTTTGTGGACACGATAACTCAAGAACGAATAATCCGATCGACTTGTAATTTTCAGAAAAAATCAAGTTCTAAGACGGGAAGATCCCTATGTTTAAAAGTAATTCTCCCAAAAACAAAAAAGTTATAGGGGTTGAACTTTTAAGAAAAAAAGCTGAAAAAAAAACCGAAAATGTATTTTTTTAGGAAAAAATACTTTTATTATAGGGATCAATTCTACCAATTTTGAAATTATTCCCTCCAAATACAAAAAAGTGGGGGGGGGGTTAACTTTTTTTCAAGTTATTTTTTTTAAACTTTCCGTTTTTCGCAAAAGGAATATAAAAAAAATGAATTTTTTTTTTAGTTGTTTTTTTATTTTTTTTTATTGAATTTTTTTTTTAATTTTCGTTTTTCAAAAAAAGGTCTTATTTGATCAAAAATTTTTTTTTTTATTTTTCTGAAAAAAAAATTCAAAAAGTTTATTTTTTATTTATTTATTTATTTTTTTTTTTTAATTTGGAAAAATGAAATATACCATTTACTGTGAACAGTATATAATGGAATGCGTAGCATTATTTATTCACGGTTTGTTTGATATTTACAATTATGGCGAAGGCGCTATCATTGATTTTTTTTTTCAATATTTATTTTTCAAACATAATATTTTTTTATAAACTGGAGATTATGGAGGATTTAAAAAAAAGAGACTATATTGTAACTAGCAGACAGATGTGTTTCCATGGGGGTAGGGGGTACACCAAACAGACGCCAAACCAACGTTAACGTAAACCAAGACCCCCTCATTAAAAAAAAAGACCAAACAACAAAAATCCAAAACAAAATCTTGCATAGAGAGCTGCATTTGGGCGCTTCTATAGATTTCGGAAATTAAATAGTTGAGGAGCAATATTTCAAAAGTTAACAAATCCTTAACACGTATATTGGATTTGTTAACTTTTGAAATAATGCTCCTCAGTTGGGAAAATTAATGGGTACAGTTGGAAAATTGATTAGTTAATTCCGCCAGGGGTAAGGCTTTTTTAGCTAGTTGGGAAAATTGGAGTAGAGTTGGGAAGTAGTAGAGTAGTACAGTTGGGTATTTTTTCAGAGGTAAGGACCTTTTTTTTTAGTAATCAAAATTTTCTGTCGGGAAAAAATGGATACATTTGGGTGAGGACCTTTTTTTAATAATTAAAATACCTAAAGCACTTTTTAGGAATAGATTTTAAGATTAATTCAATAACAGTTTAATATACACCGGGGCTCAACTTATTAATATAAAATAAGTCAAAATGTGTTATACAAAAACGGATTTTCGATGCTCAAAAGGTAAGCTTTAAGATTACTAAGCAACAGCTTGTTAAATTTAAATTCAGATCCTACCCATTTTCAGGGCCCGATTTTCTGAATTTGCCGCCCTAGGTAATATAAAACATAACATAACGCCCTGTATACTTAAAATGTAGCGAACTTTAACCTCTCTGGACTCTTTAATCTTGGAGGTAAAGAATAGTATATTACGCACCAAGTACGCGAGCATGGTTTTCAGTGCAAGAGAGTGCTTATTTTTTTACTTTTTATTATAAGGATCAATTCTACCAATTTTGAAAGCAATCCCCCTAAAAACAAAAAAAAAACATATGGGGGTTTAAACTAAAAAAAAAATTAAAAAAAACATTTTCAATTTTTTCTTGCGAAAAGAAAATTAAAAAAAAATGAAAAATTTTGAAATATTTTTTTCAGTTTTTTTTGTAACTTTTTCGTTTTTCAAAAAAAAAAGTGTTTTAAAAAAAATTATTTGTTTTTATTTTTTTTTTTAAATATTTGGGAAAAATGCAATATACCATTTACTGTGAATAGCATATAATAGAATGCGTAGCACGGCTTGTATTAAAATATAAAGGTATGTAATTAACAGTACCCGGCGTATTTCCAGTTAGAGTCCAGTCTTCAAGAGGCCTTTCCTTAATACAGGGAGTTTTGATTTTCGGTTTATTCGGTAGGATTTAAGGCCGCAAATAAAAAAAATTGCGACGTAGAACTCGATTTGGAACTATAATTTTTTTAACTCATCTTTCACAAAAAACTATTAAATTAATATTTTAATCACAGCTACCATCATAGGCTCCGACTCCGGAGGGGCCGAGGGGCCATGGCCCCCCCTGGCATCGTAACAGCCCCCCCCCCTGGAAAATTGTCTATACTCGTAATAAATCTTCTATTTCATAAAAATTTTCGCCTGTGGCAATAAAATTTCCTTATATTTTTGTAAAGTCCCAAATTATAAAACTGGATACTTGAATCTCATAAAAAAAATTGGAGTTATTGCATTTTTTTTTTAATTTTAACTGTTTTAAACCTAAAATATACCATAAAATTTGTACAATTTCCCACATTTGTTTTAATTTAAGATTGTAACTTTTTAATGTACCTATTTTCAAAAAAAATTGCCTGCGGCGCCAGGCTTTTTTATATATTTAATGTTTTAAAATTAAAACTTATTGCCATGGTTGACAGTCATATCTGGTTTGGCAGGCATATCTGGTCAATTTTTTGAATTTTGGCAAGACGCCAGATTTTTAAATTTATTTTTTTTTGTATATAGGCTGTAAACATTTGCGGTGAATATCTTTTTTTGAAATTCCCCCCAGACTGATTTCGTGGATCTTTCCCTGTCATATACAAAAACCCACATATCTTTTATATGATTTTGTAAAATAATTTGCCCCCCCCCCTTGGATTTTAATAAGTCGGCGCCTATGGCTACCATCAGAACTCCAATTGGCGTTGTAGAAATGAATCCAAGTACTGATAATGCCAATGACGAAAATGACAGTGACGATGACGACAATTGAAATTCTGATGGTAGCCGTGATTAAAATATTAATTTTACAAGGGGGTTTAGCCAAAATTATTAGATTACCATTAACTTAATATCTACGTAAAAAATACGTATTTAAAAAAACTTTATTATTTTCCTCCGTGTTCCGCAAAAACCTGTATTTTATTTTTTCATAGAATAATATTACTATAGTTAAAGAAAAATCTCAATGAAAAGGAACTATTAACTAATGGTATTTTTTATATTTATGATTTAAACTGATAGTTACTATTTTCACGTTTCTAGGACCTTTAAATTAGGGTACAGACACTTTATTAATTATGTAACATATTTTTAGGCATACCTAAGGATAATTAAGTTTATATTCTATGATTAATAAAATTAGATTATTTTAGAGATGGCTTAAGATCTTGAAATAATTTTTTTTACGAAAATAGAGGAATATATTTTTAAGTTTGATCATATCTTTATCATATTAAATGCTTTAATTTTAAGTATTTTTCCAAAACGGATGACTTTGCAAAAAAAAAGAACATTAGAATATTGAATTTTTAAGTTATGGAAAAAAAATATTCTTTATAACCCTGTATTCTTATTATACTATTCACAGCGCCTTCTTTTTCGCAAAAATTAAAAGTTAGATTTTTTTTTAGTTTTTTTTTGAAAATTTTTTTTATTGAATTTTTTTTTATTTTCCGTTTTTCAAAAAAAGTTCCTATTTAATAAAAAAAAAAATTAATTTTTTTTTTCAAAAAGTTTTTGTTTAATTTTTTTAAAATTTTTTTTTTAATTTTTTTTTTTAAGTATTTGGAAAAATGCAATATACCATTTACTGTGATATAATAAAATGCGTAGCACGGCTTGTTTAGTATTTACAATTATGGCGAAGGCGCTATCATTGATATATATTTTTTTAATATTTTGATATTTTTCAACGGAAAATTATATACCGCCCTGTATACTTTTATGTAGCCAAGTTTATCCTCTCTGGAGACTTTAATCTTGGAGGTAAAGAATGATATATTACGCACCTAGTACGCGAACCTATTTTTCAGTGCACGAGAGTGCTTATTGTTTAACAAGGCGAAGACGAGTAGAAAAAAGAACTCGAAGTGCACTGAAATAGGTTTGCGTTGAGGTACATATACTATTTTTCCTACGACCCAACACCTAAACATCCAAAAAACAATTGGCTTACAATTAATTTTATAAATTTGACGTTTTGTGTTTGAAGTTCAGTTGTTTTCCGACAGCAGATGTGTAAAATCAGCTGAATGTCACTTTCCGACCGCTGTCATGGCAACGGGTGGAAAATAGGCACTAACTACTAACTAGTTGTAGAAAAAAACATTTGTAGCACAAAAGAACACAATACACATTACACAGGCCAACAATGACTTCTCCCTTTGAAAACTAATTAACTAATTATTGATTTTTATAGCTGTAGTAGTACCCATTATCAAAACAAAAATCATCATAGGGAACGTTCAAGTATTACGTAACGCAAATTTTGATCATTTTGGAGTGGGGCGTGTGACTGGTAAAATTACCGAATGCTAATGGTCAAATGTCGAATGAAAATTAATAATTACGAAAATGTTTAAAGTAAAAAAGAAAATTTATGTTCCTGAATCAGAAATTCTGATAATAAGTCTTGACTTATACACGGTTTATTTGAAATAGGGTCCGAAATTTTAAGTGGTGAATCAGAATATATAATAAAAAGTTCCTATAAACATATGTCTAAAAAAAAGCTAAGCCTCTTTGAAAGTGTTTTTTTTTAATAACTCAGGAACAGATATAGCAACGAGGTTTGGATGTTGCACGTGAACTAATATTAATAAGGCCCATCTTCGTATGTTATATTCATGTACTTATTTTAACCAGGGGTGTGCGAAACAGGGGGGGGGCTTATCAGTTTTTTGTCCCAGACGTTTTTCTGTGTAACTTTTTTGTAGTAAAAGCGATTTTTCGACCTACATGTATAGAAACTTTTTTTCTTAGTTTTTTATATAAAATAACCCTGCATCATTGAAATTTTGGTTTTCAGTATTTTGGTGTTTAATTTTTCGTCCTCGAACCGTGAAATTTCACCTTTAAATTAATTTTTCTCGAAAACGGTTAATCCTACAGTATTACAACAGTATTACTATTGAAGATATATCCCTAACACATCCAGATTCCAAGTTTATAGTTTTTGGTGACTTTAACATCCCGGATGCTAAATGGTCCATCGTAAACAACTCTATTTATGTTAATTGTAACTCTCCCTCAGCTACAACTCTTGCAGATTGTTATAACTTTATGAACATGTTCCAGAATAACCCTATTCCAAATGAAAGCAATGTTTTTCTCGACCTACTCTTTTCAAATTTACCTGATATAAATGTAACTTTACCTGTTGATCCTTTACTACAGTATTCTAATCATCACGTCGCTTACTATTTTGATTTTTGCATAGAAAAGGTTGTTCAAGAACCACTTAAGTTTTCGGAATATTATTTGGATTTTAAGGTCGCAAACTTTACGTATCTAAATAGGTACTTATCAAATTTTGATTGGGATAATATTTTTAGAAACTTAAATATGTGTGAAGCGACTGACCTTTTTTATGAAATTCTATTTTGTGGAATATCACTGTACGTACCTACAAAACGATACAAAAAAGATAACTTTCCAAAATGGTTTAATAATAATCTAAAACAGCTAGTTACAAGAAAAAAAGCAGCGCACAAAAATTATCAAAATAGTAAGAGCCGTGCAGATTATGAAATTTTTTCTGAATTGCGTTCTAGATGTAAAGATCTTTCCCGTTTGTGCTATCAGAATTATTTAACCAAAATGGACTCTTGTTTACTCTCAAACCCAAAAGGCTTCTGGAAATATGTTAATGATAAAAGAAATTCACCATCACTGCCCAATGAAATGCATTACGGAAACACTTCCGCTTCTACTCCGGAGGATATTGCAAATATCTTTGCTGAATACTTTTTAACGGTTTATAGTAACGCCTCTAATGTAGATTTTAATAACGTATTCAGCGAAGAATCAGGCTCAAATGGCAGACATATCTCTATCAGCAAAATAACTCCAACCGAGGTTTTTAAAAAAATATCAAAAATACCTAAAAAATACTCATCTGGTCCAGATGGAGTACCAAATATTTTGTTGAAAAGGTGTGTCTGTAGTTTGTCAAACCCGCTATCCTATCTTTTTAATCTTTCCTTAGACGAGGGTTCATTCCCAAACATATGGAAACAAAGTTATATTATACCTATTTTTAAAGCTGGTGATCGTAACAATGTAAAAAATTACCGTGGCATATCCATTCAGTCAAGTATACCTAAGCTGTTTGACAGATTAGTGTGTGACCAACTTACATGGTTATGTAAACCTTACATTATTCAACAACAGCACGGTTTTATGGCTGGTCGATCAACAACATCAAATTTACTACTATATAAGTCTAAAATTTTAAACTGTTTATCCCAGGGTTTACAACTTGACTCAATTTATACAGATTTTTGCAAAGCTTTTGACAGAGTCGATCATTTTATATTAGTAAAAAAATTGATAATGTTTGGTTTCTCACCTAAGTTGATAAAATGGGTAATTAGTTGGTTGGTTGGTCGCACACAATGTGTTAGGATAGCTGGTTGCTTATCTAGATTAATAGACGTGTCTTCTGGAGTTCCTCAAGGCTCACACTGTGCGCCTTTAATTTTTTTGATTTTTGTTAACGAGATCGGTGATAATATACTTTTTAGCGAGATATTAATGTTCGCAGATGATTTAAAACTTTTCCGTACTATTAAATCTGATGCAGATATGTTATTGTTGCAACATGATCTTAACACAATTTATACTTGGTCAATTCAAAACAAACTGGATTTAAATATAACTAAGTGCTGTTCTATTAGTTTTTTCACTGGTAGTAAGAAAGTTGATACGCATTACTCTATTAATAATACTGCCTTAAGCTATGTAAGCTCAATGAAAGATCTGGGCATACTTTTTGATGAAAATGCAAATTTTTCAAATCATATTAAAAATATTTGCTCTCAATCTAGCAAAATGTTAGGCTTTGTTACTCGTAATTTATCTGAGTTCTCTCTTAATAGTATCATAAATGTATATAAATCACTAATTAGATCTAATCTTGAATATTGTACGATCATATGGTCGCCATTTTATAGCAATGATACTGTGCTAATTGAGAGGGTTCAACACAGAGCTCTTCGTTTTCTTGCATTCAAGATGAATATTAGAATAATGAATCACGATTATACCCATATTGAACAAATAACAAATTTAAAAACATTACAGTCTAGAAGATCTCTATCTCATATTCTGTTCATTTATAAACTGGTTCATGGTCTTTTGGATAGCCCAGATCTATTCGAACTCGTAAAGCTTGTAGTTCCTGGTACTGTATTATTACGTGAGACTCGCACTTTCGTGATAGAAAATCATAGAACGAATTACTGCTTATATACACCCTGGAATAGGGCATTAACTTTTCTCAATAACAACAACATTGATATTTTTAGATATTCCTTTAACAGGTTCAAGAGTTTAATAGCCACAAGAGTTTAGATTTCACTCATGCATTTACCTATTGTATTTTTTTTTTTTTTATTTTGATTTTAAATTTTATTTTTGTATGGATCTATAGGTGCACAATGTGTATATTTTGTGCATGTATATGTACACATAATATGTGTATGTATACATGCATAAATATTATTTACTTAAACATATTATTATGTTTATACCAATTCTTTATTAGTTTTTCCTTTTTTATATTATAAGTATTAACATAACTCATTTTGTAATAAAACTGTAATGGGGTACTCCCGTATATATAATAATAAATAAATAATAAATAAATTACAACAAGAGTACCTTTTTATGTATTTTGACCTGCCGCAGGTAAAATTTTTTCCAAATGATGGGTCTATTTAATTTTAAATCATTAATTTAGAACGTAAAAAAGCCATACTAAGCCAAGCGCCGCAGGCAAAACTTTTTATAAATTTGATGGTCTATTTTAATTTTAAATCAGTTTTACAATTAAAATTAAAATTTTTACAAATGGTTTATTTTTTAGAATTTCACGTTTAACCCATTAAGGAATACCGTCTAAATATTCATACAGATTTACAGATTTTTGTAAGGAGTATTTTAAAATGCATGTAGTTTCCAATTTATTTATTTATTTATTTATGGCTTAGCATATGCAAAAATTATGATTTTTTTATTTCCACCGAAGTTTACATTTTACTAATAATCTCGTTTAACAAACGAAAACATGACGTTTTGCATTTTTTTCAGTAAAAATAAATTATTTGGACTAATAACACTGCTTAACACTCAAAAATTTGCCGACACCATTTTAGTTGCGTCTTACTATATTTAATGAGCTGATTTCGGAACCTTTTTTCGTTTTTCTCAATCAGCTCGTTTTTCGAGATATAACGCACAGTGGTTTTTTTGCTTATAGTTGTAGTGAAAAAAACTAATTAAGGTTCAATTATTTTTTGTGGTAAATTGGTTCTCTTTTAATATGGCCCTATGCTAAAACAAGCGGACAATCCAAGGCAAAAAAAGATAATTAGACATAAATTATTTTTTTTACTGCAACTATACATTTTGACATTTTCTACATACATAAAAAGGTACTCTTTATGTAAAACCGTAGGGCCAACCGTTTTCGAGAAAATTGCAATTTAAGAGGTAATTTCACGTTTTGAGTATCAAAAATAGGAACTAAAAAATGCACCAATACAAAATTCAATACTGAAGTGTGATTCTACATTAAAAACTATGAAAAAAAGTTCCAATATACAAATTTCCATAAATCGCTTTTAAGGGTGCTACGGTGAAAAATGAAAATTGAACGAAATCTGCAGATTAACATAGATTGCCATGGTTTGTTATTTTTTTTTAACAAAAACTTATAGCAAAACTGATATTTTTAAAATCAGACACCCACAATTAGTTAAAAACAGTAAAAATATCTAAAAAGATTAATAAATTTGGTTCAAAATCTACACTGAAAAAAATAAAAAGTTGAATATTTATATTTTCGTCGATGGATTGTTTTAAATTTGGTATGAAAGTGCTCGCATAGGCGCCGCGTAGATTCTATCGTTGACGCGAGGTTTTAAATGTTTACATTTTTATTTTCTTCGAAAAACACCGATATATTTACATATTTATAGTTAATATGTATAATCAATATTGTTGTGTGTAACAAATTAGTCGTCAAATGTTTCGATTTAGTGACCTTTATAAAAATTTCCCTCATAATTCGGCAAAATTATTCCGTAAGCCTATGTTTCTGTGTTTGTTTTCAACGTTGATGAGTCATAACTGAATTTATTCCGATTAATGCTTATAAGGAATCGTTTAAGGCTTATTTCGCTTGGGCCATTTTTTTTGTTATCTTTATAAGCAATTAATTTCATGATACAACTATATGGACAATTGCAAGCATCTTATTAAAACACCGGTACTAATTTGAAACGTTATTTAAAGGAAAGTTGTGTAAATACACCTGCATGTTGCATAATTTATTAAAGTTTGAAAGTCTGTTTTTCCAAAATGTTATATTTTAGCAAAAAACTGCATATGTATAACATTTTTATATGGCTTAAAAAGACCTTTCATTTGGAATACATGATTGTTTATAAATAGGGTCATTAAAAAAAAACAGGCAAAGTCCAAACGAAAAATCAAATATTTTATTTAAAAAAACCTCTTATCCGAGCTACTTGTGAGGCTGTAGTGTTACCTTGCTTTTCTATCTCGCTTTCCAGGTTTTCTATCTCGCTTAAAGCGAGTCGCTTTCCAAGTTGCCAAATTTACCACGGTTGAAAAACAATTTTCTTTTTACTGATTTCAGAGCTGGTGTAACACACAATCATTGAAACGAAACGAAAATCACTTTAACTTTAAGATTCAATTTACAAAATATCTTCGAACAAATAAAAACAAATAATCAACACCTTGTGACTCAAAAATTACAATTATTTTAAAATACTTCATTGGTTCAAATTCACCACTTTAATAAAAGATTGTTTTTAAAAAACACATTATAGAGTAAACAAATACACGAGGGTTGGTAAAATGTTTATACACTTCATTTATAAATAATTTATTAAAAACATGTGGCGGCCATGGAGCTATTTACAGCTGTCTTTGTTCAGAATTACAACAAAACAGCTTCAGAGTAAAATTCTAAGAAAATTTACCTGCGGCGCAAGAGCTTGCATTTTTATTAAATTTAAAACACTGTTTGAAAATTAAAATGGACTACCAAAATTGCAAGAGTTTTCGCTTGCTTTCTTAATTTATTTTAAGTTTAAAATTATAAAACTTGAGTTAAAAATATAAAACTAAAAAGTCAGAAATTAACATAATTTGTAAAAAATTTCGACTGCGGCGCTAACTTAGGTAATGAATGGCCTTAGCCTTAGCTCTGCCCCGGCGCGGGACAATTATGTTTTGGAAAAATGAAGGCCCGGGGCCTTTCCTGGGGCCTTTCCCGGGAACCGGGCTGGCTCTGTCCGGCCCTGGTAGTGTCGCGACATGTCAATGTAAAAATTTTAATTTTTATAAAACTTAAGGCTTTGAATTTCTCATACACTTCAGAATTTGATTTGCTGTTTGCGACAACTTATAGTTAAATTTTTAGCTGCCAAAAAGTCAACAAAAAGCTTAAAAAAGGCGATTATGGAACCAAAATGTCAAAAGTCAAAAATACGTGCCAAAAATTAATGTGTTTTCACCTTTGAGAAGAATTTTTGGCATGTTGAAATCGCCTTTTAGACAAGCGCGCCTCTTAGGTACCTAGTAGGTTACCAATCAGTAGTAACTGCTACCTGTGGGGTCGAAAGGGTCTAAACCTAAATTTAAATGACAAGTTCAAAACACGCATAGCGAGAGTTTTTAAACGCTTACACGTCTAGACATGTAAGAAAAGACGTCTTTTCTTCGTTTTATGCCGTTTTTTGCTGTTTGTAAACCATGATTTATATAATCTTCACAAAAGTACATAGACAGGTCGATATTGTACGAATCTTATAATTTTTGATTAAGTACCCACGAATTAGATGTTTCGAGATATAGAATCTTAACATTGCTATAAAATGAACTGAAAAGAATGAGTGTAACAGTAAATTAAGGCTAAATAAGCTACATAATTTTAGAAGGGTGTAAAATAGTTACTTACTTCTCTTGCCATCACGGCATTTCTTAAAGTGCGGCTGCCTTGAGCCGCAAGCCTTCGCTGGGGTCCAAAAGGTGCTCCACGATCACAAAACACACGGCCCGCATTTCTCCAAACCTACCCCGCCTGTACAAACCATTCTGGGCCCTTATTTACCTAAATCGCACTTCTCTGTCGACCCTTCGATGGAAGCAATCCTGCAGACTGGCAGCCGCGACTCCACTGCCACCTGGTGGGGGATCGATTCCTGTGAAGAAGGCGCGGCGCGAACCGAACGCATTGTGGGTGGACGAGGCGCATGTGTGGGTGGGACAGCCCGTTTAATTCGGAGATTTATATGTATCAAAATAATTGAAAATAATTAAGAAAACGGCGCATCGGATACAGTATTGATATTAAAAAAATAATAACAAAAAAATTAAAAAAGTTTCAGATTTAAACGGATTAAAAATAAAATATTTTTAACCCCTTTGAATTAGTTTGATTTATTTCTATTTGCAACAAATTATCAATATTATTTCGTTTCAATTAGTTAAACTGTTTTAATTTGCATTTGCTATTGAAATTTAAATCGTTTCAATTTGCGTATGCGAAATATCAAGTTTTAATTCGTTTCTATTTGAAAATGTGTAACATATTTTAATTCCTTTCTATTCGCGGAATATCATTTTTAATTAGAGACTATTTGCAAATGCGTAACAAGTTTTAATTCGTTTCTATTCGCATATGCGGAATATTATTTTCAATTAGATACTATTTGCAAATGCGTATCCGATTTAATTCGTTTCTATTTGCATATGAGGAATATCATTTTTAATTAGAGTTTATTTGCAAATGCGTAACAAGTTTTAATTCCTTTCTATTCACATATGCAGATTATCATTTTCAATTAGCAATTACTTGCAAATGCGTATCTAATTTAAGTCGTTTGAATCCAGTTTTGCAAGTTGAAAAGTCATTTTCAATTAGCATTTGCGAATTGATTCGGATTCAAACAGATTAAAAATAAAATATTTTTAATCTGTTTTAATTCGCAAATGCGAATTAAATTTTAAATTGCTTCTCACAGACGTTTGCATAAAAAAAGTCGATATAAGCTTATCTAGATGATGTATGTATAGTAAATTACCGAAAGGAAATTGTATAGGGGAACAGGGGGCACAGTGAGTCATTGGGTACAATGAATCGTTGACTATAACTCTACCAATATTAGTTTTGGAAGCGCCGCTTTCTAATGGCGCGCTAAGAAGACGTTTTTATAGATAAAGGGTCAGTTGCCGGCAAACCTACGTGGCGTGTGTTGAAGCAAAGAGGTGGCTGCATAAAATAAATAATGAAAGTATTTTTTTTGTTAATCTGTTAATTAGGTATATTTATACTACTTTTACGTAAATTCCAGTGTAATTTGGCATTTTTATATTCTTTATTAATTCTTATATAACTGTGTTTACACAAATTTATCAGATATTTGGTATGTCCACTTTGAACTGGTCTGGTTACTGGGGGGGGACAGTGAGTCAAAGACCGATTGGACATAGTGGCTCATGATCCACTGTGCCTCAACTATGATTTAATGTTCCTGTATATTTCCTGTATATTTATAATTAAAATTATTGTAGGAATTTTACTTTCCCAGTTTGAAAATTTTAAAAATTTAGGAAAGCCCTGTATTCGTGAAAATTTTTTTTTGCGTATTTTTGCGTTTCATGACGTTTTATGTCGATATAAATCAATTTCAAGCAAAAAAAATTGTTGGTGATTGGTCTGTCTGTCCGGGAAATCTTGTGGGCACGATAACTTAAGAAAGCTTTAAGCTAGAGACTTTGACATACAGGTATGTTACCAAAAGTTCTCGCTCGGGATTGTTCACCAAAAACAATCCCGTGCGAGAACAATATTTGTTTACAAAAATTTGAAAATTTCATTATAAGGGTTTTTAATATTGTTGAAATCGAATCTGATAATAAAAAAATTCTAACTCCACCCCCGCAGGGGTGAGGGGGTAAATATAATAAAATATTTTCATATTTTCGTGAAAATTTGAATATGGGGGTTTTTGAGGTTGCTAAAACTAAATCTTGAAATTATTTTTTTCCAAATCCACCCCCTTAGGGGTGGTGATGATTTTTTTGAAAATTGGTTTATACAATATACAATCAATGTATACATTTAACATTGTTTTTCAGGGTCTTGATTTACGTTAGTTTATTTTGACTTTTGTTTTTTTTTCTTACTTAAGAGTTTCATTTTCAAGGTTTTGATTTACCTACGTTTTTTAAGTTTTGGTTTTTGTTACCAAAGAGTTTTATTTAAGTTTATTTAACTATGTATCTAAAATAAACATTTTTTTAAATTAATAAATTGACTTAATTTATTTAAATATCACGATTAACTGTACCCCATACTGACTCACTGTACCCCTTGCAGTGATTCACTGTACCCCGTACTGGGGGCTCAGTGAATCAAATGACATACTGTTGAAAAAGTACTTGTAAAAAATCATGGTCTATTCATTTTTAATTTAAACCTGCAAATTATGTTAGCTTAAAGATCAAAGAAACGTAGTATGAAAAAAAATCTGAGTTATTGCCAAAACTTTTAAAAATATGCGCTCTGAAAAAGTAAGTGACTCACTGTGCCCCCTGTTCCCCTACAAATTATACGATTTTCAATTGATAGGATGCTTTGCTGCGGCCCGCGGGCTTCTTTAGACTTCGGACTTTTTATGCTATACCTACATATATCATAAAGGTCTCAACATATGCCAAGACCTTCCAATTTCAAATTTCGTTCTAACTGTTTAAACCTGTTTGAATCCGTTTTTTTTTGAGAATTGATTCGGATTCAAACAGATTAAAACTAAAATATTTTTAATCCATTTTAATTCGCAAATGCGATTCCAAAAACGGATTCAAACACATTCAAACAGTTTTTATTTTCAATCTGTTTGAATCTGAATTTTTTTATAGGGTAACCTCACGAAATGGTAAAATATTTCTTTAGATTAAAAAATTGTGGTATAAAATTACTCAAAAACTAGTTACCACTGTTTTTTACCTCCGTTTTTCTAAACCCACAGGTTAAATACAAAAAACAGGTACGTACTACCCTGCTAATTAGCGTTAATGCATATTTAGTCACGGATAATTTTTTAAAACCAACTAAACATTTTTGCCGTTACACTTACCCCACTCCACCTTATAGAAAGAAAGAAATGTCATGTGAAATTTTGTAGGTATGTTTCTTTATATTCAAAAAATACAAAAAAAAAAGATTTTTAAAGTGCCATTTCTTCGCCATAATTAAAAAAAAAAAAACATTAAAAAAATGGTGGTTGCCATGATTTCGGCCGTTTGGATCGACTGAAAAAAAAAACGGGATATTATTCAGTATTAAAGTCGCTATAGCCCGAACTATATTAATTTTTTTTGGCCAAAAAATAACAAAGTGGCGGACGTTTTTCAACAAATTTCATAAAAAACGTCCGCCATATTGTTATTTTTTGGCCAAAAAATGTTCTTCACATCAAATTTCCGTGAATTTTACGCCACTGGCGACTTCAAATAACCAAATTATCAACGTGCAATATACGTATATTTCACGTGAAAATGTCAGATAATTTTGACGTGATTTATAAAGTCACTCGACGTCATTTAGAAACGTCACCTGACGTCGTCAATCTTCAATCACGGTATAAATTAAACTATAAATTACGGGATTTCGACGTCAATTTTGGTGACGTATGAATCATATGGACATATATATATTGGACATATATGTCCAATTATTGGGTTTCTCTAAAATTTAATTCAATTGTCTTATAATAAATTATTTTATAGTAATATTTAAGATAAAATCAAATAATTATAAAATTATAAATTCGTCGATTTGAAATGTGAAAATGTCGTCATCGGTTGACGAGAACGAGTTTTACCGAAAATACACGTCTATTTCACGTCAATTAACGTGGCGTGACTAGGTAGAAAAGGCCACGCATTGATTTTTTCTAGCAAAGGGCTCGTTTAAATGAATTAGAAGGGCCCGCTTCGATTTTATAGAAGAGGGCCAGCATAAAAAAGAAATGTTTCCAATTTCTAATATTAGAATTAGAATTGATTTTTTAGCAAGGAGCCCGTAAATTGAATTACAGGGCCCGCTTTGATTTTATAGAAAAGGGGCAGCATAAAAAATAGAAAATCCCGCTTTTACTTTTAGCAAAGGGCCCGTAAAAAAATTAAGTGGGCCCAAATTAAAAGAAATTAAAAGGGCCCTTTTAATTTTATAGCAAGGGACCGTAAATAATTAATTAGAGGGACCAGTAAAAAAATAATTAAAAGGGCCGGCATTAAAAAAAAAGAAATCAGAGGTGCCCAGGTAGCAAAATAACATGAAATTCACGTGAAAGTCACGTTAATATGTGACATGTGATGTTAAGATTGTAGTCTCATTTAACAAGAATGTAGCATTTTGGGGATGTCCTAAGTCCGCCCCTAATAACATCAGACAATGACATCCCGAAAATAACGTGTTTGTGACATCATAAATCCACATTCCTGTTATATCTAATATCTTATGGATGCCGTTACTGGTACTTTAATATTTAAATAATATTTTAGGATATTAACTTTTTCTAAATTAAAACCATTAAAAACGCTATAACCCTATAAAAAAATCGGATTTAAAATCAATCAGTAATTGAAACAATCACAGATTGAAACAGATAGATTCTAAATACGAAATTGCAGATTAAGCGGAGAATATATCCTTTAATCCGTGTCCGTGGTCTTGAGAAGCCCGGCAGAGCCCCCTATCCATTGGAAATCGTATAATGTGTATACAATTTCCTTAAGTGGGCTTTGATTATCTAGCAATTCGCCCGCATAACAAATGCAGTAATAAAAGTATAAACAAGCCATGCAGATATGTAATGCTACGCATTCCATTATATACTATTCACAGTAAATGGTATATTGCATTTTAAAATATTGCATTTTAAAAAATAAATAAAAAAAATTCAAAATTTTTCATTTTTGTTTTAATTTTCTTTTTGCGAAAAAAAGAAAAAAATTGAAAAAAAAATTGAAAACAATAGTTTTTTATTTTTTTAAATTTAACTCCCCATAACTTTTTTGTTTTGTTTTTGGGAGATTACTTTGAAAATTGGTAGAATTGATCCTTATAAAAAAAGTTATTTTTCCTAAACAAGTTACCTTAATCGGAAATTTCATTCAGCTTTTTCGATTTTTTTTTAAGCTTTTACTTTTAAAAACGTTAGGAATCTTCCCCTCGTAGAACTTATTTTTTTCTGAAAACTTCGAGACGATCGGATTATTCGTTCTTGAGTTATCGTGTCTACAAAAAACGTGACACCGGGCAGACAGAGGGGAAAAAATAAAAAACAAATAAATTTTTTAAAAATTAAAAAAAATTAATTTTTCAACATTTTTCAATTTTTGTTTTTAATTTACTTTTTGAAAAAAACGTAAAATTCAAAAATAAATTCAAAAAAAATTTTAAAAAGTCAAAATTTTTCATTTTTTTATTCTCTTTTTGCGAAAAACGAAAAAATAAAAAATAATTTTTGAAAATGATATATTTTTTTATTTTTTTAACTTCCCATAAGTTTTTTTTGTTTTTGGGAGAATTACTTTTAAAAACAATAGGAATCTTTTCCTCATAGAACTTAATTTTTTCTGAAAACTTCGAGAAGATCGGATTATTCGTTTTTGAGTTATTGTGACAAGAAAAAACGTAACACCGAACAGACGGACGGATAGGCGGAGGGACAGACGGAAGGATGGACAGACGGAAGGACGGACGGACGGACGGACGGACGGACGGACGGACGGACAGACGGACGGACTTTTTTCGATTTTTTTTAAGTTTAACCCCCTATAACTTTTTTTGTTTTTGGGGGGATTACTTTTAAAAACAATAGGAATCTTCCCCTCATAGAACTTAATTTTTTCTGAAAACTTTTTGAAAAAAATATCCTTGCCAGTCCGACACTCCATTATAGGACACACTAATAATATAATATTACTTCGAGTTTTTTACCAGCTTGTAAAAGTCCCAAGCAATCAACAGTAGATTGTAGAATCATTCTGTATATTCTATGGATTACCTCTGGGAATACATGAGGCGCCATCTATATGCAAAGAGCCGAACATACACAAGAATTTTGTATATAAAAATATATATTTGATTTGCTATAACTAGTTTTGACAGCTGGGAACAGTTCGATCGTTTTTTGTCAACGTTTAATGTTTTTAAATCAGTGTAGTATATTTTTTGGTGTAGCTAGGCAAATATGTGAAATATGATCTGGTTTAACAAACATCCTTATCGTTTAAATTGACGTGGATTATGTGAACAACTAAATGAGTAATCCTCAACAAAGCACTGGCTCAGTGGCAAGCCAAAAAATATTCCACAGCTCAAAGGTTACTATTTAAAATATAAAGATAATTAAATTTGTGTTAAATATTTGCATAGTACTCTCTAGTACCAGAGTTAAGTCTGAATTTGTATTGTATATTTCTATGTATAACCTTACTTTTTTGGCAGGTTTAGGGTTTCCTTAGCAAATGGGGGACGATCCGTCCCGGACGAAAACCCCATATTTGTAAATTGCGATGAGGGGACACCCAGGGAAAATATTTTTTAATGGCACACAGGGAAAACACATAAATTCCATAAAACATTTTTGTGTATTTTGCAAACAGAGTTGTTTAACTTTTGTGAAGGGGTACTTCCTGAAAAAAGTTACCATGATGGTCCATGATATAGACTATGAATTCATATCATAAAAAATTATTAGACAATCTTGTCTGTAATTATTAAACATGGACTGACCCAGAAATTAGTTCCTCAACTTTTGTAATGGTAGACCTATCAGGCTAATAGTATCAACTTAGGGACAGGGTCATACCAAAGGGGGAGCCTCCCCCATCCTCTCTTGAAAAGTTGGGAAATCTGGGTTATATTGTAAAACTTGGGACATTGCTATTTTTTATGCTGGTATAAATAAAATGTTCAACATATAATTTTAATTTAAGTTTTGCAGTGGAAACTTTTCACTCTGCACTCGTTCAAAAGTTAAGGGGAGTGACTTTTGGACTGCTCTGTATATGTATTTTACTTTATAGTATACCTCATTTTTAAAAATTTACATTTACATGTAGTTATTATATCTAACCAACATTTTTTCAATCACTGTTTTATTCATATTTAATATACCGATATATATCGGTATATTGGCAACATTCATATTGGTATCGGCAAAAAAAATCCATATCGGTCAATCCCTAGCTACAATATTATTATTGTTGGTATTTCCAATTTGGAGTTAACCTTAAACTTCCAAGTTTAAAATTCCAGAAAGGTGGGTGACACATTCCCAAAGAACTTTTTTTCCCAGATCTGGAGAGGTGATGACCTGTTTTGTAGTCATAATTTTTTAATACATAATTGGAAAATTTAGTTTTTTTAGTTGGAAAATTTTGGTTTGGTTTTGTAGTAGTCTCTCCCCCCCCCAACAGTGTTCCTATGGTATGCCCCTACTTAACAAGTCAGAACTATGTAGTTACAAACTTCATATGCAATAGGTTTTGGTTTTAGGTTCTGAACCATCCAAATTAGTCCTGATCAATAGAGCTTTAAATTTTATGTATCATGTGATTAAAATTTATATCTCTATTGGTCATGACTGATTTGGAGCATTCAGAATTTGAAACCAAAATAAACCTATAGGTTTGGATCTTCAGTATACTGTATATCATATTATGGTATACCATACATTTGCTAGGGGCTGTTTAACAATTATGTCACCACTCTAGAGGGGGTCAGAGTTTGAGTGACAAAAAGTGACATGTGGATGAGAGGGGGTATCAATTAAAAAGTGATGTCACTTTTTTAATAGTTAATCCGGAATTTATTTTTTTTTCTTTTGTCCAAACCCGCTTTTTTTTACAAACAAATGCCTATTTAAATATTTAAACTAAATTAAAAAAAATGATAAAATAGATTTTCAAAATATACAGCCTGTTCCAGAACTCGCGTACCGAAATTTACGTGTTAAATAACATATGTTATTTAACACGTTCGCTACCAGCGTTATATTTGAATTTTGACCCCACAGACCAAGCAAAATTAATAATAAGAGAAGAAACTGGCTATAAATCACTAATGGTATCAGCTATGCACAGACCATGTGTCCCTATATGAGCCACACCTTCCTACAGACCCCCTTAAAAACTTCAACCGCTTTATTTGATCATTGGTTTTAATACAGCAAGATCGTCGGCTCATATATCAGACACCTTTCTATATGAAAATTTGTCGTGGCTCATATATGAGCCGCTTGGAAGCCAACGTGTTAACTTGTGGAGCGTTGTATCAGTGACGTTCCACACTACACGCGAGTGTCTTCGCAAGTGTCTTCACAAGTGCACTTTAAGTGTCTTTTTGATTGGCGTGGGAGCGTCTCCGAGTACGAGTATGCCGACATTTGATAAAGCTGAAGTTTGCAACGTTTTTTTGCATCAAAAATTCAAATAGTATATTAAAGCACTTATTTCATTAAACGTTTTTAGCGCAAGCGGCTTGTTTTCTAAACTTTTTCGTGTGCTAAAAACGTATGTTATGAAACTAGTACTTTAACATACTATTTGAATTTTCGTGGCAAAAAAACGTTGCAAACTTCAGCTTCATGACATTTGCGTATGTGAGCAAGCAAGAGAGTCCTTTTTTAAAAGGCAAAACAAAATATTTTTGGGTTCTTTATCGCCATGATTTATGACAAATAATTTGACATTTTTAGACCTATTTTAGGTAAATTAACCCAAATATATACTCCTCAGGTCTCTTTTCGCGTGACCACTCACATGTTTACAAACATTTAGCTTTAAACTCTATCCGTATCCTGCATTAAAATTCTAATTAGCAAATCTCCCTTGTTTGTTTGTCTTTTTCGTGAATTATATGAAGATTTTTAATACGTTCGCTGCCGACAACCCGCCGGAATAACATTCCAAAACAGTAGTCCGGCACCTGGGATGAGCCGCTCATCATGAGCGTCTATTTATACAGGGTGTATTTGAAATAGGGTCGGAAATTTTAACAGGTGATTCTACATGATAAAATTTGACAAAAAGTTCCTATAAACATATGTCTAAAAATGCGTCATAAGGGAGCTACGCCCCTTTGAAATTGGCTAAAAAAATCGGTTTTTATTTAATAACTCAGGAACCCTTTGAGATATATTAACGAGGTTTTGCACGTGAATTAATCCTAATAAGGCCCATCTTTGTATGTAATTTTCACGTACTTATTTAAACCAGGGGTGTGCGAAAAGGGGGGTCCTTATCAGTTTTTTGTCCCAAACTTTTTTCTGTGTAACTTTTTTGCAATTTTATTTTTAAAATATGATTCCTCAGGTCAAAATACATAAAAAAGGTACTCTTGTTGTAATACTGTAGGATTAACCGTTTTCGAGAAAAGTTAATTTGAAGGTGAAATTTCACTGTTCGAGGACGAAAAATTAAATACTAAACTGTCGAAAACCAAAATTTTAATGATGCAATGTTATTCTACATCAAAAGCTAAGAAAAAAAGTTTCCATACATGTAGGTCGAAAAAACGCTTTTAAAGCTACCATAGCCCTTTAAAAATGGTGCTTATTTAGGAGACCATAGCTCCATTAGGATTCATTTTTGGAAGTACCTGTATATGAGGTTTTTTCTTAGTTTTTAATGTACATTCGCCCTGCATCATTAAAATTTTGGTTTTCAACATTTTAGTATTTAATTTTTCGTCCTCGAACCGTGGAATTTTACCTTCAAATGAATTTTTCTCGAAAACGATTAATCCTACAGTATTACAACAAGAGTACCTTTTTTATGTATTTTGATCTGGGGAATCATATTTCAGAAATAAAATTGTAAAAAAGTTACACAGAAAAAAGTTTGGGACAAAAAACTGATAAGCCCCCCCCGTTTCGCACACCCTTGGTTTATATAAGTACGTGAAAATTACATACAAAGATGGACCTTATTAGGATTAATTCACGTGCAAAACCTCGTTAATATATCTAAAAGGGTTCCTGAGTTATTAAATAAAAACCGATTTTTTTAGCCACTTTATAAGGGGCGTAGCTCCCTTATGACGCATTTTTAGACATATGTTTATAGGAACTTTTTGTCATTTTTTATGATGTAAAACCATCTGTTAAAATTTCCGACCCTATTTCAAATACACCGTGTATAGGCGGCAGCGAACTTGTTAAAAAGATTTTAAACTATAATTTACCCTTGTTGTTTCAGGATCCACCTATTTGTTTCTTAATGATGCGATTTAATATTAAAGCGGCATTTTTACTACTAACGTTTTCAATAGTATTTCTAACAATCGCTATTTGGTACACCTGCGGAGATCCTACCAGAAATAATCTACAATACATCAATAGCAAGAAAATTGATCATCAGTCATCTGAAGAAATAGAATGCGATATTAATGGAGAATACCCGGTAACCTGTCGAAAAGAAGGTAATTTTTTTAATATTCCTTATCAACAAGTTTTTTAACTAAAATATAAAGTATTCAAGGAAGGTGTGACATCTCCCCTAAGTTTTTCCTTCGGCAAATCTTTCAATTCATTCGGCAAATCTTTCAATTCATTCGGCAAATCTGGGGAGGTGTTGACTTTTTTTTAATCATTACTTGCAGAAAAAAAAACTGAAGCCGTTTCCTTGAAAACATGCATAAAATATGTTTATGGGCAATATTTGATAGAATGACAGATCAAATAGACAGAAAAGGCAGACAGACCTGGCCGACAGACCAGGCAGCTAGACTATGTCCCCTGCACAGTTGGGCCAGGACCCGTTCCCAGCTGGACAAAATTAACAGACAAAAAATACATTTATGAAATATTTTATTTTATCTGTATTCTAGATGATCCAATTTACTATAAAGTACTATTGCTTTCCCATTTTGAAATTTTTCAAAATTTCGGAAAGCTTGTATTCGTGCAATTTCAATTTTTTTTTTATGTCGATATAAATCGATTTCGAGCAAAAAAAAATTGTCGATCGGTCCAAACGGGAAATTTTGTGTGCACGATAACTTAAGAACGCTTTAAGCTAGAGACTTGAAATTTGGCTTACGTGTTACCAAAAGTTCTCGCTCGAGATTGTGAACATTGGTGTGCGGCGAGGGGGGCAAATGGGGAAAATACATTTTTTTACAAAAAATGGAAATTTTCTATATAGGGGTTTTTAAGCTTGCTAAAATTGAATCTGATAATAAAAATTTTCTAACTCCACCCCCGCGGGGGTTAGGGGTGTAAATATTTTTAAATATTGTCAATATTTTATTGGTATATAGGGGTTTTTGGGGTCGACGAATCTGAATCTGTTAACAGATTTTTATAAATTAATAAATCCATTTCACGCGCGGAGGTGAAAAATGGGAAAGCTCTTTTACTGGGCACTGTATTTTTCTCTTATAATATTACTTAAATATTTATAAGTAATCGTTATTTAAAAATGAATTTTTTAAAACATTTCTCAATAGTAGTATAGCATTGTCAAGAAAGTATAAAATATTGGGAGCAATTATACTTTATTATAGTGAGTGTTTCATAATGGATGAAGAAGTAAACGGTACGTACTTTATCCTTCTTCTGTAAAATTAATTTTAGGATGTTATTTTTTTGTAAAAAAATTGCCAACTTTGGGTTATTTTTGATCTTAAATTTCTTATGACTTTTTTTGAAATAGTTTTAAATGTGAATTCGGTATAGTGGGTCAATATTTTAAGGTATTTAAATGGCGAATTTTTTTATTTCACACCTATGTAGGATAAAATAGGGAGACTATTCCCTACAAAATTGTAAAAAATAAGTAATAAAATTACATTTTCATTTTCCATTTTTGAAGTTAAATTTAAAAATGTTTTGTTTGTTAATTATTATGTAAATGCATTACGATTTCAATAGTAAATTCGTAATTAACACAATAAAAAATTATTTTAACGAATTTAAGAAAAAACATATGATAATATTATGATCACCCCTGAAAAAAGTTTCGTTAATGAAATTATAAAACCCAATGCCACTTTAAAAGCATATTAATTAAATTGATCATAATTCATTGAAAACATTATAAACTAAAATAAAACATTATAAAATAATTTTGTCCAACTAGCAACAGATCCTGGACCTACTGCACAGTGGGCCAGAAATAAAAATAAATTGACAAAACTGAATTTGAAGTTTTTTCATAAACGTGCCATATCGGGTAACGTTTTTTTCTCGGTTTTTTTTTATATTTGATAGTAACGTATTTTGGGAAAAAAAGTTTGTAAAAAAACCTGAGCTATTTTAATTTTTTTTAATCGACAATTACTATTTTTCCTCCTGTTTTCAAGTTAAACTGTATTATTGGTAGAATAAAACATATTTTAAAAGCGAAGAACTAACTTTTTTTTCGCAAACTTCTATTTGAATTCTACTTGCGTGTGAATGTTAAGGTTGATGCCAGTATTAACTCATAATAATATGCTGTGAGTCCCGGGCCACATGAGGGCTTATCTTAAAGTTTTAGTTTTAAACTTGACATACAGGCAATAACTGGCATGCCAAAATTTAAGAGGTGATTCTACATCCAAAAATATCAAAAAAAGTTCCTATAAAGGTTGGTCCGGAAATGAGCCCTAAGGCAGCTAGGGCCCTTTAAAATTGTAATAAAAATAAGGTTTTTAATTAATAACTCTGGTACCCTTTAAGCTAGAGTAGTTGCATGTATACTATTATTAATAAGGGCAATAATTTTATGTTAATTTATTTTTTTGAATTTATCCAGAGGCGTACCTAGACGGACAAAAATGTGAGGCTTAACACATTTTTTCCCCCAAACTTTTTTATGTGTATGTTTTTGGATATTTTGTAAAAATATAGATTCCTTGAGTGAAAATAAATAAAAAACGTCATATAGTGTAACACTGTAGAAGCAACCGTTTTGAAAAAAAAAATGCAACTAAGAGGAAGTAACATTTTGTGCCACCAAAAACGTTACTTTTCAAAAGGATATTACTTCTTTAATTTTAAATTTAGGTGTTTTGGTGAAGAATACTTTTTTGCTCAGTTTTAAATGAAGAATCACCCTGCAGCATTAAAATTTTATTGATGCTTATTTTGTTCCCCATTAAATATGTCATCTCCCTTAAGGCTCATTTCCGGACCAACTTTTATATGAATTTTTTTTCATATTTTTGGATGTAGAATCACTTCTTAAATTTTGGCATGGCAGTTACTGATCACCCTGTATAAGGGCTATATCCACAGGCTCGCATAACAACATAGTAAACTCCGCGCATTATCTATCTGAGTTGATGGTCATTTGTTTCTTGTTATTTGGTTGGCAGAATATATTTAGTTCCTTATGTAAGGTTTTCATCTTGTTTAAAATTTATTGTCAATCAAGACATTATTTTGACATTTATAAAAAAATCCAAATAATTTGCTTTAGCAAGAAGAAATAACAAGAAAAGTGCATAAAAAGAAAACTAAAGCATCAATCTATAAACATTTTGTTTAAATGAAGTAATATAATGCAGTGCTCTATAAATTTTTGAAGTAAACACTATAACAGAGAGTTTTTTGGTTAAAATAATACTGGTCCGTAATTTTATTCAGGTAATCTTAAATTTAAGTTTATAATAGCACTTTATGAATAAAAACTTACTTTTATTATAATTTTGAACAAAGTTTTACTTTTTAAACAGATTTTGTTATTATTTGTAAGACGTAAAATGACAGTCAATTTAACCTAAATGTTAAAAATTATCAAAAGCACAATGGGCAACAAAAATATCACTAAAAGTCATTTTTAAACCACTAATCATAGCTTCCTTGATCCTATTTGTTACTCAGATAGATAATGCGCCGAGTATACATAACAATGCGATGCCGTGTTTGGCTTGATGTACCGCCATGTATCTTGTAAGCCAATCACGGCATCGCATTCTTATGTTTTATGTTCTTGTGCAACCTTCTGTATAGGCCTTAATTTATTTATTATGTTACATTTAATTTATTATGTGTCAGTAATTTATAACATTTTTGGCTCGCAGGTGAAGAAGTATATGTCCCATTTTCTTTTATACATAAATATTTCGAAGTCTATGGTAAACTAGCGACCTACAATGGTATAGAACGATTTGAATGGTCCCATAGTTATAGCAAAGTATACCACCCAAAAGCGGATTATGACCCAAAAGGGGTTTTTATGTATTTTGAGAATTACAATGTTGAGGTACGAGATAGAGTAAAATGCGTAAGTGGAATTGATGGAGTACCAGTCAGTACCCAATGGGAAAGTACTGGGTACCATTACCCAACTCAAATAGCACAGTTTGGTTTATCACACTACTCGAAAAATTTAACTGAACCTGCACCAAGGAGCAAAGTTATAGATGACAGTGAAAAAGAGTTAGCAAAATGGTTTGTACCAAAATCAGCAACATTAGAAAGAACTTTTGATGTAGCTACGTTTAGTAATGTTTTGAAGTTCTCAACAAGTGAAAGTTATACAGAAGGTATAAAGTTGAGCCTGGATCATGTTTTGGACTTTGTTACTAGCATGACTCTGAAATTGAGCGGGAATAGTAGTGTTAGCGTTGTTTTGCAAAATAGGGAGACTAAGGAAACTTATAGTTTGCATTATATTACGTCGGATATACTTATTACTGTACAGGTAAGCAATAGTATATTATTTACCAAGTGAGAGAAGTTTAACATTTTTGACTTGCGCCAAATTGCGGGATGAGCACGCTAGCGCGAAGCCCGCAAGACGTGGTCTAAAATGTTAAATCTTCACTCACGTGGAAAATATAGTATTTTTTTCACTACCAGTACAATTAATTAGCTGTTTATTTATTTATTTTACTAAAATTTAATGACAAAGCTACTTTCTTTAGTTCATTTTTCTTTAAGTTCTCCCCTCTTCAATACAACTCTGCCTATTGATTTTAATGAAACGGATCTTTGATACAAATTCACTTCATACAGAACACTCAGAAACTTTAACACATAATAATTTAACAGTAAAAAAGAGAAATAAATATACCAAGAACATCACCTGCTCATATAAATATGTCTTGCCGAAATTGTACAATTAACTATAATTTTAATAAGTAGTTTACAAAATTACTAATTACTTTTGTTAAATTTTGTTAATAAATATGTATGTTTAAAAAATAAACAAATCAACAAAAGACCACATTATTTGTGCTGCGCAAATTGCGCAAGACTTGGAGCAAGGCATATGCAACCTATAAAACATTGTCGTTTTACGAGTTGAATATCTAGTATCTAATATATGGGGGTTGTACCTCTAGTAATCTATGATCTTTACGGTAATCTATGGGTTGTATAATCTATGGTTGAATATGATGGACCAATGATTTTCACTTTTCGAAGTGTTTTTTTGTAAAACATGTTTTATAGGTAATAATTTAGTTAATATTTTTTAATTTATCATTCAATAAATAAATTTGGTGCCTAAAGACACTTGTAAATAGCAATGTGATTTAATAATTATGTGAAACGTCAGATGCCAAAACAGCTGAATAAAAATTCATTATTAACCATGGTGCAATTTCATTATTTTTAGAACCTCTGACGTCATAGGTAGATAAATAATATTTCTACCAATGAAAATGGCAGTAATAAAGATGTGCTTTTAGGCTGGTGGTGAAAAAAAATATTTTACCCTTTGTCATTAACATTAATCGGAATAAATTCAGTTATGACTCATCAACGTTGAAAATAAACACAGAAACATAGGCTTACGGAATAATTTTGCCGAATTATGAGGGAAATTTTTATAAAGGCCACTAAATCGAAACATTTGACGACTAATTTGTTACACACAACAATATTGAATATACATATTAACTATAAATATGTAAATATATCGGTGTTTTTCGAAGAAAATAAAAATGTAAATATTTAAAACCTTGCGTCAACGATAGAATCGACGCGGCGCCTATGCGAGCACTGGAAATTCGCCGATCACTGGTCATTAACACTCCCTTACTTGCACACTTTAAGTCGACCATAGCACGGTGTTCTAGAAGAACTTTTAAATGACATGACAACTTCCATTTTTGTTTTTGTTTTTGGAATTTGTTATATGAGCTCTAATTAAAAATATAAGACCAAAATTTTAAAAATCATTAGAGCCGTTTTTGAAAAAAATGTGTTTTTTAGAAAATATCTTTGATATTTCACGCTAACATACTCGGTTTGCCCTCGATGTCTCGGATTTTGACCAAACTTGGCATAGTGGTACCGCTAAGCACTCCCACCATTTCTTTTTTTCAAAACGGTCCATCAATTCACTATACTGGGTGTCCCACCAAGTTCTTGATGTATTGTACGGTTGTTTGGTCTCCGTTATATAACACACATATTGAACAATTAGAAATGGCCCAGAAGAAGTTTCTAAAATATCTTGATTATAAGGACACAGGCGTTTATAATCATAGAGGCAACTACAATAATTTGTTGGTCAACACACAATTTTATTCCGTTACAACAACGTAGAGCTAACATATGTGTGATATTTTTGCACAAATTGTTAAATAACAATCAGGATAATCCCGAGTTTTTAAGTTGACTGCCATTTCGAGTGCCCTTATCTGTAACCAGAAATGAGGATTTGTTTTATTTACCAATAACAAGGACGAATCAATATGTCATGTCACCGTATCTGTCGTTTTGGAAATACCGTAAACAGAGAAATAGACTTTTACCACAAACATTTCGAATTTTAAAAAGTTAATTCTTGATCTGGATCTTGATCACGCTTAGCCTTGAGCAATTTATTTAGTTTTTTTGTATATATATATTGTAAATAGTTATAACTGTATTGACCTATCCTGTAATTGGATGCCTAGGATCTGTTGGATTTGTATATAATAAATAAATAAATAAATAATCTCCGTTATTTGAAAAGGTATTAAAATTTGCAAAAAATAGCATTAAATCAAAGCCAAAGAAGATTTTACTGACTTATTCAAAACCGCTCCTTGCTTACCCACTCCCTTGAAACCACCCCCAACTTCTGTTTTTCAAATAGCACCCCCCAATTATTAAAGACTATGACTTCATTCTGAATTCAACCTTTTATTATAGGTGGTATCTTAGATTTTAAGGGGCTCTAAATAACAATTATTATTTATTAATAAAAGGGTGGTATTTAAAACAAAGTTGCCGGTGGTTCCAGGAGAGTGGGTTATTATGAGTTGGTTTTGGATATATTAATCAATTTCCTTTTGGATACAATTTAACGTAAGTTTTTGAAAAATGTTCTGTTTAAAATTTAAAATGAAATCTGCTTTCATATTCTTTAGTAAAATAGCGGAGTGCTATTTAAAAAACTAGTTGGGTGTGGTTCCAAGAGGGTGGGTAAATAAGAGGTAGTTTTACATGTCAGTAAATTCTACTTTGACTCCAATTATATTTTTTTTTACTTTTTTATCTTTTTAAATATCGGAGATTCAGCCCTTCTAAAACCTGGTGGGACATTATTATTACTAAATAATAATTGTTATTGGAAGCCCCTTAAAAGAATAATATACTACTTATAATACATGGTTTAATTCAAAATGAAATGTTAATTTCATATTCTTAGATAAAAATGGGGGTGGGAAGTGCTTACAAGGCAGTGAGTAAGCAATGGGGGGGGGGTTGATTAGTTAATAAAATCTCCCATTTAACGCTATTTTTTTACAAAAAATTTATCTTTTCAAATAACGGAGATATAACTTGTCAAGAACCTGGTGGGACACCAAAAGTCCAAACGATTTTTAAAATTTTGGTCTCATTTTTTTAATTAGAGCTCATATAACAAATTCCAAAAAGAAAAAAAAATGGAAGTTGTCATGCCATTTAAAAGTTCTTCTAGAACACCGTGATAGTTTTACTACCATAGTTTATTAATTGACTAGCTATTGTACAGGGTTATTCTTTTAAATAGTACACCCCCTGTAACTTTTGAATGAAATGAGATATAAACTTTAAATTTGGGATATGTAAATCACACACTAAAAATTATCATTTGCCATATTTTTCATTTTTTTATTCGGTAAAGTAGCGCCAGGGGAGCAATGGGTAAAAATATTTCTAATGGCACCCTAGTTCTTGTGATACGTCAATTTAAAAAACTTAAAATTATCTATTTAACTTTGTAACTATACATTTTATTAACAATGTAAACAATTAAAATTAACTACCCCCGCCCCAGGGGTGGAGTTGGATTTTTTTTTATTATCAGATTTAGATAGAAATCTAACTCCACCCCCCTCATATGTGAATGTCCATCTCTAATAGGCCTAAGATGGAAGTACTTTGGGAACGAGTCGCTGGAACCAAACGAGATCATGAACACTCCCCTGAAACCGTACCTGGACTTTATAAAAGAAACAGGGATGATAAGAACAGGTCTGTGTGGTTAACACAAAGGTCCTTAGGGACCAGGTGTTGATGGCATGAACCCCCACTGAACTAAACTAAACTAACTCCACCCCCGGGGCGGGGGGTAGTCAATTTTAATTGTTCGCATTGTTTGCATGAAAATTGGTATATAGGGGTTTTTGGGGTCGATGAAACTAAATCTGATAATACAAATTTGAGCGACCTCAAAAACCCCTATATGCCAATTTTTATGAAAATATTGTAAAAAAACTATTTCCCCCTTTTTTTTACTATCAGATTCAGATTTAGCGACCTCAAAAATCCTTATACTTTCATTGAAATATTGAAAACATTTTAAAATTATTGCAGTACCTTAAAATCTACAAAATTTATACGCCACTGTTATTGCTTTCCCATTTTGAAATGTTTTAAAATTTCGGGAAAGCCTTGTATTCCTGCAAAAATTTTCATGTTTTTTTTTTGCTTATTTTTGCGTTTTATGACGTTTTATGTCGATGTAAATCAATTTCGAGCAAAAAAAAATTTGCGCTCGACCGGTCGGTCGTTCTGTCCGGGAAATCTTGTCAACACGATAGCTTAAGAATGCTTTAAGCTGGAGACTTGAAATTTTGAATACAGGTGTCTTACCAAAAGTACTCGCTCGGGATTGTTTTTGGTGAACATTGGGGTGCGGCAAGGGAGGTAAATGGGGAAAAATACATTTTTTTTACATAAAATTGAAAATTGTTATATAGGGGTTCTTAAGGTTGCTGAAATTGAATCTGATAATAAAATTTTTCTAACTACATCCCCGAGGGGGTAAATATATTTAAATACTTTTAATATTTTCGTCAAAATTGGTATATAGGGGTTTTTGTGGTCGACGAATCTGAATCTGACAATAAATTTTTTCTAATTTCAGCCCCTGTTTTCGTGAAAATTGGTATATTGGGGTTTTTGAGGTTGCTGAAAGTGAATCTGATAATAAAAAAAAATTACCTCCACCCCCTGAAGGGCGCGGGGTGGTTTTCTTGAAAATTCGTATATTGGGGTGTTTGAGGTTGCTGAAAGTGAATCTGATAATAAAAAAATCCATTTCACGCGCGGAGGTGAAAAATGGGAAAGCTCTTTCACTGGGCAGTGTATTTTTTTAATATTTATTTAGGAAAAATATGTGTTTGATAAATTTCTAAAATATGACGAAAAAAAAAGTTGTAAATACTTTTTTTTTGCCAGACCTGGTACTGAAGTGGTTAAAGAACATACACAGTTTCGCCATTTTAAATATTTTTTAGTTTTTGTTATTTATTAATTTAATTTTTTTTATTAATTTTTGTTTTTAAGGACAATAATGTATATCACGGAATAGGCATCAACGAAGAATGGAAAAAATTAACAAGAGACTTAATTGTAGACTTACAAAAGGGCTTAAACTATCTCGACAAAGACAAATCCAAACACAAACTGCCGAAATCTAAGTTAAAAATTGTCAATATCACATTAAGGGGGTCTGGACAACTGGATAACCTGACCATATCCACATCGGAACATATCCAGCAGTTCTACGATGCCGCCGAGTGGTTTGTGAATAACCAAAATGTCGAAACTGGAGGATGGGATATTCCTGTTAAAAGAAAACTGGCCGCGGGATTTCAAGACCTCAAACCAGGTAAATGGACTTATATAATATACACAAGGACGACAACTTTGAATCCAAATGTAGGTGACAAAAGATTTGAGTCAGGAATTGGCGTTTGTTACGTCGAACATGTTCGAACACCACGGTTTAAACCATTAATGGTTTAATAATTATTAATTATAATTAATACCGGGTGTTTTTCAAAGGTGGCTTGCCGCTATAACTTTTTTATTAGAAGAATAAAGTTTTTGAATTATATTACCTTACGTACTTTTTGTTCACTTCCGGTTTAACCGGAAACGACCCCTTCTTTAGGCGCTTTTACACTTCAGCGTTTGACTATGGCGGCATATCCCCACCATTCTGTCTATCAGCTCTCGCCGGCGATCTCCGCTATTTCCGTTTACAGTTCAGCGTTTTGCGCTGGCGGCGGCGCATTTGTAGGTTATGTCATTATAAATGGGTCTGTATTCATTTCTTGAATTTCCTGCTGATTTAAACGCACGGTATATACATTGCCCGTAATGGGACTTTTAAATTTAACGAAACTAGCGCTCATTGTTTGAAAAAAACAACCAACAACGTTATAAAACTTCATAACTTTGCAAAACAACACAACCTAACCTCAAAAACGCGACGTCAAATCGCCCGAAGTTCAAAAAATTCAACTTCAGCGTCGACCGTTGGCGGTAGAAAAGTGGGGTTGAAGAGATAGGGGAATAGAACCATTCAGATTACTCAACGAGATAACGCTGCGTCAATCGCCGAACTGTAAAAGCCGCTTTTAGATATTTAAAAGGAAAACCCTGTATATCTTTACATATTTGGATTCCCTATTAAATTCAGTGTACTATTTCAAGTTTTTGTCAAAGTTTGACAACTTTTGTCGTTTTTTAATTAAAATTTTGTTTTAGATGTTTTTATCTGGAAAGTCATTAAATACATTAATTTTGAATCAAATATTAGTAGAAAAATACGATTTATTAAAAAAAACTTTACATAACTAAAAATTGAAAACACATTTTTTTGCTTTTATTCGAATTTTTGCTTATATACGTCTATGGCTCGTCGATACTATGAAAAAGATTATTTTTTTCAATACAATTTTTTTTTCTGATTACGATAAGGTATAAAACGAGATTATCAAGTCTTACATTTTGGGCAAAATTCAAAAAATCATTTTTGCGCAAAGTTCTTTGTAAAAAAGCAATTAAATTAACGAAGGTTATGTTTAAAACTTTTTGATATTTTCAATGTGCAATTAGTCGCTCCTCACATTTTGATAATCTAAATGTTACATTGCCAATATTTGCAGTTTCAAACCTAACCTTTGTTAATTGAATTCCTTTTTTTTTAATTTTGCTCAAAATGTAACACTTGATCAACTCGTGTGAATCATCGTAATCAGAAAAAAAACTGTATTAGAAAATGTAAAATTCCAAAATGGCGCCCTTATGGTATGGTATGGTTAATTTTCTATATTTTCAGCATCTTGCATATAAAATGCCATCCAAAATATGATAACAGATTTGGATTTCTTGCAAAAAAGTACCTTAACAATGTTTCAGTTCAAAACGTCTAGCTTTGTCAGGTTTCGCTCAAAAAAATAAAAACGGAACTCTGGATTTTTAATATTTTTGTATAATTAAAAAACAAAAAATGACAAATGACAAATTTTCTTTCAGTTTATTGATCAGCATAAAAATGCGCAACTTTTTTCTAATTTAACCGATCTTGTATCTCTTATAATAACCGAGATACCCATAATGGAATGCGTAGCATTACATATCTTCAAGGCTTGTTACATTGTAAAACATGTACAGGGTGGCCCAAAAAAAACCGGACACTTTTTAAACCGTTATAACTTCTTTGCCTTTTGACCGATCTATACCAAATTTGAAATGAATATACTAAAAACATAAAGGATTTGGAAGATAATTTTATTTACTTAAAATATTATTATATTGTTCAGTAATTAAGCTTTTTCCGAAGGGGTTGCTTTAAAGCTTTGGGGATTAGAGCGAAATGTATAATATGATAACTTTCCGTTCTCACTATGTTCAGGGATCTTTCTTGAATAGATAAGTATGTTTAAATTTTATTTTAAAATAGTAGTTTATTTTTTATTCATATTTTTCCGAAAGGTTACAAATTGCAATAATTGATTTTTAAATGTAAAAAAACTGATTCAGTAGGCGTGTTATTTATCTGACATCTCTCAAAAATAATCTTGTAATTTAAAAAGATACAAAATGACCAAAAACCTCAAAAAATGTCAAATTGCTTTAAAAACAAAAGGGAAAAATGTTAAAGCTGAATTCTAGATGGGTATTATAAGAAAAATGAGTATTAAATAACACAAAAATTGTAAATGACGTAAGGAAATTCGAAAATTGTACTAGGTACATGTAACATGAGAAATAAAAAATCGCTAAAATAAAATAAGATTTAATTATTTGCTAAATGAAGAAAGAATTTAAAGAAGAAATATGTTTTTATTACAAATTTATTAATTTATTACAAATAAATTAAATTATATAAACACTGTCTTATTTTCTAACAATAATATAAAACCATATTATGGTACAGGATCTTTGTTGGTTATTTGTAGTAATAATTCCAAATTGATTTAATGAAAATTTCCATCATCCTTTATTTTAAGTTAACATTTATAACACAAAAGCACTTTTTCGTTTTGACAAAAACCATACTTATTTTTTATTTTTCTACATAATTTTATTTTTAAATATATTCATTCTTTATTGTAAGTAAAGATCGCTCAAGAGGTAAGTAAGTAAAGATCGCTCAAAAGGTAAAAAAGTTATGAAGGTTTAAAAAGTGTCCGGTTTTTTTGGGCCACCCTGTATTATGGCACCATAATGGCTTAATTATAAAATTCAAATAGAACATTTCCGCCTGGTAACCGTTACAAAATAAAGAAAATATATTTTGTTCTAGGTTGGTACTCATCAATGGGACAAGGACACGCCTTATCCGTACTCTCCAGAGCATATTATCACTCAGGTGGAGACATTAGATTCCTAAATTCTGCTCTAAACGGCCTTAAACCATTTAGAGTGCCCAGTTCCAAAGGAGGGGTACTAGCCACATTTTTAAACAAATATCCTTGGTATGAAGAATATCCTACTAAACCTGCTTCGTTTGTTTTGAATGGTTTCATCTATTCTTTGCTAGGTAAGATTTTTTTAACACATTTATTATGAGTTGATAAATCAGTTACCATTTTTTTTACTTCTACCATATTTTTATGATATACAGGTATGTTAATGTAAACCTTGCTTTGATTTTATTTTCATATAATCGTCGATAATACTCTACTAGAGTCGTCAGAATTTTCTGTTATAAATTATTACTTATAATCGACGGTTAACCTCTTCAGGGACGAATTTTTCTTTTAAATTAATTTATTAGCAAAACTTAAAAATGCTTTTTATTGTCAAAACAAGTAAATAACTGAAGATGTGCAAATCTTGGCCATTGGATATCGCTTATGATTGAAAACAAAGCAAATGGCAACAGCTATAGCCACTAAGCAATAAGGAATTCGGTGACTTTTATTTTGCGGAATTTATTTTTAAACGTACACATATGTGCCTATGTCTCTGAAGAGGTTAAAGCTGCATTTTTGTGGGAGCCATTATGCAATAATAATGGGCCTTTTTTTTTAATTTAATGTAAGCTAGCTGACATATTGAAATTAAATAATTCAGCTATACACGGTGTATTTGAAATAGGGTCCGAAATTTTAAGGGGTGATTCTACATCAGAAAATATGACAAAAAGTTCCTATAAACATAGCACGCTACTCCTGTATCTTATTTAGGTTTAAAAAATATTGCGTATAAAATAAACAACGGATTTTATTAATTTAGCATCTAGACATTATAGGACCACTTTCAGCAAAATCCCATCCGATCGGCTTCACGAGATAATGGTAAATCTTCTTTGATGATGGCCATGTTAAGAACCAATTGTTCGCGGGGAACAAAATCGCCTTATTCTTATAATATTTTATATGCAGATTCCAAATATGTTGAGGAATTTGCTCTAGTTATTACCACTTCGGAGAAAACATTATTACAAAAATCCCGAAAAACCCCTTACATGCGATTTAGGTTATCTTTGGACATTTGTAAAAGTAATACGGTACATAACAGGACCTTCATTGTGGGCTTAAATAAAACACTCAATGTTATATTTTTAAAACATATTGGCAAATATATTAAAATATTCCTCCTTTACAGTTTTTGGGAAGTTTTAAATTCAGCGGAAAACGTAAATAAAAAGTTTAATTTTTACTTTGTTGTTTAGTGCTTTTTAAGGTGTAGATGTAGAGAGGACTAAGTGCTGTATGTCAGACATAGATAAGATAAGATAAGATGTCAGATTTGATTGATGTGCCAAATAGTAAATCAGTACAATTTTACTTTAGTATCAAAAAAAATAGTTATATTGGATTGTTTATCTCCATATTCAAAACTAAAATGCGACCGAAAACATGTCACGAAGAAAACAGAAAAAAAGTATGTTTGGTATGTACAAAAAAGATAAATTTTGGAAAAAAAGCGGTTAACACTTTTTATGCAACTGAAAATATTAATTTAAATGATAACAGATTTCCTGTATAAGTTTGCATTTCTTGTCGCCTATTCCTTAACAAAAAAGAAAAAGGCGAACAGGTAAAAGAAATTACCCAATTTTTTTTGAATTGGTAAAGAAATAAAACATAAAACTTAAAGAAAAATGCGAATGCTTTATCTGTGAAACTGCCAGTTCTAAAGTACACAAGACATTAGGATTACAGGACAAAGATTCAAAAGCAGTTAAATACTAAAATGTTGAAAACCAAAATTTTAATGATGCAACTAAGAAAAAAAGTTTTAACACGTTTATATACATGTAGGTCGAAAAATCGCTTTTAAAGCTACTATGGTCCTTTAAAAATGGTGCATTTTTAGGATCGCTTAGGATTGATTTTTGGAAGTACCTGTAATGAGGTTTTTTTCTTAGTTTTGATGTTTCGATTTTCAACATAGTTGATTTATTTGTATTAAATTTTTATCCTCGAACCGTGAAATTTCACCTTCATGAATTTTTCTCGAAAACGGTTAATCCTAAAGTATTACAACGAGAGTGCCTTTTTTATGGATTTTGACCTGAGGTATCATATTCGAAAAATGAAATTACAATAAAGTTACACAGAACAAATTTTGGACAAAAAACTGATGAAAGACCCTCACTCCTTAAAATATCAGACCCTATTTCAAATATACCGTGTATAAATTGACGTTAGCTTGTCCAAATAAAAGAACAACTATTATCCATGGATCCAGGCCAGATGACGTCATAATTAATTTTTTAATTTATCTCGGGCGGAAATTGTAGGCTTACAAGCACTAAATTATACATAAAAAATAGTTCCCCCTTAAGAGCCAAATATCTAATAAAAAATATGCTTTTGTGCGAACAAAATAACTAACTTTATTTTTCTTTTTAGCAGCATATGTTCTTATAATGTATTGATATGTTGGTACCTTAAATATTTTGATTATTTTTTTAGTTAATGATCCCTTTACAAAATTGTCATCTCTATTGTAAATCTTTTCAGTGGTTCAATAAATGTATTATTATTATTATTATTATTATTATTATTATTAAATTTAAAGTGTGCCCCATTTCTAGGTCTATATGATTTGATGACCATCGCACCACCCGGCGAGGCATCTGAGGCTGAATTCCTTTTCAACGATGGTATGATTTCCTTGAAAAGCATGTTACCATTATTTGATATGGGTAGCGTTACTTCCTACGATTTACGCCATTTTACCGTGGGCATTGCGCCCAATTTGGCCAGGTGGGATTACCATGCAACGCATGTCAACCAACTGTTACTTCTGTATACTATTGCTCCTGAATCCATCTTTGCGCAGACTGCTGAGCGGTGGATCGGCTATATGAGCGGGAAACGAGCGGCACATAATTAGCTAGGTGAGTTTTGCCCGGAAAGGGCTTGGTAATAATTTTTTTAAAGCCCGGAAGGCTTAAAATTGTATTTTTCAACGTGTTTCTACATGTTTGTTCCTGAAACACGTATCATAACTATAAAAAATTGTTTTGTCATGTCGAGGAGAGTATTTGCATATTACCGGCAATTTAAAAATTATTTTTTAATTTTTTTTGTACGTACGTTTTCAAACATGTAGTTGGACAAGATTGCCGTGATTCATATTTAACGCTTTATTGGTAATTTGTTATCACACACAATAAATTATTAAAATAACAGCAATCGAAAAAGCAGTCTGCCATATGCGGCGTCATTGCTAAGCCAACTTTTAACACGTTGCTGTCAACGCCAAAAATTGGGAATCTTCCCAAAAAACTTAATTTAGCAAGAAAAATTCTTGATTTATTTTTACCTGTATTATTGCTTAAAGCAAAAATCACCTTGTTTACATAATCCAAAAGCCAGTTCAGTTTGTAGTTTGTTGGAAGTATTTAAGAGACAGGCTTAGTGCCTATTGTTCATTTGTCTTAATAGGAATTAGTTTGAATCGAGATTGGTGCGGGAGTGTCTTTGCTCACTGATGCTGGAGTTGCATCTGTCATGAATTTGAGAAAGGGGGAGGGGAGGAGGATTATGAAGAGGGAGGGGAGGAGGGTTGCGAGGAGGGGAGGGAAGTGAAACTAGCTCAACGATGCTTGAGTTGCATCAATCAGAGAAATTACTGGTTGAGAGAGATTTTTAAACTTTTTGTGAGTGGTAGGTAGTAAAAACTACGGTAGGCCAGTAAAGTTATACCATTTCTTAACATACAAGCCCAGTTTTGTGACTCCTACTATTAATTTCACTTTTTAATAACCACTAAAACTGAGGTTAAAACCGTGTACCACCGGTGACGCACTTCAACTTTTGTGGACAGACCTCGGTGTACCACCTGTGGTACACTTCGACCGCAACGTGTTAACTAGGTTTATCAGTTTTGTATTATATTAATTATTATCTACAATCAATAAAATGAGAATCATTACCATGACTTTTAGTCGTCATTACCATCCATTTAGAACTGTGTATGTTCATCGTTTCAGAACCGTCAAGACGTCTCACAAGGAAATAGTATATTCTATAACTAGTATGGAATAGACAATATTCCGCGCGAGCGGAAAGTTTGTCATACGAGCCGGCAGGCGAGTATGACGGTCCCGCGAGCGCGGAATGAATACTCCATACGTGTTGTAGACTATACTTTTTCTTCGACTGCAAATATGAAACACTGTATGGCTTTAAACTGCGGACAAGGTTAAAAACAATGTTTTTTGTGACTCAACATTGCAAATGCAACAAAACATATATTTTTAAATAAAGCAATTAATGTTATTTAATTATTTTATCAAATCAGTACTTAAAAAAGATGTTTATTTAATTTTAGCACATATTTACAAATTATAATGCAAAAATTAAAGGTTATGTCAGATTGTTGTGACAGATATCAGGTTTAAATATTTAACAATAGATGGAGCAGTTTTAATTTTTTGAACTAAATTGATAAAAAACTGGTATTTGACCAATATTTTTAAGAATAACTAATAAACTTTATGTAATTTTAACGCAAAACTTTAAATTGCATTAAATTATTCAAAATTTCATGGTAAAATAAATATATATTTGCTAATTTTGCTACAGTTTTCTTTACTTTTATAAACAAGAGATGGCACTACATGTGCTCATTCTAACACTTGATACGGAATATTCATACCGTATCTAGAGCTAGAATGGATTCATTCTGTGTTTGAAAAGTGTGTGTATTTGCTCATTCTAATATAATGCATTAATTACGTCTTAATATTAAAGATAATTCACAATTCGGTTGCCCGAAATATGCAAATAACTCATATAAAATAAAAATAGATAACTCTTGTACACAAGTGTCCAAGATCGAACCTCTGACCTACGATCATTCGTTGGTATTATTAAAATTCTGATTTTAAATCAGTGATTTGCCAAACAGTTTTCTATAATAATTATTTGCAGAACAATTAAATTATCATATTACCGATACAATACTTAGTTAAAAGAGTATTGAAATACCCTAAAATAGTTTTTTTATTTTAAAATAAATTTCATTACAATATTTAAAATCAGGGTTGTTTGATTTTGTCCGGGTGGACAAGGTTGACAGGTAAGAATTAATTTTTAAAGTAAGGTTATTTATTTTTCAAATTCAAAACATATCAAAGCAAAAACACAGTAGCCGGTTTGTTTTTTTTTTTCTAAAAATTAAAATTTATCGGAAAAATAAAACAATAATAACTTTTGTTGTTAATAAACTACTTTAAATAAAACAACCTAATTTACATAAGTTTTCTAATTATAAATCATTATAAGAATAATTTAAATAGTACAATACAAAAAACTAACAAAAAATCCAGTACTTACTGTATTTTACCCTAGCCGGTTTTTGTCAAAAGCCTAACCCAACTTTTAAACTCCCTTGTCAAGATAATATGATGTTGTAAAACTTACGATTTTAATGCCTCCCTTGATAAAACCTATTAATGCTTTTTAAAAAATGTATTATACATGTACTTACAGTCTTTATATGTACATTGTTATCTATTTACCCTTAAGTGAATACCGAGATGGGTACTATATTGCATTTTTCCAAATACTTAAACGCAAGTTAAAATTGTTTCAAATGCAAAATAAAATACTCCTGTCAACAAAAGAAAACTTCCCCTGTTGGCCCAGATTCATTAAAACAAAAAATAATAAAATCTAAAAACAAAAAAATGTTTAAAAAAATATTTAAAGAACATATTTTTACAAGAAAAATAAAAAAAACATTTGGGAATGTTGTTTAGAATTTATTTTAGTTAAATGTTATAAAAAATGTTAAAAAATAAAAACATAAAATAAAAAAATCGACACGAAAATTAAAAAAAAAACTATTGAGAAAGATAGTTTTCTCGATTTTTAAAAAGTTTAACCCCCAATTAATTGCAATTGCAATTACTTTTTGTTTTCGGGGACTTATTTTCAAAAACAATAGAGATATTATTTTTTCCTGTAATTCGTTGTTAAGTTATCGTGCTTACAAAAAACGTGATATCGGACGGACAGACGAACTTTTTTAGTTTCTTATTTTTTCATTAAACAAGTTTGTATTCAAGAATTTTTTGTCTATGACGTTTTTTTGGATTTTGGGAAATTCGAAACTACCGTAACTAATAGTTTTATTTTAGTCATTAAATGAAACCATATGTTTATAGACGGCGCAGTATTGTTAGGTAAAATTGGCCGCCATGACACCCATTCTCGTCCACTATTTACTTAAAAATACTTTAATTAACTATAGCTATATGCTTGAAATTTGTAAATAAGACAATTCTTTTAGGTATATTTCAATATTTCTTATTGTTTTTGTATAAAAACTTTTTGAGACAATAATTTTTAGTTGAAAACTTAAATTTCTTGCGAAGAAAAATAGCTATTATTAAGTTTACAATTTTAAAGACTAAAAAAAATTAGACAAGTCAATTATAGGATTTAGAAAGTATAATTATTTTGTGTAAATACTAATTTTGATAACGTCTCAGAGTAAAATATAGTTTTCAAACGTTCCCCCTATAAAAGTTACAGATGGCGTACTACTCAAGTAACACAAGTAGCTTTAAAGTGTCTCTTACTACGTACCCGTTGTCAAACTAAAGCTACTTTGGCTGTAACAGCTTTCTGTAAACGAGATTTGAAGTGGTTGTAGCGATAGCATTTAGCCAATTTAGGAGAATCAGTATATGGTTTCTATGAGGGTTTCATGTAAGCTGGAATATCGATTTTACAAACATTTAAAGATAGATTACAGCTATATTCTGTATTTTCTTGTTGTCAACATAAAACGATAAAAATATCTAAATGTTTTATTACAAATTTAGGGTATTTAATTATATAATTCACATAATTTAGGTGCGAATAAGATAATATTGTGAAAACAGATTTCTGTTATGAGTTAGTTCCGCTATTTACCGCCGCAAGGATAACCATTTTGACAATAAGAGAGTGACTAGGCAATAATGCGGTTTTAAAATTAAATTAATTTCTATTATTTTTGATTGTTTTAAGACAGTTTTAAAGTATATAAAAAAGAAAACAAATAGTTGTGGTTTTATTTTGTACTATTTATTGGCTGCGCCAAGTCGATTATAGCTATTACAGTGGATATGAAGTTTTAAGAACAGCTTAATAAAAAAACCTAAATACAGCAAATTAAATTACCGAAATAAAGCTAAATGGTGGTTTAAAATGCGAGGTACAGCCAATTGCTAATTTCAGCTGTAAAATCTAAGCGTGTTACTTGGGTACGTTCAAAACGCAGCTAATACATGCGGATTATTAGTAAACATGGAGATGTGGTCGGGAGAACACGCGTTTGTGGTAGAGGCTTTTTTTATCAAACGATTCTTACGTTTTGGCTAGCCGACGTTTCTGTAATTACAACATCCGCCGAGTAAATAATGCACCCCGCAAACTTATGATTTCGAGAAACGGGTTCTGTGGTAAACCGCCCGGGTCAACAAAAGTTTACCAGAACACCGGAGAACATCGAGAATGATTACAGAAACGTCGCCTAGCCACAATAGTAAGAATCGTTCGATTTAAAAAAAGTCTCTACCATAAACGCGTGTTGTTCTCCCGACCACATCTCCATGTTTACTAATAATCCGCATATATTAGCTGCGTTTTGAACGTACCCAAGTAACACGCTTAGATTTTACAGCTACGTTTTGACACTAGTACGCCATCTGTAACTTTTATAGTTTTTATAGGGGGAACGTTTTAAAACTAAATTTTACTCTGAGTCACCCTGTACTTTGTATAATATATTATATATTTTATCCCCAGCCGTGATTAATAGAGCTATTAATCACGGGTCTGTAAAAATAAACCGTTTAAACTTCAAAACAGCCGTGGATAAAGTATAGTATTCTACTCGTGTATAATAGTTATTAATCAATGAGGGTGAACTTTGGGACACGAGCCGATAGGCGAGTAGCGTAATCACCCGAATGATATGATATTATACACTCATTGAATAATATACTATTATAGGCGAAATTGAAAAATAATCATATAAAACTGAATTTAATATATCTACGCTTACTTAACTTTTAATTATTATAAATATTTCTGTAGATTTTTTGTATATAAAAATAGTTATTGTAGAAATATTAGTATTATTAAAATCAATATTGTATACTGTATGTATATAAAATCTCATGTGGATAGTAGATTGGATATAGGAAACTTTGCACTAGCATGTTTTGAAAACCTGCCGTATAGTTGAATTAAAGATGTAAATCTTTTGCGAAACAACTTTACACTACTACATTTGAAGAACGCTTTATAACATTTGAAAAAAAGATTTGTAACAGAGAACAATGTTTGTTGGTCCAAATTTCAAGTCTCTCTGTCAAAGTTTTTTTGAAATATCTTAGTGTAAAATTTGTGTATTCGCAAAGTGCCAGTCTTTCACCTTTTAACAGACTATACACTTAGAGGTGCTCCCATGGGAGGATTAGGGAGCGGGGGGGTTATGGTATCGGTCAGGGACAGTCAGGGTTTGATCCAGCTCTTGATAGTAAAGTTTCGGTAAGGGACAGAGGCAGCTCTTTGTGGTAAAATTTTCGGTCAGGGACAGTCCTGATTTAAGGCAGCTATTTATACTGGATCCCTCGAAAAAGTTTAAAATCGATTCGGAGCACCCCTGTATAATAAATACACTGTACTGTGATGTTACCTTTTATCCACCATAGTTCTTATATGCATACTGTATGTATTAAAGTATAATATGGTTATAACTTGTAATTTTTTGTTGTATTTGTCCATATTAATGGATCGTTGTTTTATATATAATCATCATGTATATTATGTAATTTGCAATCATATATTATTAGATGGATTATAGGGTTTTTAGAAAAAAAATGTGATTGGTAGCTGAAAAATAATTTATGGGGAAGATAGTATGAAAATAAAAATGTTTTTTTTTTAATGTTTTTCCTCGTAGATAGCACATTTTTTCAATATGTTACACTGAAAAATCCAGTGCATAATGAAAATAAATTATTATTGTTTAATGTACATGTAAAAAAAATCAACTGTAATAACTTCTGTCATTTACTGACCCCTTTAAAATATTTTATTCCTCCAGCATACTAAGCTTGTGTCTATTTTTTAAGCACCTGACAATTTTAACCAATATAGGTGAAACTGCATTTAAGGTTTTAGCCATTTTAAAAACTGATTTTCTGAATGTCTCAGATTAGAACTATACTACTTATAAGTATAATACTGCCGCTATGCGAAAAATTACTTCTTTCTGGCTTATTAGGGCAGTATAGTGGAGAAAAAGAAAAAACGAGTAAAAATTATTATTTTAACTAGTCATTTTTGGTTAATTATTTTTTTTAACTATAAAATTAAACAATATTGTTTACGGATAAATTGCATAAAAATGTTAACGACTACAACAAAAAGTCCAAACAATAAATAACATTCCACAAAATAAATATAGACTATTATAGTCCTATTATAATAATATAGTCGTATTAATGGTGCAGGTCGCTTGCAAAACAACCTTACACTACGATATTTTAAGAACGCTTTGACACAGATACTTGAATTTTTGGATCAAAGATTTTCAACATGACAAAAAACTTATGGTCGAAGTTTCAAGTCTCTATCTCAAAGCATTCTTGAAGTATCGTAGTGTAAAGTTATATTGCATTCAAATTTTATTGTCCTAGCTTAATATCTCCGAAACTAAGCAAAATTTTACAAAGGAGGTCAATTTAATTCATCATCATACCAAGTTATATCTGCATATTTGAACATCATATATTTTACCCCCATACCCCCAACTATATCAACTCCAAAATCTTAAATAGAAACCCCCTTACTTTTATGTCATAAACCAAGGAGCATTAAAAATGCTTTATGTTGGTACTAAAAAAAATCGCCTTACCCCATCCCACCCCGAGTTTATTTTAATAAAAATGTAACTGCCCCCCAAGTAAGGCGTTGGTCAATAATATATTTTTTAATTTGATAATAAAAAACTTTATTTTTCCTTTAATTAAGACTATACAAGATTTTCCAGGAAATTTTTTCCTGTTGGGGTAGTGGAGGGATGAGGGTAAAATTTATAACCTCAAATTATGCAGATTTAGGTTGCCCTAATGATAAGTTAAATTGACGTATTTTTTAGAATTTTGATATGATTTATTAAAAATTTAAAGCTAAATATAACCCTTCAATATAACTTAAAATCAACAAATAAATACACCGTTGGATAGACAGTTATAAAACCTTTCAAACGATATGCCACACGACCCGCCCTCCCATTTAAAATTTTGCTCCCTATTACTATATTATGCAAAAAGTCCAAATTTTAATTCGATATCTTAGGCCGTTTAAAAGTTAGAGAAACTGAACCATTTAAAAGAACAACCCTGTATACGTATGTATGTATGTTTTAATTAAATATGTGTACTCAATTAAAATCATTTAAAAAATAGACAGGAGACTTAAAAAAAGGAGATATCAGTCGCTATGTTTTGCATATACGTGCAATCTAATCCATTAAAGGAGCTTAATAGTTAATGCCTCTTACAAAAGTACCTTACTATAGACTTAGTATTTTTCATTATTGTTTTTGTACATATCCTATAAAATGTTCATATTTTTTATGTCATATCGAGCATTTTCTTAGGATGAATACTAGCCAAATTTCTTATAACTCTAGAACGCTTTCATATTTTAGGAGTACGTTATGACTATTGAGTTTGATAATATTGATGATGGGAAATTTATGAAAGCGTTCAAAAGTTATAAAATTATTGTTATTTCTAGATCCGATCTTTTCACTTCCGAATAAATAGCTATTTATTCGGAACTATATAGTTATTTAGCAAATAAAGAAATACCAACAGTATTTTAATTAAATTAAGAATTGATAGTCTACAAAAATATATTCTGCACGTTTGTCGGTTAAAAACCGAGTATATATTTATATAAAAAGTTATCTATCTGCCGTTAAAATCAAACGGAGAGAAAACAGTGTATACTGCTATTTTATTCTTCTTGGGAATCATTATCAGCACAGACGGATATAAGACAGTGCTGATGATTCCCAAGAAGGATAAAATAGTACTATACACTGTTTCCTGTTCATTTAAGTTTAACGATAGATATATTACTTAAAATATTTTAATATTTAATTTGTCAGTTTATCTCCCGAATAAACATTTATTTGGATGTATAAAGATCGGACCCCCTCAAAAAAAATCTTGACTTACTGTATGCAGTATAACATATGTCATAAATTATTTTTATTTTGTTAGTATTATATTACATAAATGTTATATTAAGGGTATCAAGTGTCGGTAACCACAAAAAAATAAACAGTTTTTTACAATAATTTATTTCTAATATGCATTAAAGATCAAAAGAGAATTCTAGAAAAAAAATCTAAATTTAATTCTAGCTTTTTTTAATATTTCAGTATTGATGTATAGGGTGTTTTTGTAATAGCCTCCAGAATTTTAAGGGTTGATTTTATATCAAAAAATATGAAAAAAATCCTATAAACATATGTCTAAAAATGTATCGTTAATAGGATCTATTTTTATGTTTTTTGATGTAGAATCACCGTTTAAAATTCTAAAAGCTATTTCAAAACCACCCTTTACACCTCCATCGATTGTGACTCAATTTACTACTTATATTAAAATCGAATATGCTCATTTAAATAGATTTCTATATCTATAAACATTTATTATGACAAAAAACATTTTGGTTTTTGTTTTAATTATATGAAAGATATAATATTTTTTTATAAATTTAAATAAAGGTAGACTAACATTGGACTACTAACATTAAACAACGGAAAATCATCCTTTTCAACACGAATTTTATATTTTAAAAGTTTTATTTCAACCAAAAACTAGGGTGCACCTTCCAGTAAACATCGAAAATGGCAATAAGGCAATTCATTAATGAACAAATAACACTAGTTTACAAGAAAATCCGTCAAGAAAAAAAAAATCGTTGGTTTAGTTTTCGAGATAATCGACCCGGCAGACTAACATCTCTACTCTAAATTTCTCTACTCCCTAACATCCCTACTCCATAACATCCCTACTCCACAACAACTCTACTCGGTAACATCTCTACTCCATAATATCTCTACTCCTTAAAAACTCTACTCCGCACTATATGCACTCGATTAGCCACTTGTCTTAACTCAAATGAATATTTGTCATGCTAAGTCACTGTCAAATATGAATTTAATTTATTAATTACTTACTTATTAGTGCATATTAAGAGTACGCGGTCATTGTGGCTTTTAGAATAATTCATTTATGATTGTTCTAGATTTGAATTTAAAGATAAACGTTTTCTAGGAAAAAAATAAAATAATCTAGAAGAAGAAGATTCTTTGTTCTTTGACCTGCTCATTTATTATTAAGTGGCTAATAAAGTCCTTATAGTGTGGAGTAGAGTTGTTACGGAGTAGAGTTGTTGTGGAGTAGGGATGTTATGGAGTAGGGATGTTAGGGAGTAGAGAAATTTAGAGTAGAGATGTTAGTCTGCCATCGACCCTAAAGATTTTATAAGGGGAAGTTAGAGGAATCATATATTTTCATTTAATATTTACAAAAATTGTTTTTTCGAGGTTTTGAGATTCGCTAAATATGAATTGGATATTAAAAAATCTATCCTCGCCCCTTAATGGGGTAGAACTACCCCTTTTATGTGTTTTTTTAAGTAACCTGAAAAAAGTTGGTACCTGGGGTTTTTCATCTCGCTGAGAACGAATTTGATGTTTAAAAAATTTTGCCTTCCCCCCTTAAGGGTGTTTTTTGTCGATTTTGGAAAATTCGAAACTACCTACCGTATTATACTATTCTAGCATTTAAATAGTATGTATAATGTATAATAATAACACTTTTTATAAACAGCCATTATTAGAACAAAGTAATTGTTTTCCACTTGGGTGATGATTTGGCATCATCACTCAAGTGGAAAAAACTTACAGTGGGGTCACTGTAAGTTTTTTCCACTTCTAATCATTTATGAACAAAATTTGTCTCAATAAAAGTGGACACAAAGGTGTATCTAGATTCTGGACAGATTAGTTTTTTGGAAAAACTGTTTTAAACAGTAATTATTACTGTATTAATACTGTAGGCTAGTATTATACTAGCCTCTGATTTATTTCACTGAGTTTTTAGAAATTCAGTTTTACACCTCTTTTATTGATTTGGTTTTGGGCTATTAATGTTAATGAAAAAACTTGGTACCCTTAAAACTGTTATTTTTATTAACCGTCCTACTTTTTTATATGTTTTTTACTATTATAGGTTTTATTACTAATATAAAATATTATAAATAATTTATAAAATGATATATTTTGTAGAAACATATCATATTGAAGTACTCCTATATTAAATTAAGGTCGAACTTTATGATTCCAACTAGAGCACTCATTATTCCGCCATTTCTTGCCTGATATTACCGACCTCTTGCCTGATATTGCCAACCTCTTGCCTGATATTACCGAGCTCTTGTGAAAAAGTATCGATTGCTTGGCAGACTAATATCTCTACTCACAATTTCGCTATTTCTTACAGAAACCCTACCCCATAAAATCCCAATAACCCCACTCCGCACTATACAGGGTGTCCCTTTTTCGACCTCAAGCATGGTATCTCGGTTATTATAAGAGATACAAGATCGGTTAAATTAGGAAATAATTGCGCATTTTTATTCTGATCAATAACCTAAAAAAAAATTGACTTATCATTTTTTGTTTTTTAATTATCGCAAAAAAAAAACTAAAAATCGTTTTTATTTTTTTGATCGAAAACCGACAAAGCTAGAATTTTTTAACTTAAGCATTGCTCAGATACTTTTTTGCAAAGAATCTAAATCTGTTATATTTTCCATGGAATTTTAGATTCGACATGTACAACACTTAACTTCGTTTTTTCTGGGCGCCATTTTGGATTTTTACATTTTTAAATACAGTTTTTTTCTGATTACGATAATGTATCACACGAGATGATCAAGTCTTACATTTTGAGCGAAATTTAAAAAAATATCATTTTTGCGCAAAGTGCTTTGAAAACGACGAAGGTAAAGTTTGAAACTAAAAACTTCGCGGATGCGTCAGCTCGGCATGAGGTACAGCTAATTGAGGTCGAAAAACGGACACCCTGTATGCACTCGATTAGCTACTTGGCATGTTATGTCAAGTTATTAACTCAAAAAAATATTTGTAAGCTAAGAGAAGAATATTTCATCTATACCTGCGATAATTCTAAATTTTTGTGTAAATTATAGATTATTGTAGAAAAATAAAATTATTTGTTCCGCAAATTGTGGATAATCCAGTGCCTATAGTGTAGAGTAGGGTTGTTGAAGAGTAGGTCGATATCTCAACTCGTTCAAAAGTTAACAGTGGGGTGACTTTTGGACCGCACTGTATAAGCTGGTAATTAATAGGTAGAAGAAAAAAATATTTTACCATTTATTATTCCACACAGAGTGCTTCAGTTTCAAAATTCATTCAATTGACACGTTTACGACCACTTTTGGTTTACCAAATTTGGTTTAAAGCAACATTTTTTTTTTATTTTGGCGTTAAAATAACAAGCACTTTTTATTTAAGCTTAATTGTGGCCATCTTGCTCGCGGCTTAACTTGCAGCTAGGAAAAATCGTAAACGTATTAATGAACATGATAATCTCCCCGAGTTTTTCATTATAGAGAGCGACACAATATTTTTATACCATAAGATTTTGTCACGCTTATTGTAAAAATCAGTAGGTTTAATATGAATGATCTTATCACATATCAAAAATACTAAAATATAAATTGTTTTTTTTATATATATAAATTGTGATAAGTTACATTTTAAAAATGTACTTATATCTTATCATGATAACTACAGATATTATATGAAATACTTTATCGGACAATATTTGTTTTCTATTCACCAATTTGAACAAGAACAAGAAGTAAAAAATTTAAAATCTTTTTTTTTTTCCGCATTACATAAAAATTGGTGTATATAAAATGAATATTGTCATTGTATATTAATTTATAGAAAATTTTTTGTTTTGTTTTTCTGAAAAAAAGCGATCTAAGAATATCAGGTTAGTGATTTTTATTATTGTAAAATTGCAATTCAAAAAAAATATGCCACAGCGCCGCCTTTAAATTAATAACAATTACATTACAATGTCAATTAAAATGTTAAAAATGTAACGTTATGAATAACAAATAACTTTGAAATTTAACCAATTAATCCCTACTTCCTTTCTTATGTTTACGTTGACATTGTAGATATTCCTTCAGAGATAAAGTGTTTTTTAAACCATTCTTTTGGTTTCCTTTACCGAAAAAATAAAAAAACGCCACCTAAGAATTACAGCACGGTTTCTTATTGCATTTTAGCAGTTTTAAGCGCATCGGACGGGTAGGCAAGGTAACTAGCTTGCTAAATAACCTTCCTACCTAGCACAGATGTATATACACGGCGGGCTTGGATCAACTTTTTAAACAAAAGTCCTTGCACCGATGGGATTTTTTTTATAAATCTCTTCTACGATGTATCACGAGTATTTATTGACAATATGAAAATAGTCGGTAGAGGGATTCGTGAGATAAATCGAATTTTACTTGTTTTTATATTATAAATAAAATTAAAGAAATAGATATTCTACAAAATTGCTTAAAAAATAAACTCTTATATCCGTAATAAAAATACACTGAAAAAAATATAAAAACAAATGAAATTCGATTTATCTCATGAATCCCTCTAGCGATTATTTTCATATTGACAATAAATACTTGTGAGAATTCGTAGAAGATATTTATGAAAAAATCCCATCGATTTTGTTTTAAAGTTGGTCTGACTCTTTGATTGTTGTGTTTTTTTAATTGCAATATATAAGTTCTTGGATCGCGGTTATTATTTAAAAACTATTTCTAAAATGGGACACTGTTGCTGTGTCCATTTTAAATTTGTTGTTGGATCAAAAAGTGACTGTGACAATAAAAGTAGTCAAATATGTGTTTTCGTTTTAATTTAGCCTATCCACCTATTCCAAAAATGTAAAAAAGTTCGAAAAAAAAACCCTAAAATGGTTCCTAAGAAAGAGAAATGAGGCTTTTTCCTCATGACTACCAGCGTTTTGAGATTTATGAGTCATAGTCTACTTTGATCAAGTGTCTGCTATGGAAAAAGATAAATCCTATTTCTGCATATGCAAATAATATCACCACTGGAGTTATTAGGGACACTAGGTCTAGGTCTTTAAGACCTAGATCTAGTGTCCCTAGGAGTGATGATAATGTCATTGAGAGTTATATATATACTTTGGAATTTTCAAAAAAAAAATAAATTCAACAACTGAAAATAATATATTTCAGAAAAATTTCGGAGACAAGTCGACTTTTTTTGGGCGGAACATCTTTTAGACAAATGAGTGACGCATAACCTTCTGTCATCAAAGGGCTCCATCTTTAAAAGTTTAAATATGATCATGTCCAGTAACACACCATTTGAAAGGTTTTTTTCGTTTAGATGTAGGTTCAATCGTTGTTTTGTTTTTAAATATTGGATCAGCATTTTCGAGTTATTTAACATGTATTATATACTCCGCGCATTATCTATCTGAGTTGATTCTCGTCTGTTTTTTGTTTTATTGTTGGTAGAATAAATTTAATTCCCTATGTTAGGTTGCTAACTTGTATTTTAAATTCTTTGTCAATCAAAACATTACTTTGACATTTAAATCATTATTTTGACATTAAAATAAAAAAAAAACATAATTTTTTAAAAGCAGAAAGATAATGATGATAAAAAGAACAAGAAAGGTCCTAAAAAAGGAAACTAAAGGATCAATTTACAAATGTATTACTAAAATAAAGCAATATATTGCAGTGCTCATTAAAAGTTTCATAGTAAACGATGTAGCAGAGATTTTTTCGGTAAGTTCGTATAATACTGTTTCATAATTGTATTTAAAAGATATTATTTTAGGTATCACCAGCTCAGGTCTTCGGGATTATGAAATAAGCAGAGGGCGGTGGGGCAAACAGTTTATTTACTGCCGGTAACTTCAGAGTATTAAAAAGTTTTCTAGAACGTAAAATTTTACTTTATTATAACATATTATACATTATATGAATAAAATCACTTACTTGGACTATTATTTTAAACAAATTTTCAGTTTTTAGTCACATTTAAAATTTGAAAGCTATCCCATTTTAAGTTTATGGATAGATCAGCAGGTTTGGATTTATAATATTATATTTTTATGTAGAAATTTCCTAAAATGTAAATGTTTATTTTAATACCATATTATAAATAAAAAAAGCTTACTTTAATTCATGATCATCTTGCGTTTGTTATAATTTTAAACAGACTTTCTCGTTTTAAATACATTTTCTCATCATAATTATTTATGACGTAACATGACAGATAATTTAATCTAAATGTCAAAAATTGTCAAAAGCACAATAGACAATAAAAATATCACTAACAGTCATTTTTAAACCACTAATCATAGCTACCTTGATCCAATTTGTTACTCAGATAGATAATGCGCCGAGTTTAGCTAACTTTCTTAGCTATAATTGCCTATAATTATTATAACAGACAGGGACGATCCGGATTTTTGTCGTGGGGGGTGTGAAGGTAAAATTTGTCAACTGCAGTTTTATTTAAATTTGGGTTTGTGACAGTACACTGTGTTGAAATAATAAAACCAACTTGACTAAGTAATCAGTGTATTTGTTAAAATCTTCGCCTAGCGCTTTGTTTCTTTAAATTATTTTTACCCTGTCAAAAATTTTGGTGACTAAAAAAAAAATTACACCCTTTGCCAAAATTTTTGATGACTAAAAAGCAAAAAAGGTAATCACAAAAAAAATAGCCCCCCTGCCAAAAATTATGATGACTAAAAAAAATTCGATTAATTCTATTTTGCCGACTCGGATCGTCCCTGATAACAGAATTATAATAGCCATAATAATTATTATAGCTATGTTATTACTAATTATTAATACTGAAAACTTAAGTTGTTGTCAAATTTCAAAATTTGTCAGTTGTAAATGTCACACAAAATGATTATTTCCCGAAAAATGTTCCGAACACTCCGTTTTAAATGATTGGTAAAAATGTAAATAATCAAAATTCAAAAAACTCTACAGGTTTATCTTTTTTGAAAATATTAAAAAGAAAATTTAAAACAAACAATTCAGCTAATCCGATGGTTTCAAAACAAGATTCTAACTGTACAATACTTTTGGAAAATAAGAGCAATCGGACCTACAGAGTAGATGGTACGTATGGGAACGTTCAAGTATTACGTAACGCAAATTTTGATAATTTTGGACCCCTACCCCCCCCTGTAACGCTATTTTCCTATACCATTAACATGACTCCAAAATGACCCCCACCCACCCTAGTTGCGTTACGTAATACTTGAACGTTCCCTATGTTGTTTTACGAATTTTAAATATATCTTAACCTTTAGTATTGGTATTAAAAGGGGGAGCCGTTTTTATCACGCCAACATGCCGGGACAGTTTATTCTGATTTTTTTGCACTTATTTTACTGAAAACCTGCCATAAAAGATGGTTTAACCTTCCTTTTGTCTGGTGGGGTCTATTTGACCCCATATGTCAAAGTAGAATTATTATTTAAAATATTTTTTCAAAATTAATGGTTTGGGAGCAGATTTAGATATAAAATTTGGTTTGGGTGATTTGGAGGGATGTAAGAAGGCTGCAGGATTGAAGAAAGAAGAAATTCTTGATCCTTACTCATATTGGAGTTGATTTAAATAAACCATAGAAAAAATGTTATCTATCCATTTTGGACAGATGACATTTTTTCTATGGTTTATTGAAGAAAGAAGGGAAAAATGATGGTGTCAAAATTTATGTGTTGAAATTTGGAGATTTGTTTTACAATAGAAAAAGAGTAGCTCTTAATAGCAAGGGCGTATCCAGGATTTTTTTTTTTCGGGGGTGACCCAACATTTTTTTCCCTAAATCTCGAAAAGAATGAAAATGGCAAAATTTTGTATATGTTTTTTTTTTATACTTTGTTAATTTCCGGCCTTTTTATAATTCAATCTAGTAAAACTCAAGTTTTAAAAATTTTAATAAAAAAAATAAGAAAGCATTAGTGCCGCAGATGAAAAATTTTACAACTGTGCTGGTCTATTTAAATTTAAAAACAGTGGTATAAGTTTTAGCGCCGTAGGCGAAAATATTGACAAATTTCAAGCTTAGGTTTTACAAATTCCAATAAAAAAGAATGTAAAAAAGCTATAACGCCGCAGGCGATTTTTTTAAAAATTTCCTAGCCTACTTTAATTTTAGAAGTCTTAATATTTAAAGTTTAAATTCGAGAAAACTCTAGCGCCGCAAGCGATTTTTTTTACGAATTTGGAGCTGTATGGTCCACAAAAAGAGCCTTATCGTTCTGGGGTAATAAAAAAGCTATGGCGCCGCAGGCGATTTTTTTAGAAATTTAGTCTATTATAATTTTAAAAGTGTTACTATTTAAAGTTTAAATGTAAGAAAACTCTAGCGCCGCAGGCGAAAACTTTAACGAATTTGAAGCTGTATGGAAAAGAGTCTGCATATTTGCTTCGCTTTGTGCCCTTATCGTTCTGGGGAAGTAAAAAAGCTATAGCGCCGCAGGCGAATTTTTTTAGAAATTTTATAGTCAATTTTAATTTTAAAAGTGTTTTATAATCCAAACCAAGCAAAAAATTTTACGAATTTGAAGTTGTATGGTCCACTTGGAAAAGGGCCTGCATATTTGCTTCGCGTTGTGCTCTTATCGTTCTGGGGAAGTAAAAAAGCTATAGCGCCGCAGGCGAATTTTTTTAGAAATTTTATAGTCTATTTTAATTTTAAAAGATTTACTATTTAAATGCAAGAAAACTCTAGCGCCGCAGGTCCACTTGGAAAAGAGCCTGCAAATTTGCTTCGCTTTGTATCCTTATCGTTCTGGGGAAGTAAAAATAAAGTATAAACTATTTATTATAAACCAAAAGAAACTATCGACGCCGGCCCCCCTTGAACCCGGGCTTCAAAAAAATTTAGATTTTCGTATAAAATTTTAGGATTTTGGGGGGCCTGGATACGGCCTTGCTTAATAGTGAAGAGTATCTATTCAAAATTCATTGTAGTTACATCAGTCCATTATCGTGTAAAATACCTAAAAATAGGTCCGAGAACGACTATAAACTAAATAAATAAATATATGCAAGGTGGTTTTTTGCAAACATTAACTTTTTGTTTCCGACCCCTGATTTTTTTCATAAATTGTTTAAACACACCATAAGAAGTAATTTGGGCAAATATAAAAAAAATAGTTCGGATCGATCGTTTTTTATTACGTTTGTTCCAATTTATTATAATATGTAGATATTACGTACTTCAATATATATTTTAGATATAATAATATATAAGTTATGTATGTTATATAAGTTATTTTTTATGATCACTACATTACAAAAATGCTTATTGTTTTATGGGCGAAGTCGAATGAAAAATAAAAAAAAAATTGTCATGAAACGTCGAGAAAATGTGAAAAAGTGTGTGTTAAAAAAATATCGGTCTGTCTGTCCTCTTACTATAAACCTTGTAACTTTTAAACGAAAGGTCCGATTTAATAGTATAATAAAGTACTAGTTTCATAACATACGATTTTAGCGCACGAGTACAAGTTTATAAAACGAGCCGCTTGCGGTGAGTTTTCTAAAGTACTAGTGCGCTAAAAACGTGTTATGAAACGAGTGCTTTATACAATATTTTCTATTTTGCTCTAAAATTTTAAAAAACTTACATTTAAATTGATGACTGATTTAGGGATTTTATTTCGAATTGGCATTACAGTTTTCGCCATGTTTAAAATTCGAACGAATATTACAAGCGCCTAAATGCAGCTCTCGGTGCAGGAGTTTGTTTTGGTTTTTTCTTGGTTTGGACTTTTTTTTTAATAAAGGGGCCTTGGTTTACGTTAACGTTGGTTTGGCGTCTGTTTGGTGTTTTTTTTGTAACAAAATGTTTTTTATTTAAAATAACATATTGAAAAACGGCAGCGCATGCGCGTGCGCATGCGAAGTTTATCAAAACGCTGCATAAAGAGCTCTACATAGGCGCGCCTCTAATATTATTTTGATATATTTTATAGTAATTTCTTCTCTTTTCCACTGCAAGTAACCAAGCCACAATTTTAACACGGTAAAACATAACCTAAACACAAAATTTTGTAGGAAATTAAAGTTTAAACCGACGTTCACAATTGCCCGGCAAACGTCAAGAGATAGACTTTTGTCTGTTGCCAACCCAAAAGAAAAAAAAAGTAGAGACCTCTTATGGGCCTATAAGAACACGCAAAATGCGTGTGGTTATGAGCTTACAGGAGTCGCAAAATAGAAAAAAAAATCTTTTTTTAATGATGTCAAATATGGTTAATATTGGAATCTGAATAGGGGTAAAAAAAGTTTATTATTGATCGTAGGATAAAAATTCTTGCACAGATAACAAGTAATTTTTTATTTTCCACTAAAATTTTAATTATTTTTTTTTTACTTATCGCCTTCGCCAAATTTCAATTATTAATTAACTGAAAAAGGCAAATCGGCGCCAGTGAGAATCGAACTCACGCTAGTAGGCTTGCTATGTGCACGCGCTAGACACTACGCTATGCCTCCCATTTGTGTTCAAACACTTCAACTTAAAAAATCAGGGGGAAACAAAAAGTTAAAATTTGCATAAAAACACCGTGATGATACACTGTTCATTTTGCATTTAATGCAAAAAAAAAACAGTAGGTATATCATATCACGGTGTTTTTTTTTTGCAAATTTTAACTAATGCCTAATAGTCTATTTTAATTTTAAAGGTTTTACTATTTAAATTTTAAATGCAAGAAAACTCTAGCGCCGCTGGCAAAATTTGTTACGAATTTGAAGCTGTATGGTCCACTGCATATTTGCTTCGCTTTGTGCCCTTATCGTTCTGGTGGAATAAAAAGCTATAACGCCGCAGGCGAATTTTTTTAGAAATTTTATAGTCTATTTTCACCACTAGCTTATACTGATTTTCGAACCAGTTTATAGGGAGTGTCCGTTTCACTTATCGCCTTCGCCAAATTTTAATTATTAATTAACTGAAAAAGGCATATCGGCGCCAGTGAAAATCGAACTCACGCTAGTAGGCTTGCTATGTGCACGCGCTAGCCACTACGCTATGCCTCCCATTTGTGTTTAAAAACTTCAACTTAAAAAATCAGAGGAAAACAAAAAGTTAAAATTTGCATAAAAACAAAATGCAAAAAAAAAACAATATCACGGTGTTTTTTTTGCAAATTTTAACTAACGCCTAATAGTCGTTTAAATGATGTATTTCGTGTGCATTATGAATATGCGCTTTTTGCACAAGTTCATGACCAGACAAAAATTTTGAGCACTTATACGTTACATTTTATCAATTCCAATCGAAGTTACAGATGTTTGTAAAAGAGGCTAATTTTGCGGTCACTCTTTTCGTGGAGGCTGAGAATAAAGAGAAATGTAACACAGTAAAGAAAAAGTGAAAACTAAAAAGAAAAAAAAACTTTTTCTTCAGATAAAAGTTTTTTTTTTTGATTATGTATTTTTATTTTTGTTTATTATTTACAAAAATTAATAAAAAAAAAATTCTTACTGCACATATTTTAATTTCCTACTGCACAATCAGATTTTCTCACAAATTGATGCATACTCTTTTTCCATATGGAAAACTGTATGTTTCATTTTATTTCTCTTTGTAAAGAGGTAACAAACTTTATTACATTATTAAGGTTTGTTCGTCGGGACTGCACCGAGGGATATTCCCACACATCAGTATTTTCAGTTTGAAGGCAATCAGTACCTACTTTCTGCAATGTACCTATTCCTTGCGCAATACTAAAATCACAATAACATAATATAAACACACCAGCACAAAAACGCTGTTAAATTTAAAGATAGTAAATGTAAAATCGCACAGTGATTATTTTTACAACAGGTTTGAATAGTATATGTTTGTGTATAGAATATAGTTAAGTTTTATAAGATAAACTACTCAGTATATTCGCACATCCAATATTCTAATCTGTTTGGAAAATATTCACTGTGCGATTTTTAATTTACTATCTTGCTTGATGAAACAGACCATAGGTTATAACAATATGTGAGTTTAATACTTCTTGCTTTAAGGATAGCTTTAATTTTATTTTTTTGACATTTTTAGATAACGAAAGAACAATAAAACGCCTACATAGTAATCAACTGTTATATAAATGCAACACCTCATTATTACCATATCGTCAAAGCCCGGCAAAAATAAAAATTCATATATGCAAAAACAAAATTTCTTGTGACTGCGATTCCTGTTCTTCCAGGGATCCCGATAAGGACACCGATTCCTCTGAACCCTGTAACCAAACAGGAACCATTGTTCTCCCAGTTAAAATTCAAGGGCAGAGGGGTAATAGAATACCTAACGCTTTTTGTGGGTGTGTCAATCAACAAAAATCCGAGTCGGAGTTTGATTCTAACCCAACCTCAGAAGCATCATCCATTGATGATAAAAAAGAAATGGGTAATCCGAAAAAAAATACAAAACCCGATGAAAAATCTAAAAAAAAATCAATAACTGTTGATGAAAAGCCTGAAAAGGACATAAAAAGTGATGCTGTCAAATCTAAAAAAGACACAAAACCTGATAACAATTCTAAAAATGGTTCAAAACAGGATGATGTAAAAAATTCTAAACCAAATATAAATCCTGCAGATGAAAATGAAGAAAACTCGAACAGTGACGATTTATGTCCTGCATATCAAAACCTTTCTATTCAATGTAAACAATCATCTTGTGATCAGGCCTGTAGTTCTACAAAAGTTCCCTGTCAAAAAAAATATCCCCAAAATCGTAGGAAAAAACCAACTTGTTGTTGCCCTAACGGATCTTGTGATGAAAAACATCGTGTAAAAATACCCCCACCCGACGAGAGGTATAAAATATGTCCCATAAAATCATGTAGCCAAATGTATCCTCCGTTTTCGTATAAAAATCCTGGTGATAAACGTTATTGTACTAAGCATGGCATTTTTCCCAAAATGCCGTTATGCGACAAATGTGGAGGAAGGAGTAATGAAAAGAAGAATGTACAATGCGTAAGTATAGAAGATATTTACCAATATTAAAGTCTGGCATAGGTATCTGACACCGTAAAAAGAATGCGAAAAAGACTGTACTGTAAAATAAGAGGTTCCAGACTGAATATCTAAAAAATTGATTGAAATACTGACAAGTTGTCAATGACAACCTCTTATTTTGGAGTACAAGTTTCTGTCGCATTTTCCGATCTGTTTGCCAGACTGTATAAAGTACACTTTCAATGCATGGGAAAACTTCCAGTAGAAATTAAATCCATATACGCAAGGCGTTCTTCACTTCCAGGCCGCGCTACTGACTTAGGTGCCAGACTTCCTAGTGGGTCATTCTATGGCCTTTCTGCTAAGTTGAAAATTTTGAAGCAAAATGTCACCTGTATTTTTTTAAAATAATTGTGTTATTTGTGAGAGAAAAAAAATCTATTTAAAAAAAAACAGCAAATATAATAAAACTAATACTAAAATTCGGAATATGTGATTGCGTGGTAATAATGATTAGGTGAAAAATAAAGAAAAAAGATGCAAGAGAAGAATTTTGATGCAAAAGCAAAATCCGTTAATCATTAAATTATATCTTAATTATTAAATGTGAAGATAATTAGCAATTTTTAGTGTTGTTTTTTTAATAATTATTAAAATTCCATAGTTCTGTTTCCATTACATTATAAAACAATGTACCTAGAAATACAAAATAAGGTATTTTCATTTTCCGATATGTGTAAGTAAAAACCTTATAATAAATATATAAATTCTAATTTAATTTATTAGTTTATTGCCATGCATAAAATTACAGTATTTTCTTTGATTCAATCAGCTTAATTTTACACTTTATTTTAGTAAATGGTTTACAATTCTCACATACCAAAATTAATTTAATTTGTTTGAATAGTTTCGTGTTTTTTTAATAATTGTTATATTTAGCACTAGGATATTTAAAGGCAAAATTGAAACAATAACATTTTTATAAATGCATCCACATTTTTTTTAAATTTGACCACTATATAATCGAATGTTAAGCCTAAAAATATATAACAGCGTTGTCAGATCCTAGTGGGCCATATCAAAGCCAACTAGATGGTCCAGTAGCGCGGCCTGGATATACGCCGTAGTTTTTTTTTGTAACATTTTCATTTGAGAATATTTTCCCATTAAGCATTTCAGCATTTTTCCGAATATCCTTACAGGAACTTAATAGTTTCAGATGAGTCATGCAGTAGCTGATAAGCAAGAAAACGAGTATAATAGAAATTCGAGTGAAAATCAGGAAGATGGAAGTTTAGGAGGCATGTTGGAATCAATAAAAATGATGATAAGAATGGAATCAAAACAAAATTGTAAAACACTGAATAATATTATGTGCGAAATAAGAAGTCAGCGAAAGGATATAGATGAATTAAAGAGAATGTACGTGGAAATGAAGCAAGAACAATACGCAGTCAGCAAAACTAACGTTTACTTTAAGCATCAGGATCTGTTTGAGAAGAATATGGACGTCATTGAAAAATTTAAACATTGCACAAAATCTTTCAATAGCTATAGCGCTGTGTAAGTAAGTTGACAATGTTGACATTTTACCATTGAGGTAGAGAGGGGAAAGTGCCATTAGACCAGGCTGCGCGTGGACAAACCGCGCCGACAAGGAAGCTTTGTTTTGCAAATTTGAGTTTGCGCAGTTGCTTCGACTTTTGTTTTTAAACTAACCTAAAATTTAGTTCACATGTGTTTTTCAAGGAATTAGAGTGGGGTACGCAGGAATTCTGTCTGACCGAGTGGCTATATTTGTGTATTTCGAAGTGTGCAAGACCGTTAATACGGAATTTTAGAGAGAGATAGATAGATGCGCGAATCAAAATCAGCACAAGAAATTTAAACGGCTCTGGCACTCTCCCCACTCTACCTCAATGCATTTTACTGATAAATTCTTTAAGGGCTTGTAAAATTAGAAATCAATATTACATTACATTTTTGTTTAACCTCGTACTATTCCACTTAATTAAGCATCCCCCAAGTCCAGGACTTGTGTGGGCTAGTAGTACAGGGAACCACCGGCTTATACTGACTTTTGAACCAGTTTTTATAGGGAGTGTCCGCTTCACTTACGCCTTCGCCTTTCAATTATTAATTGAAAAGGGCAAATCGGCGCCAGTGAGAATCGAACTCAGACTAGTTGGCTAGTAGACTTGTCATGTACAGACGCGGTAGACCGCTACACCAATCCTCCCATTTGCTTTTATATTTAGAACTACATTGCTCTCGCTCGTTGGTCCGTCTTGTTGACGGTCCACCATACTTCGAACTTGTTTTGATTTTGAAAATCAAGAGAATGGGTAATTTTAAAAACCAAAACGAGAGTCACGTCACGTCAGTTTTCTTCACATAACTTATAAAAATCTAAATTCATTGTCAGATTAAAAACTTGCCTGGCCTTCTGTGTAGGGACACTAAATGTAAGTCTTAAGAAATATTTTGATTAAAAAACATAAAATATATTAAAAAAGGCTCTGGTAAAAGGTGGAAAATGGCTTATAAAACAAGCTGAATAAAATTCGTAGAATCTAAGAGATAAATATCTAAATAAAATTAGGCAACCCGCCATACATAAATATCACACTAGGGTGATATAAGGCGTTTTCTAAAGAACAAAAGAGCGTGCTAAATGTCATTTTCATAGAGGATCGTAGGAAATATTTATTTAAAAAACAAAAACACGTCGAATTGATAACCTCTTCCTGTTTGGTAAGTCGGTTAAAAATAGTTATGTAATGTAAATTGTATCATAATTATCTACTTGTTTCGCTTATCTTAATATTTGTATCCTTTTTGTTTTAAGTTCCGAATTTTTTAGAACTTCCCGAACACCATTCAGTCAATTCTCTTTTGCAAGCAGTGCCAACAGAGAAGGGACAAAAAAGGACAAGAGTGACGATGGATTTATAACCGATTGTGCAATAAATTACTCTGAGGATTCCCGAAAAGATAATTCGTCAAAGAAAAGCGGATTTAAACTTTCAAATATTTGTAAGAACCGGTCGATTGCCAAACCTAAGGCTAATCAGTAATTTTTTGGCACTATTAATAAAGATTTTAAAATAAAATTGAGCACTAGATAAGTAGGTTGGTTAGGACAGATAGGTAGCTTACTTACTTTTACACGGAGAGCATAGATATAATACTATTAATGGTGGAGGTCGCTTGCAAAACAACTTTGCACTACGTTATTTCAAGAACGCTTGAGCGTTCTTGAAAAAGTCATAATTTTAAGTCTCGATGTCCAAGGACATAGACTTGAAATTTTGACCAAAAGGTTTTGCCACGTTAAAAATCTTTGGTCCAAAATTAAGGTATATGTGTCAAAGCGTTCTTGGAATATCGTAGTGTAAAGTTGTTTTGCAAGCGACTTCCACCCATAGAAAAAATATTGCCTCCACCAGTAATACGACTATACCCCACAATCTCAGAACGCAATTTATTTCATAGAAATCTGTCAAATCACTACTGAACGATATGATCAGTTTTGATTGGCAGGTGTAGCTGGAATCATTCCTCATCAACGTTTTTAAATGACTTTTACTTTTTGTGGTATTTCTAACCTTAAATGTCGCTGCCAACGATTTTGTTATTGTTATTTTCAAGTTAACACTTGGTCTGTCAGACAGACTCTGTCTTGCGCAATACGATGCGCAAAAGTAAATCCATAACGCCTTGTAAATAATTTGTAGTCTCTGGCAAGTTCCCATTTTTTACAAGGCGATAGGTAAAACAAGTGACAGGTATTGGCTATTCAGCAGTTTGCTAGCAAAACTTATCATTTGATGACTTTTGATTAGTTTTGCTGTTTTTCATTGAACGCAATAAATATTACGGGTGGCAACATCCGTTAATGCAAACATATTTCATTTAAAATAACCTCGAAAATAACGGTTAAAAAAACTGGTGCTTCAAAAACAAAAAACTATAGTAAATAATACCATCAAAATCGACCGATTCGCTTTAGGTGGGGCACCAGGTAAAAAAAACCTTGGTCGAAGTCAGACTGGCCTTATTATCAGAGTCCGAACTTTTGTATTCATTTACCGGGGGCTCACGAATTTTATAAAGACAATTTTGAATTAAATCTGCATTTTTTACTAATTTTTACCAATTAGACCAGCATGTCAACGCTATTATTACAGTGGCATATCTATTATAGATGGCATAGTGGCATATCTATAAAAGATGTTTATAAACAGATATTTCAAATTGGTGTATCTCAAAAACATACAATAACAGTATCGAAATAGTAGTCCACTTAGTGAAATAAGGTTAAGAGTACCGAATAATAAGTTGTGTAATAATGTATTTTTTAAAACTTTAAGTCTGCGAGCCCCCGTAAATGAATACCGAATATCCGGCCTCTGCTTATTATACAGGGTGATCAATAACTGGCATGCCAAAATTTAAGAGGTGATTCTACATCCAAAAATATCAAAAAAAGTTCCTATAAAGGTTGGTCCGGAAATGAGCCGTAAGGGAGCTGGGGCCCTTTAAAATTGTAATAAAAATAAGGTTTTTAATTAATAACTCTGGTACCGTTTAATCTAGAGCGAGAAGGTTTTGCATGTATACTAGTATTAATAAGGGCAATAATTGTATGTTAATTTATATTTTTGAATTTATCCAGAGGCGTGCCTAGACGGACAAAAATGTGAGGCTTAACACATTTTTACCCCAAAATTTTGTATGTGTATGTTTTTTGGATTTTTTATGAAAAATATAGGTTCCTTGGGTAAAAATACATAAAAATGTCATATAGTGTAACATTGTAGGAGCTACCGTTTTCAAAATAAAATGCAATTAAGAGGAAGTAACATTTTGTGCCACCAAAACGTTACTTTTTAAAAGGCTATTACTCTTTAATATTAAATTTAGGTGTTTTGGTGAAGAATACTTTTTTGCTCAGTTTTAAATGAAGAACCCGCAGTATTAAAATTTTATTGATGGTTTTTTTTGTTCCCCATTTAATATTTCATTTTCAAAGTAGCTCCCTTAGGGCTCATTTCCGGACCAACCTTTATAGGAACTTTTTGCCATATTTTTGGATGTAGAATCACCTTTTAAATTTTGGCATGACAGTTACTGATCACCCTGTATATAAAGCAAAGCCAAAACTTTATTTAAGAAAACTTGTACTTAGTCAGCCCAAATTAATTTAGTTTCATTCTTTACGTTCATGGTTTCATGTATTAATGTGTGAACAAAAAATTTATTATTTGCACAATAATACATTTAATGCTTATTCCTTCCAAACAGGTCAGGGAGCACCCACCTTAAGACAAATTAAATGTATATCTGAATTAAAACCAGAAGCAAAAAGCATACTCATGTTTTAACCTTTTTGACTTATTTTTTCTTCCTTTTGCAAAGCAAAGAAGACACAATACTCCAAACCGACGTAGGTACATGGTGTAAACTAGGGTGGGCCGAAAAATTGAAATCTGGAATTTAAAAACACAATACCTGACAAAATATGCCTTCTTATATGCGTAATGTATGTGCAAAAGCAGAATCAGATTAAAGGTCATTTTTTTAAACAGAAAGGGGGGTCATGTGATACATCATTTTAAAGCTTATAAAATTCTCTATTTGGCCACAATTTATTTTATTTTTTCGGAACAAATTTTGGGGTTATTCGCGTAAGAATTAAATCACGTGAAATTATGCCTCACTTTCACCACAAATCAGAATATAGAGTGGCTTTAAATATGGTCTATGATGTTTGTAAATGTTATTTTCGGTTGTAAAACTTATTTGTTTTTGCAATAAAACAGTTTTTGCATTTTTCTTATTAAAAAGTTTTTATTTTGTTAACATTTTTCCTGAAAGTTACAAAATGTACACCTTTGTAGAGGGCACAAAAATTGAAAAAATAAATAAAATAAAATACACGCTTTTTTTTTCTTTGCAAGACGCATCTTTCCCCCCCCCCCCTATTGGATTTTCAAATTAAAAAAAAAATAAAACACCTATATAGGAACGGCTCACCCTAGTGTACACACCATCAAATATAAATGTACTGGAGATAATTTATTGATTGCTCTCAAAGCGCCAGTACACCAAGGTTATTCTTTTATCAAGTTTGAAATCCTAACCCTTTATTTTTTTTTCAGTTTCATTCTTAAAAAAATCTTAGTATCATGGTATAATTATTTATAATAAAACAATCTATACTTACATAGTAATGTGTAACAAATAATAAATAATAATAATATATAACAATTTGTCTAAATCAGTCTCAAGTACGTCAGGGTTTAAGTTACTGGTTGCCTTTTTGGTTTTTTATGGATTTTTCTTATGATAATTCTTAAATAATTCTTGCTTTTTCATATATTTACAATCGTCAATGGCAAATCTAAAAAATACAAAATAAGTTTTACTTTTCTTGTTCTATTAAATTATATGTAGGTATATTTTCTTGCTTTTTAGAACACGTAATAAAAAATGCTTTT